>JAZGUH010000519.1:0-455717 GCA_037893225.1 Hippasteria phrygiana | reverse complement strand
ACCCATAAAATGTATATGACATATACATAGCCGTCCCCTCATCCAAACATATTCTGGAGACGTGTGTCTCTCCCCCCCCCCCCCCCCCCCCCCCCCCCCCCCCCCCCCCCCCCCCCCCCCCCCCCATCCCGTCCTCCGGGATCGCCGCCCATGCTGTGCTAGCTAAACAACGTACTATACGCTGTCATTTATTGCGTGATTCATTAAATTCAGGCATGAATGAATTTGTTGAAAAGCACTGTGCTCGTTGAGCACTGAGTGTCTTGCTTTCAACCCGAAGTGCGCAGACGGGGCTAGTGTGTTATATTGAACAGCTGTTGATTCTGTTGGACACCACATATTGAAATTCCTGGCCTGGCAAAGGCAATTAGGTGACCCAAAAACCCAAACAAAAACAAACGAACAAAGGATGAATTGAGCCTGTAGATAATTTTCCCCTATCGTTTTCTATAAAATACGGTACGTGAATAAGTCCAGTGGCGCACCCAAGGCGGGGAGGTTGTAATTTTTTTATCCCACGAATTGCGGCAACGACAGTTATTTGCTATATTTCCGGTAATGCATTTGTAAATGTCTGCACTAACGTGGAAAGAGGTCCATATACTCTCTCCCGTTTTAAAAAATCATGTTTTCGTTGCATACTTTTCCTCTAAACCGCTTTGAAAATTTTTTAAATCAATTCTGGAAAAAATAGTAAGCCCCTCTTTAGACCCGCTTTAAACGTCGATGTTTTGTTAAATGTCTCATTAGTATCAAAAGGTCGAATTTGTGTCAAAGGTGACTCGGCAGAAATTCGACGTTTTATGCCGTGCCAGTCTTCTGCCGAGAGCTCGGCAATTCCCTGTGAACCTCCGGAAAAAAAGTCGGCAGTTGCTTCAAACGTTGACTTTGTGCCATTCAATCGGAATTTATTTGAATTAGACACGGCAGAAATTGACTTTTCACGCTGTACGTAAAATCAATTCGAGACGACACGAGCGCCCTTGGAAACTTGCAAGTCCATGTGATGCATTTCCTCAGGACAGTGCTGGTCAAAGAACTTTTTATCGAAGCAGGCCTATCAATTGAATTTTGACAAAGAATTGAAAATTTCAGAACTTGGTTCTCCCAAATTATACAATCCGACGTTCCCCCCTCCCCCAACTTTCGGTCTGTATGACCGTGTTAAATGATCATTGCCCAGCGTTGTAACTAAGTCATTTTCTTTCTCCGTTCCTCCGTCAGAAAATTAATTTCTTTTCTATATCTACCTCAAGTTAATAAATACCAATTAAAGACAGGGGAAACGGCAAAAAACAGTTTGGTGAACAATTTGGAATGGTTGAGGCGGCGAAAACTCGCTCATTTTATTTCTATACACACTGGCCCCATACATTCCACATAAATCTCAGATTTCATATAAATCTGCGAATTAAAATTCGCTAACAAAAAGCTGTTCACTTATTGGATAAGTACAATCGAGTTTGCCAGAAATTAGAAAAGCTATTTGAAAAACACTTCCCAGATGACTGCATTATGTGCAAATGAACTCGAGGGAACTTCGTCCCAGTGGGGTTCATGTTTACCTGAAGGCATGGCGAACGGTATATGTCCCAGCATTTCTGCTGGCGCTCGGAGGCCACGAAAAACCCCTTTTCTTTTTTAAAGAGGAAACGTGGGTGCCATCCTAGTATACCGATCGAGGGTGTTTGGCACTCCCCTGGCTCCGTGCCCTAAGGTGGGGGTGGGTGGGTAAGCAGAGGTTCGAATGCCCAGACCGAGAAGAAAGGCATTGAATGCAATGCCAGCTTATATAAGCCAAGACCAGTTGGGGCGTAACGAAAACGTTACATAACGGCTCTATTGAGCCCACCTGTCGTTCGATAACGAAAGAAATGGTATTTTTCTCAAGTCAAGTCGAAAGTCAAATGTCCCCCAAGTCAATCAAGTCGTAAGTCAAAATGTCTCCAAGTCAAGTAAAGTCGCAAGTCAAATGTCTCCAAGTCAAATCAAGTCGCCGCAAGTCAAATGCTCCCAAGTCAATCCAAGTCGCAAGTCAAATTTTTCCAAGTCAAGTCAAGTCCCAAGTCAATTCTTTTTCAAGTCAAGTCCCAACTGTTGAACATTGTACAAATTAAAATGTACATGACAAATGTACCCGTTCTTTTGAATTTGTTTTTATTATAAAAAACAACAAAAAAATACCGTGAACACCGTAAAAAATACACCGTCAAAAACAAACACCGTGAAGAAACACTTGTTAGAATGCATGTACACTCTCAAAACTGTGTTTAGCAATTAAACACAATCTTGCTATCAGTTTGTAAACATGTTTAGAAGCTAAACATTACGTGTCCAATTCATAAACATCAATGTTCAATGGCTAAACACTATCCGTCAATACGCTAAACATGTTTAGTATGTAAACGTGTTTACAAACTGATGGCAAGAAAGTGTTTAGAAAAGTGTTTATGTACATGTAATACACCAAAGATGACGATTACATTTTTTTTTCAACCTCTAGAATTGTGACGTAAAACTTCAGGCATACCTTTTGGAGATTTTGCAAGTTAGAATGTTCTTTCTTCAAATACAATTTGAGGTTTATCCAAGTAAGCACAAATGGTTTCTATTGAGCCCAATGCCTGACGATGTATGTGAACACACGTTCTTAAAGCGGAAGTTGAACAGTAAGTGAAAATACGACAATTACAATAAACAACATAAACACTGACTGCAGAAAGCAGTGCAATATTTTGCACGCCGCATTGGGACCAACTTGTATTCAACTTGTTCAAGTCACTAAAGCGCTTTATTTTTCGTCAACGTGCAACGTAAGAAATAAAATATAACCGACTGTTTACTTTTAAATAAAGAAGTAGAACACCAAAGTAAAGTATGTAATCCAAAATCTCAAATCCTTCCACCTCTCAAAACGGACAAATTTGTCCCGTGTAGTGCACAAATACACAGACTGGAAATCGGGTGAATTGAAGGAACTCGAATCTTCTGCATTATTAGGCCAAAAAACATTGTTGTGTTGCCCTCGGACAGGTAAAATTATGATTATCCACACAGCCGTTTAGGCCAAACAAAATAAACGGTGTGTTTACGGTAACGGCCTGAAAACAATCCAGGTAGGTAGGTAGGAAAATCATTTTATTTTGTCGGTTTTTTTGTGTTTGTTTTTTTATTTCAGTTCATGCATTTGCGTGTTTTTGCATCGTTTGAAACTCGCTATACTAAGAAGGTATATTTTGTTCACCTTTCATTCCATACACTTTACCCAGACTGATGAACCTCCGGGTTGCTGGGTGAATGTTTTTTCACTTATTAGACTCAGTGGTGCAAGGTGTACCATAACACTAACAACAGAGCCAGACTCACAATTCATGCTTAAAACCAAGACAAAACGAAAACTAGAAGTTCAATAAAACTGTTTGCAAAAGGTTATTCTGTTTTGAATAATGTCAGCCTGTCAGAGTCTGAAGTAAACGTGTATTGTGAGTCTATGGGTATTGGAATATACACTCTCAAATTGAAAATTCCTCAAATACATGTTCACATTTAAAACATATCATTGATCTATGGAGGTCAAAACTGTGCCCTTTTGTTGTGTTGTGTTGCGTTGCGTCGCGTTGCGTTGCGTTGCGTTGCGTTGCGTTGCGTCGCGTTGCGTTGCGTTGCGTAGTCTTGGTTCAAGACGTTGTTACGTATAATACGCGATAACCGGCCGCCGCGAGAGGGCGTTATTAGCCACGAACTATTAATAGCCACGAACCGCCAGTAACAACGTCTTGGGAATCTTGTAAAATCTCCCCCCGAAAAATGGGGGAAACTAGTGCGCATGCGTCAATTCTGTATGAAAATGAGGAACATTTTCTCTTCACGCACGCGCACATACGAAAAAGAGCTGCCATGAAGTTGCACAGTAGTCTGGTATAGCTATCTATACTACTGGCCGAAGGGGCACTGGTAAGTTCGCGATCGAAGCTGCTTGCTCTGCTTTGCATTAATTACAGGCAGCCGGCCAGCCGGCCGGCTATGCGCTAGCGGCTGCAGTGTTCACCGCTCGTGTTCGCATGCGACGTCTTGCACTTGTGACGATCGATGCGAGGGAGATACGACAGGTAAGGTGCCGGGCGGGACCGGGCAGGCAACCTGGGTGATGGTGTGTAATGGTCTTTGCGTCAAATGGGAAGACAATTAAGTCGTCCGTGGAGACAAGTCTTCCGTTGAGACAAGTCGTCCGTTGAATTGAAGTCGACTCGGAGGTAGGGGAATCGCTGCTGTCTCGGCGGGGATTCGCGTCCAGCCTCAAAGCAAACATGAGCCTGAATTTTTGTCGAGTTTCACCAGTAAAGAAAACCCGCAGGAGATCTATAGAGTGCGTCTCAGTATCTTTGTGAACTGTGTGACAATCGAATCACCAGAGTACGACAATCTCCGTTTTCCCCGGCCGTAAAGATTAAGACTAGGGCCTCGTGAGCTATTTGTTTTATTATTATCACGGCCTTTTTTATTTTATATCTCAATCAAATCACCTAACAAGGTCTCCTCAGCACCATTATAATATCAATTATCATATTCAGCCCCGTTCAGATTTTCTGTTTATTATATTTCCATCATCCCGGAACTTTTTAGTTCATTCCCCTCGGCCCTACCAAACAATCTAAATAGCACGGACCTGCTGTCCCTTTATCTTCATATACTAACACTCGGGCGGTAGTAGTCAGGGGGTTAGATCTATGCATAATGCATTTATTTATGTTTCATAATGCGCGCTGCAACGTTAGGCTAAGCAGGTGCGTGCGCACAACACGGCTTCTACAAGATTCCCAAGACGTTGTTACTGGCGGTTCGCGGCTATTAAGTTTGTCGTGATAACGCCCTCTCGCGGCGGCCGGTTATCGCGTATATACGTAACAACGTCTTGAACCAAGACTATGCGTTGCGTTGCGTTGCGTTGCGTTGTTGTTTTGCCTTTTGACACCTACGTCCAAACATCAAATGACAAAGGACGGGTCATACACCTTGACCAGTTCAAAAAAATATTCAAATAAAAAAAAGAAAAACACCTATTTTATAGTAATTTCGGGAAGGGGGTGCGTGCGCATTTCCCCCTCCCCGGGTACGGTCCTGAGTACTGGATTGTAATTAGTTATTCAGAGTGGATACTAAACATTTCTGTAGTAACCTATTACCTTTTTCTCTTCAAAATAATTACTGGCTTACTCTGTGGTAGCCATACTGACTTTTATGAATATGTAATGAAGACACCCCGACAATCTAACACTAAAGAATAGTCCCCAAAATTAAACAAAGTACAAAGTTGCATAACATTCAATGTTGATTAGTTAAACCAACATGAGTAACTCAGGTAAAACAAATTTGTGTTTGTTTGCTGTTCGTTCGTGTGTTTCTTTCGTTTGTTTGTTGAATATTTGCAGGACTCACGTGACGTGCTTCGTTGAAATCCTGGCTGAAAATATGTAAATTCGTAATAACTGACGTTCTTGTGACAGAGGCCTTAGAAAACGTACTTTTCTAATATTGTTAGTTATTGCGCACAAAATGCACACTGCATTTAACGACCATTGCAGTGCTATGACCGGGATCTCATTTTGCGAATGAACGATGCATTGTAATAATGGGCACCATGGGAGCACTATAACTCCTGCTCAGTTTGGTGTAATTGGAAGACATACCTTTTCAACAAAATTTGGTATTACGAAATGGATTACGTCCAGAGATATCGATTTTTCGTGGGACATTTATAACTGGCTGCGTGGAAATTTGCGAACAACAGAGCCCAACACTCAATCGAGTCCGCGAAAGCTGCTAGGAACACTTATTGTATCATGACGGTCCACGCAGAGGTCGTTGCGTGTTGCATTTTGGCCTGCATATTTCTGCAGCAGCCCTCTATCCAGTCGGCCTGTATGTCCTGTCCTTTCTCTTGGGCAAGTTTCGGGAAGCACTGCTACCGGGTGGTGACCGAACCCAAGACCTTTGATGAAGCCGAGGCCCACTGCCAGGGATTATCACGCCTTGACAGACCGTCTCATCTGATGTCCATCAAAAGCCAAGAGGAGCACGACTTCCTCGTCGAGTTGATCGCAGCGACGTACGGTCATCAGAGCCAACATGTCTGGTTTGGTTACCGCCTGGATCGAGCTTCGGGATCCTTCTACTGGGTGGACGGCAGCCAGCATGGGCCCGGGAACTACACCAACTGGTCCCCTGGTGAGCCCAGTGACGGAGGTGGTACAGAGGAATGCGGTGAAATATTCTGGAATGAATTGTGGAATGATGTGGCGTGCGACAATGTCAAAGGTTTCGCATGTAAGATACCGGACAGATTTTCCGCCAAACTGTGAATTCAAGGCCTATAATTATGTGTATGAAAAGGTCATCCGGTTGTAACATAAAGGGTGTTATGTCCAAGTTCCATCAGTAGAGCATGAAAGTCTTGCAATTCCACGATCACTTTGTATGCGAACGTCATGGTACCAAACACTGACTAGTCTAGCAACGGACTCTTTAGTCTGTATTCTCCCTATAGACGAATCGGACAAATCTGTTTTGGGCAGGGTGAAAACGGCCATGATTGGGGCCATTCCCACCCGAGAAGTAACATGTGCAAATGACTGCAAACATTGACTGTGTTCAGTCACCCGAGCGTGGGGTTGACAAAGGAACGGCACGTGGAAGCACCCAAACAATAGCCACCCTTGTCGGACCAGCACTGGCCAATAGTAAACAAAAGAAGGTCGGATTCGTATATGTGACCCGCTCTGGAAAAAGGTATATTATGTCACAAAATATGAACAATTAGTTTTATGTATGTTTGGAAAGCCCGCAATGTAAGCTTTTATTTGGTACATGTTAGAGCTCCAAAGCCGTTTCCGTTCTGGAGATATCGCGTTTTTGCATATTAATTAGTTCTATGGAATTCAAATTGCTCAACAGAGAAAACAGGCTTTGAAATAGCTAGTTCTAATACAATGCAATGGAACAATGCACTCTAAAAAGGTTATTTTTTCACTTTATTCACTGAAATCAACATTGTTGTGCACCAAACCTGAAATTTTAGATATTTAAGATGTCATTAAAGACAAAAAGCAAAAAAATGAATTGACAAAAAAATTCACACTCTCAACGTTGAAAGGGCCATTACACACAAATGCATAGCGCGACTTATATCACCTTTTTCTGGAGCGGGTCACATATAGCAGTGTACTTACTTACTTACTTTGATTGGGTCATTTTCAGATCCCGATCAATGATAGACTTCCAGTCGGCTCTGTTGTCAATTACAATCTGGATTTTCCGCCTTGATGTTACACCGTCCAGTGTTTTGTTTCATTTGGTCCACATAATTACGTCATGGCTGGTCGACCCCTTCCTCTGTTTCCATGAGTAGGTGACCAGAACAGTAGTTGTGAAGTTTCATTTTCTACCACCTTATGAGATCCGTAAGGAAGGGTATTGGTCGCCGTACAAAGTGTACGAGGTGCGATCAAAAAGTTCCGAGACTGTTCCAGTTGCAAACGAACGGAGCTCAGTAATGTGCATATAGCAGGTGTAAGCAATAAAATTCGTAGGTATTCCAAGTTAAATCGCTTGATCAACATCAGCACCTGTGTTACACGCATTTTTGTGACCACTGGTACGTGCGCATTTGCGATTTCACCATTGACCTGAAACTGCGAGGGTCTCCGTCAACAGGCCCGGGACGAGCCAAACTTCATGTCGAGGATCATCAGCGGTGACGAGAGTTGGGTCTACGGCTACGGCCCAGAGACCAACAGCAGTCTTCGCAGTGGAAGAGCCTGCAGTCTCCAAGACCGAAGAAGGCACGTCAGGTCAGGAGCGCAACCAAGAGCATGCTCATCGTTTTCTTTGACATTCGCGGGGTTGTGCACAGTGAATTCCTCCCCCAGGGTCAGACTGTCAACGCCGAGTTCTACTGCATCGTTCTGAGGCGTCTGAGGGAGAACATTCGGTGCATGCGCGCTGGCAATAGACCTTTATAATGGTACAGCCATCTTGTTTTTCTCCTATTAAAATCAATGTCGCCAAACCGAGGCTGGAAAGAAAAATAGTCTGCCACCTTCATTAAATAATTGGAATCACTATTCATAATTGCTAATGCATACAGGGAACAAGACAAATATGGTGACAACATGATAAAGGTCTGGGTGCCACAACATGACAACGCGCCCGCTCACAGCGCGTTGAAAACGCGCGAGTTTCTTGCCCGCAACAACACAATCGTTGCTAACCACCCCCTACTCGCCAGATTTGGCTCCCTGCGACTTCTTTCTGTTCCCAAAATAAAGTTCAAGTGAAGGGTCGCCGTTTTGACACTGTGGAGGAGATCCAGCGAGAATCGCAGATGGTTCTTGACGCGCTTACAAAACTGGATTTCTAGGGATCGAGCGTTCCAAGCGTGGCAGGAGCGCTGGGAGCGATCGCTGCACAAGGGGACTACTTTGAAGGCGATGGCGGCCAGATTTAAATCACGTACGGTTTTTGCTTGTTTATAGGCGCAGCCTCGGAACTTTTTGATCGCACCTCGTAAATGATGGATTTATCGTCAGTTGAGGTCGAATGTTCCTGGTTATTATGGTCGTCAATTTGACCACGTTACAAGACCACATTATTGTAGTTTTCCAGCCCAGCCCGGTAAGATCGCAAAATACTTTCATAAAACAGGGCGTAGTAATGTTGCAGCTCCTATACTGGTGCCCAGATGCACCGTATTATTGCCGACTTTCCTTGGAAGTCACGGTAGAAAATACTTGATCTTGTTTGTAAACAATGTTATAAAGACCCACATTCTTGTACCTCTGATGACATCATACTTTGCATTAACATAAAACATCAAAATGTTGCAATTAGTTCCTAGAATGATAGGACCTGCATGATAGTAACATGAAATAGCGTTCGCCGTATATTTATGTGACAAAATTATATTGCCTGTTTCATTTAAAGGTATGATAATAGCAATGGCAGAGTTGACAACAGTATGTGGCTGCGTCAGGCTCACATGTGCCATGGGGAGTTTCGGTCTCTAGTTCTCAAACTTATGAGATGCAAAGAACGCTTCAATGACTGGTATTCACAATCTATATAGTTGACCAATATCACACACAATACACACAAAGTCACTTGACAAAGTTGTAGTGATCGCTGATTGAGGTTCATTGAGATAACAATCTGCAATTTAACAAAGCAGAAAACAATAATAAGAAAACTACAATACATGTACAAGTCTTATCTATTAAACTTGGCAAGTTGAGTCAAAACTTTAAGTCTAATTTGTCAAATTATCACCCAATTGCAGTTCAATCTATTTCTTTGCTCAAAGAATAATCAACTGTAAAATCTCAGAAAATATACTAAATTCTGACTCTTCTCAAGCTTATTGAAAGTACTTCATAAAAACAAGGAAAATAATTCTTGCCAAAATGGGGTCTTTTGAGGTCCTCAAAGCGGCAATGAACTGAAAACTGATCAAACGTGGTGAGCTAAATCACTGTGAGTTTACATGCTGTCTCAAGAACACATATAAGTAAAGATGGCTGATCATTGTTTATGAGACAAGACATGTCGCACTTGTACCCACACAAGGTTGCTATATACACACTTACAGTGCACAAGGTGGGAAGGAGGTTATACTTAATAAAACACATAAGCAGGCTCCTCCATTATCTTGAAGGGGTGGAAAATAGTTCGTATAATCAATGTTTGAAGTAATATTTTGAAAGGTGATTAATATAAGATTCCTAAATCTCCTTAATCAAAACTTACTAAGAAAATTAATGAAACGAAAAACCCACTGCACAGCTGCTGCAGTGACATAGTAGCTGGCACTGTTTATACTTTATGGGATTCAACATATACAGAAAATAAGCCTGTGAAAGTTTGAGCTCAATCCATCAAGAGTCCTGAGAAAATGGTGAAAACCATTTTGTTTTAACAATGATTTTGCACATGTGCACGTTCAAACAAATCCAACTGATAGAAATTATTTTGAAAAGTGGTGTGGTTGGGATTATTAAGAACTTGCGGTCGCTGTTCAAAAAGTACACCATCCGTACTTCACAACTGACATAATAATTAAAGATATCGTGTCCCATAGCTCCTTTCGAGTTTCACCCCGAAATCACGCTTTTTTTCTTCTTTTTTTTTAGCAAGACGAATGTTCAGTCATCGAATGATTAGTTTCCAACTGTCGAATTATTTTCGGACCAACAGTAGTTATGTTCCCGCTTGGTGGGTCTTTTTGTGTGTTAGAGGCGCGAAAGCAACCCAGCCTGTTTCCGCGGGCTTCAGTCGCCTAAAATAGCATTGGTCGTTAATATAAAACATACATTTTGAAAATTCGTCAAGGAAAAAGTCAGATTTGTAATAGAAAAAGGACATTATATCTTTAAAGGCGTTTACGTTTAATTTTGTAAATACGCGTAATTTCCACGGCAAAGAGGATCTTGGATTTTCGGCAGACGACCAGCAAATAACCGTTTCATTCGTCGCCGTCAATGGTCGCCCCTATACCTAACAGACCTGTTTATTTCTGTTCACAATCTAACACAACATTTTGGTCAGATTTGGCCATCTGTATATCATCTGTAATTTTCCTTTAATTGAAATGTTTTTTATATTTGACAAGAATCTGAAGTCAATATTTTGAAAGCAATAAATTCTCACATATTATTATTTGATAGGTCAATCCAGGTTTTTGGCTTGGTAATTGCTGGTTTTTGTAATCCCTTCACTGTAAAAACCAACAGCTAACACTTTTTTAACACTTCAACGCGTTAATAATAATATTTTACACGTAAAGGTATAGGAGGCGTTGCACGCGATTAACAATAAAACACGTTTAAATTGGCGTTGGTTTTTTGATTATCAACGCTTGAGGTGTTAATTTAGGTAGATATTAACACTTTAGAATGTTAATAATCATTAACACCAACGCCTATTTAAACGTGTTTTAGTGTTAATCGCGTACAACGCCTCATATACATTTACGTGTAAAGTATTAATATTAACGCGTTGAAGTGTTCAAAAAGTGTTAGCCGTTGGTTTTTACAGTGTTCCCATTTAGACCGGGAGCTAGGTTGAGTTTAATTAACAATTTGAGCACAAAAGGTTTGATAGTACCAATCGACTGTCCGTCGGGGGGTAGTTCTGAAATGGCCATTCTTAAGTTGCCCTAGGTCGGATGGGGGTCAGGGGACCAAGGTCAAATGTCAAAATGTTCGAGTTTAATTAACATGTCGCGCACAAGTGCCGTTTTTTGGATGAAAGTGTTGAGATTGACCCCCTGATACCAAAAATGCTACTTAAGAATGCAAAAAAGTCGGATAAAGTTAATTACGAATGACACTAATTAGTCAGTAATTAGCACTTTAATTAACATTTTGAGCACAAACATGATTTTTGTGAAAAATAACTCTTATAAGTGACCTGAACCAGTAATTGTAACTTAAGAATGAAAAAAGGTTGGATAAAGCTACTTAAGAAGGATTGTTTTATTTTATTTTTTTCACATATTTATTTGTATGCCGAAACAGCAGAAGCTAGTTTCCATTGAGGCGCAGCGCCCAGTTATGATAAATAATTATAACATCACAGAACTAAAATCGGATCAAAACTAAATAAACAAGAAACAAGTTATTCCATAAGAACAATTAAATTATTCCATAAGTAACACATTAAGCAATTACATTTACGTGATTAATATAAATGACACTAATTAGCAAGTAATTAGCACTTTACTTAACATTTCGAGCACAAACATGATTTTTGTAACAAATAACTCTTATAAGTGACCTGAACCAGTATTTGTAACTTAAGAATGAAAAAAAGGTTGGATATAGCTATTTAAGAACGATTACAAATTCTATATATTTACTTATTTAATTTTTTATTTTATTTATTTATTTATTTATTTATTTCACATATCTTTACGCCCAAACAGCAAAAGCTTGTTTCCATTGAGACCATGTCATTATTGTGATAAAAATCACACAACTAAAATCATAACAAAACTAAATAAACAAGATAACATTCTTGTATAACAAATCTGTAAAAAAGATCATAAAAGTAACATGTTAATCACATCAATTTATTAACGTCCAAGCTAAGCAGCAACAGTATTGTACTGGCAACAGAAAAAAAAGGAATAATAAAATCAACAGCATTTTTGTCACATAAAGTACATGAAATGAAGATTTCCACTGCGACTTTACAAGAAGGAAAACATGGATGGCATGATTTGAAAATATGTAATCAAATGTGTTTTATTTTCAAAGTGAACAAAGAAAACTGGCAGGAGCGGAATTCCAACCTGCGACCTTCGGAATACCGTACCGGCGCTCTACCAACTGAGCTATCTTGCCCTAAATTGTCAGTATCTTTGTTCGGGTGGGCGCTAGTCAGAAGTCATAAACCCAGAATGCCGTATAGCCAGGGATCACACCCAATATTTGGTGTAAAAGAAGGGCATATTAAACGAAATTTGACGGTGGAACCCTTTGTATGACGTCACAGTATAAGCTAATCAGGTGTGCTAACAATCAGCAGGTGTGTAGCCGGGAGAAATTAAAGCACACTGGTAATGACAACCTGCAGTTTTGTTTCAAAATGAATTAATGGTCAAGCGTGTTTGGGAGACATCGGCACAAACTTGAATACGGGAATAAATATGTGGTTGGCCGGTTTTAAACGTTAAAACCGGCTCATGTGCCTGGACGGGTTATTGACCCGAGCTGAACATATTTATTCCCATTCATAAACACCTTTCGGGTAAAATACGTCAAAACAAGTCAAAAATATAAGCTTCCAACTATTTTGTTAAAGAATTATACTTCATATTTTGTGAAACACCCCTTTAGCTACGTTTATGGTATATCCTCGCTCGCGTGATCAGTCCCACATGGCGTGATCAGTTCTAATATGGACATTGGCCTTCAATCATTTTAAAACTATTACTCAGTGATCCTTATCTTACTTTCACCGACATTAATTTAGGTTGAAATTACAAACGTGTTATTTCTGGTGTTTAACTTGACAACAAATAACATGTTGTTTTCATTTAAAGTCAATTGATAATAAGTTGATAATTCAAGTCGTTCTGATGATCATGTGCTATCTAATTGTTATCACTGGGAGCGTTAGTGGTGCCAGATGAGACATGTAAAAAGTCGCATAAATAATTACCAGTGAGAATACCAGTTGTCTTTGAACGTACTTTCATCAGATTGTTTTTTATTCTTATGTTACAGATATACTTTTGGGTCAGTTATAAGAGTTATTGTCACAAAAATCATGTTAATGCTCCAAATGTTAATTTAAAGTGCTAGTTAATCGCTAATTAGTGTCATTTACATTAATGACAGAAATTTAAGTTATTAACGTGTTACGTTATGATTGTTCTTATGGAATAATTTTATTCTGTTTATTTAGTTTTGCTCTGATTTTAGTTCTATGGTATTCATCATAATTATTAATCATGACTGGGTATTATTGGAAAGCAGCTTCTGCTGTTTGGGCGTATAAATATTTGAAATAAACAAATAAAACAGAATTTGAAATCGTTCTTAAGTAGTTTTATCAAACCTTTGTTTCATTCTTAAGTTACAAATACTGTTTCAGGTCACTTATAAGAGTTGTTTGTCACAAAAATCATGTTTGTGCTCGAAATGTTAATTAAAATGCTAATTAGTTGCTAATTAGAGTCATTTATAATAATCACGTAAATGTATTTGCTAAATGTGTTACTTTATTATTGTTCTTATATAATAATTTGTTTCTTTAGTTTTGATCTGATTTTAGTTCTGTGATCATAATTATTTATCATAACTGGGCGCTGCGCCTCAATGGAAACCAGCTTCTGCTGTCTCGGCATACAAATATGTGAAATAAACAAACAAACAAATCGTTCTTAAGTAGCTTTATCCAACCTTTTTTCATTCTTAGTTACAAATACTGGTTCAGGTCACTTATAAGAGTTATTTGTCACAAAAATCATGTTTGTGCTCGAAATGTTAATTAAAGTGCTAATTGCTGACTAATTAGTGTCATTCTTAAGTAATCTCAACACTTTAATCCAAAAACGGCACTTGTGCGCGACATGTTATTTAAACTCGAAAATTTGACCTTGGTCCCCTGACCCCCATCCGACCTAGGGCAACTTAAGAATGGCCATTTCAGAACTACCCCTCGACGGACAGTCGATTGGTACCATCAAACCTTTTGTGCTCAAATTGTTAATCAAACTCAACCTAGCTCCCTGTCTAATTCGTTAGTTTTGAATCTGTCGCTGTCTGTTGTGTCCAGTAAGTGTTTGCTTTCACGAAGGCGTGTGCGTCCACGAGTAAGAAATTGTTTTTATAATCGCTGGCTATACAAAGACACTAACAATTTTGGAGACCACCAACATAGGGCAAGACAGCTCAGTTGGTAGAGCACCAGTACGGTATTCCAGAGGTCGCAGGTTGAAGTCCCGCTCCTGCCAGTTTTCTTTGTTCATTTTCTTTGTTTCATTCAACATTGCAACTTTAAATTTGGCAATCTAACAAATGACACTGTTCCTTACCCCACATCCTTTGGTGTAGGACTTGGAGCTTGTACATTACATAGGTACACCAAAATTTCCCGTCCCACAAAAAAATCAAAACCCTGCCCTCTATCTACGACATACCTGTTGGTGTTTAATGTCGCAAGCTAGTTTGGTAAGTCCAATAACTTCAAAGTGGATTTTGTTCTCTTATAGGAACGGGGCCCGTAAGTACACAATCGCCGCAACATTAAAATAATTTCCTTCATGCTTCTGGCCCTCGTGTGCCCTCACTGGAAATTATAGTACCCCCCTGTTCCCCCACTGAAAAATATTAGTTCCCCCAGTGCCCCCACTGAGTTCCCCTGTCCTCTCACTAAACATTCTGGTGCCCCCTGTGTCCCCACTAAAAATGCTGGTGCCCTCCTTGCCCCAGCCAGTTGCGAATGCTGGTGCCCCGGGTCCTCACTTAAAATGCTGTTGCCGTGTATGGACCCCCACTCATAATAATTGTGACCCCAATGAAAATCCTTGACAACATCACTGCACAATTTTCCCCTAAATTGTTAAGAGGACGTATAGCTGGCCATTCTAAGCTGTACAAACAATATGAATCTATGCCCTTTTCAATCACTCCGGTCGAATGTGTGGAGGGAGCTGGATTCAAGCACTCTCATTGTTCAAAATAATAGAAAATGGTTGGCTCAGTGGAAAAGCAAGTGGGACACTACTGAAGTTAAGTAACGTTGATTGTAGGCAGTACTTGGATGGGAAACCACACCATATATTGCTTGCATTAGCGTGCCTGGTAACAATTGCAGGACCCTTTTGGGCAGGTTTGGGCTAGCCCATTTGGGACCCAAGTGGCCCCAGCGGCCAAAACTGTATGGGGCCCATTCAGTTGCCCAACAGGGCCCCACTTGGGCTTGCTGGCTGGGAAATAGTGCATTAATTGTTCTGGGGCACGACAGGCCCTTAGGCCAAAAACAGTTGTTTGGTTGTCCTCGACCGTCCGCCCAGTATTTTTCGGCCCTATTTCTTTTTCTTTATTTTATCCCAAAACTCGAATTGATTTCGCTGGTTGATTCGTTCCAATCTTGTTTCCATCATTATTTTGTTATTTGTAATGCACAAACACGACCCTACCTTTTATCCAGAGTTTGAAAGTTCATATTCTAGTATCAGTGTGTGACTTCGCACAATAAATATCTCGATGGAAATACACGCGGTACAGAAATACACAAATGCAGCGTGGCCACTCATCAAATTTCAAATTCCCAAGATTCATCCAGTAAAATTCCCAAGAATTCCCAAGGCGATGGGAAAACACTGTGCAAAGAGCGTCGGAATAAGCACTTTGCGCATGTGCAATCCATTTTTCCACCAAAATTCCCAAGATCTTGGGAAAAATCCCAAGGAGTGGCCACAGTGCACACATGTATAACGCACGAGGCTAAAATGTTATCAAAATCGCATTTTGAGAAATAAATTTATGAAAAAATAATATTTCTAAATTTTTCTAATTATATTCTTTAATCACTATATATTTTAATATTTAGTTTGAAATTGTTTTGTTGTATATTTACACAAACGATTAAATAATAAATATTCAAACAAAAAAATGCATCAACTGAACGTGTATATGCACAGGGGAAGCCAAGATGGCGTCTTTAATACACGCTCAGTATTCATTGCAAACTGGGTGTAAAAGTCTTGTTTGATTGTATGTGCAGTGTGGCTACCACATCGAAACTTCGTGAGGTTTTTTGGTCGAATGTTGAGCCAGCTCAAATACAGCTGAAACACACAAAGGTCGCGTCCACCAAAAAGTGGTCCATAGAGTGACATTGAGCCCCAGGAGACAGTGTCAGCACTGGCAGCCTTAGGGCTACGGTATGTGTTGTTCGGATGGAGTGAAGGACCCGGCGGTCATCGCTGAAGAGGCAGCCGTATTACGTATATTAAACTGTTTATCGGCCTAATAACATGTGTGTGTTTGTTTTACTTTATGTATGGTTTGAAGTTGGACTTCCGGGGAATGTTAAAAAGAACATTCCGCCCGCCCGCCCCCCACTGGCGAAGGGGTGTGGAGGACAACCAAACAATTTTGTTTTGGCCTTATTCATTTCAAAAGGGCCACGTCCTTCGGATGGGACGTTAAGCCGGAGGTCTTGTGTGCTCTATGGGATCAGTGCACGTAAAAGAACCCAGAGCACCTGTCGTGAAAGAGTAGGGTTTGCCCCGGTGCTTCTGGTGCCCTCAGCACGCATCCTGTAATTGGCGCTTGCGCTGTTTGATGTTGAATGAAATGAAATAAGTAAAATATAGTTGCTAAAAAGTACATGAATTGTTTTGTAACAGACATTTTACACTAAGTTTATTTATTGCAATTTAATGTTAATAAAAGCAAAACATAGGTTTAAGTATAAAATTTAGGTGTACATTTAAATTAAATTGCATATCTTTCAAAACAAATCTATTGATCAAGAAGTGGTTATATAGCGAATGTTTTTTCACTTCTCACAGCCAATGGGCCATTCAGATCTTATACAGGGTGTCAACAAAAATGCCCCTCTCAGGGTTGTAGCAGAATTCAAAAAAATGAAATGTTATTTCTACTTTTCTTACATAATTGTGAAGAATATTTATTTGTACTATTTTCTGTAAAATTTCCACTTTAAACAGTATGAAAATTACGTCCCCGCTCCCTTTTTGATCTGTAAAAAAACCCTGTCTACCTCTCAGCATGGATATATCGAGTGCCCTTTTTCACGTCTACCCCCCCCCCCCCCCCCCCCCAATACAAATTACCTTGCTACGCCTATGCATTATCTGGTAACCAAGGTGCCAGTTTTAGGAAATTAATCGTGTCGGTTATTCGGCAGGCACCATTTTTAACAAACTTTTTTCTTCTTTTTTAAACAATTTGAAATATTTGAAATAGAGGTACATATATACGGAAGCCCTTAGTGTTCACAATGGTGCATTTACCTTTCACGGGAATTGATCTTTCTTTGATGTGTCTTTCTCTTTCGAGGGAAAAAGTTCATTTTTCATGGGTCCGACATAACCCGCGGGCGCGAGAAGGGGTAAAATATAAGTTCATTTTAAAAGAGAAATGGGTACCTGGCACTAAAATATTTTATACAACACAAGAATAAATCTCCGTCATCTGATTGGTTGATCGTTGATCACGTGTATTGAATTATTCGTCCCAACGCATGGTGTGGTCTCACCGCAAAAATATAAGTTCTATTCAACGGTGAATACAACTTCCATTGAACGGTTACACCATGCTTTGACCAATCAGATGACGAAGATTTATTGAGGTGTTGTAAAAAACAAATAATACAAATAATGAATGTTTCGTGCAATGGAAAGAATAATTTCATGATTTTCATGATTTTTCATGATAATTTCATGATTTTTCGATTCCACTCGGCTTCACAAACATTCACTATTTTTATACCTTTGTATGATTTACGTCATACATCATGTAATTTTGACCATTTACCATACACTGTGGTTCCATTCAATTCGCTCCAATGTACGCGCCGAGATATCGATTGCGGATCATTTTCATTGCAGTCGCGCCGTTACGCGTTGACCGTACAATGTACATGGCTCTGGAAATGAAGCAAAATTTAATGTAAGTATTGTTTTCATCAAATATCAAATGACAAACATCTATGTGTAGTATAAAACTGCACCTCGTTAAATGGAACGGTTAATCTTTCACTGAATGAAAATATTCCTCCCATTGCACTCACAAACATTCATTGTTTGTATATTGTGGAATATCTATTAGGCCTGCTGTATAAACCACGCATCCTCCGGTGAAGAAACTCGTGTAGGGTCGACTTTCCGTTCGGGACTTGATAACAACACTGCAAGCAAAATATTCGCTCCAAGTTGGCAGATGGACGTGTAGGCTATTGTTGGCCAACTTAATTGTTTTTAAAAACCATTGTTACATTGTCAAATACGTTGTCGAATACAAACGACTTTTTTCGGTCGACCCGGATGATTAAGTTCGTCTTAACGGTGTGAATGTGCTGCACACGCACCAAAATCGCAATGAAGGGCAACGCAAAAACCATTGCTTTCTGCCTTTTCGTGGCCTCTTTCCAGACATTTCCCAGTCATGTTGACCTGTATGCCTTGTCCTTTGTTTTGGACAAGTTTTGGGAACGACTGCAGTAGTATGTTGGGTCTCTAACGGACTAGTTTGCATAAATTTACATATATTTGCATAAAAAGAGAGAAAAACAAATGGGACCTAGGAATGGTAATTGGACACATTTGCATAAAATTACATAAATTTGCATAAAAACAAAGACAAACAAAGGAGACCTAGGAATCTCAATCGGGCAGCATATGCATAACCACGGGGAATCTCGAAATTTGAAAAGGACAGCATACGCACGAGTTTGAACATAATTTTTGTTTTTAAATTAACAAAAAGTAACAAACAAATTTTAAAAATTTAAAAATGGCGAACGGAACAAAAAGTGGACCTAAAATGGTAGATGAAAATAAAAAAAACACGATGCCAGGGCATCGTATGAAATCGACCCGAGTTCAGCGAACTATGTTTTACGGTGTTCTGTGTTTTGCACGCGTTTCATACAAAACCGTAAGACACAACTTCAAAAGCTTTACAATAAATCAATATGACGAACGCGTTCGACTATTTTTACAATGTTGCTTGAGATTGTTTTAGTTTTGTGTTTAGCGTTAGCATGTTTCATGTATTTACGTTGGATATTTTGCTGTTATTATACAAATAGTGAATGTTTATGAGTGCGATGGTAAGAATAATTTCATGAGGTGACAGATTGAATGTTCCATTCCACGAGGCGAAGCCGAGTGGAGTGGGACATTCCATCTGTCACCGAATGAAATTATTCTTACCATTGCACGAATGTGAAACATTCATTATTTGCTTTATACAACGCCTGAATAAATCCGACAGATTGCATGCATGGATTTCTTGGTGTACAACGTGCCGTTTACCTTCTCAGTCCCGCATAAAACCACGACAAAAAGTGGTCCAGTTCCGAATCAGTTAAAGCTTTAATTGTTGTTCCTGCGTGTCTTGCAAATTCCTCTAATCGTTTGACTGCATATTTCATTTGTCTCTTTGTGTTAGCAGCGTCAGCATCGCCTACGAGTTCCAATATTTTGTCGTCTGTTAGGAAAACAAACCGCGGTTCGGAAACACCGTCCGCCATTTTGTGTGAATGACAGCCTAGACTGGTTCCCGGTCCCCAATATACATTTGAAGTCCGAAGGACAACGGCCCAGATAGCATCATGATATTGAACCAATGTTGGGCCGTCAAAACTGTTTTGTTGGGCCAACATTGGCTGTCGATGTTGGGCCAGTGTAATTTTGCTCAAGGTTTGGCAATAGAGTGGGACAACAGCGGTTCAATGTTCAGCCAACTGTAATGTTTGGCCAACGTTAGGCCAGCATTAACATTGGGCCAATAAGAGTCCGATGCGCAAAATTACACTGGCCCAACTTTGACAGCCAATGTTGGCCCAACAATACAGTTTTGATGGCCCAACATTAGAAAAACCTTTGAACTTTGATGTTACAATGGTGGCTCTAGGTTTCTCAATAGATTGGGACAACAACGGTCCAATGTTGAGCCAACTGTAATGTTTGGCCAACGTTGGGCCAACTTTAACATTGGGCCAATAAGATGCCGATGAGCAAAATTACACTGTCCCAACTTTGACAGCCAATGTTGGCCCAACAATACAGTTTCTGTTGCTTAATTTCCACCTATCAATGTCAGTCAGTCACCTGTGTTTTCTTATTTATTCTACTGGAATAAATCTCTGTGTAGTAATCAATAAATCAGACATTTTCGTACAGTTTCGTACAACAACCTAACACAAAAAACGAATGGCAGCACAGAACTCGCTGGTTAATCATTACCTATAAATTATTACACATCATATCCGTTAACCACCTTGGATTAATACTAATAATACTAATAACAAATTTACTGCCAACTAATTAAATGTACTATTTGCACTGCCGCGAAGTAGAGGGCAGAAGAGACACTATCACAGTTCAGTCTGGTCGTCAACCAGTTCATACGTGTTGGATTTCGCTCCGCGCCGGTTTGTTGGGCCGTATCCTACGCCACGGCCTGTCAACCAAGCCGAAGTGCCGTTCCAGGATTCAAGAATTGTATTTTGGAGAGGCTCAATCTTTGATTAACTTCAACCGTGGTGGTGTTACTGTCAGTGTGGACACACAGTCGGTTTTGACGTTTGCCCCCTTTTCATTCCCATGAAAAAATTAGGTAGGAAAAATCCAGTTTTGTTCCCGAGCTGTCCGTGAGGGGTTCACGTAAAAGACGGTAATGCCGTGGAGAAATTCACGGAAAAATTTGCACCCGCATTCATTGATAATTATAAAATTTATTCACATTGCCTAAGATTGCGTGGTTTTCTGACAACAAATTTGGGAAAGCCTTGTACGTCCCTTGTCGTTGGGAGCTTTCGTATATAATGCTGCGCCTAATGCTATTGTGCTGAATACAATGGGCGCATCGGCGTCCCTCGTTGATGCATGACGGTGGAATGTGAGAGTGCGGGCCTCCCAAGCAACGGTCCGGGCTTGCCTTTATCGAAAGTTATGAGCGAAAAACGTGGGTTACCTGTAATGCGTAAAATCGCTATTTATCGTTTGGCAGTATTTTCTATTCTATTTTTAACACTGTAAGGAATGTCAGTAGGGGCATTTTGCTGATCATCGAATTGACGGTCACAAGTGGATGCATTAAATTGTAACTTGCTCTATACCCACGGTCATTGCTCCGGTGCAATGGACTGTGGAGAAATGAAAAAATATGATGTAGTACCGGAGAAAGCCGCATGCGTGTCGTGTGCATGTGTACTTGTCGCATTGCTGCAAACTCACCGGTAGTACGTCATAAATAAATATTCATTAGATGTAAATAAGCCTTGACGTCACGCTCGTTTTCACGAAACTGGGATAGACTTGTGGAAAGAAAGGCAACAGAAATACACATTTTTTTACATAAAAACCGGCGTCAAGGACAGGAATCCAGACAGTGTCTGTTTTATTTGACACAGCTCTTATCAATTAAATCGAACCATATAAGAAAAGTTGGGAATTGTTGGAGTTGCTCTTTATACATAGGCGTAACAAGCATTTGCAATAACCGACACTTACGAGACGCAGACGGGGCCTCCCAAGTTAACATATCATTATGAGTGTGATACTTTTAGACAGAGGAAATGGCCTCTGGAAATGAAACATTATTTTGTGTGCCATAGTGGAGGACAAACCCCATGAGTTGAGCGTACATGTACTATTGTGGTTGTGATACCTTTGGACAGAAAAGACCCTAGAAAATGAAATGCAAATAAACCCCTCAAAAAAAGTTTCGCAATTTTTTTCAATCAAATATATTTCGGATTATTTGTGACCTGTTCATATCATGTCGCATATCAATGGAAAGCTGATGTGATCACCTTTACAACGATACCACATTTGTAGCAATCAGTTGTTTGAGGGCTCGGCAACTCTATCGTAAATGCAGGGGGGTCACAAACTGAATGTGCCAAATTCGCCATTATCGGTCCTCAACAAAATAACCAACTCTGTCAGTAATAAGGAATAAACCAGACATATTGTCAATATTATGCTTCATTGAACAGACAGTTTTGAACCTCCTTTATGAGTAACAAACATCTGCTGCTCTATGCATTAGAATACCAACACTATTGGATTTTTTAAAATTGTTTTTGGGATTGGATTGTTTTCAATGGTACTGCTTTTGAGACTGTATTAGCAGTGATTACAGGTGGGCTACCATGAATGTATGCAAAATGCCTCCCCATACATTCCTGAATGGTCGACAATTAACCTGTAAACACTGATATTCCAGTCTCACAAACAGTAAGCCTTTGGCACTGTTCATGTGGTCATTTTGTTTCTACTCAAAACATTATCATGCCACGATTATCCAATCTGGATAGGGCCCGTGCCATAGGGCAAATTGAAGCTGGGATGTCCCAGAAACAAGTCGCAGCCTCATTTGGAGTAAGTCCCAGTGTCATCTGCAGACTGAAGGCGAAGTTTCGTGACACCGGCTATGTCAAGGACAGACCGCGAAGTGGGCGTCCCAAGAAGACAACACCACAAGAAGACCGGTTCATCACCATTACAGCTCTTAGAAATCGTCGGCTTTCTTCCAGAAATCTGCAGTCAAGGTTCTGAACATGACATTTCTCCACTGGTTTAAGTTCCATTGCCGGTGTTGCCGACACCAGCGCAAACGGGCTTGACGGTGAATTGCAGTCATTGCAGGCTTCCTAGCAGGTGTACGCGCTCGCAGATTGGCTGCATGCAGTCTGTTCCTGATTGTCTGATCCGAAAGCGGTCTACCGTAACGTCCTAAGAACCTTGACTGCAGATTTCTGGAAGAAAGCCGACGATTTCTAAGAGCTGTAATGGTGATGAACCGGTCTTCTTGTGGTGTTGTCTTCTTGGGACGCCCACTTCGCGGTCTGTCCTTGACATAGCCGGTGTCACGAAACTTCGCCTTCAGTCTGCAGATGACACTGGGACTTACTCCAAATGAGGCTGCGACTTGTTTCTGGGACATCCAATTGACAAATTAAAAAAAGTGCAATATGTGTTATTTATTCCTTGTCACAGAGTTTATTTGTTACTGACAGCGTTGGTTGTTTTGTTGAACACAGATAATGGCGAATTTGGCACATTCAGTTTGTGACCCCCCTGCATTCACGATAGAGTTGCCGAGCCCTCAAACAACTGATTGCTACAAATGTGGTATCGTTGTAAAGGTGATCACATCAGCTTTCCATTGATATGCGACATGATATGAACAGGTCACAAATAATCCGAAATATATTTGATTGAAACTTTTTTTGAGGGGTTTATATATATTCTCCATATACAATGTAATCTTAACAACTTAAACAAAAAAAAAGTAAGGTGAAAGTGGTCAGGAATCGCCTCAGATTGCACCACTGGGGCATCCACACTCCAAAAAATTTCGGGGCCCTTAAGCGGGCCCCGGACCCCACGCCGTAAGGGCTTCGCGCTCGCATTTATCCGTTTTGGTTTGCCCCCGTCTAGATTTTTGTAGTCATGCCATGGCTAAAATAATGGCTAGAAAATAATGCCTAAAATCATGATATATATATATAGTCTCCATAAAATCGTCAAAACTTTTGTTTAAAAAAAAGTCAGGTGAAAGTGGCCAGGAATCGCCTCAGATTGCACCACAGAGCATCCAGAATCCAAAATGTTACGGGCCCCTTAACCGGGCCCCGGACCCCACGCCGTAAGGGCTTCGCGCTTCGCGCTCGCATTTGTCCGTTTTGGGTTTGCCCCCCGTCTACAAAATTCCTCGATCCGCGCCTAATGTCGGAAGGTAGATTGGTTGGTGGGGAGACAGTTTATGCCTCACGACAAGCACAGTAAGGTGGGGAATAGTCGGTCTTTGCCACATTAGAACGCGGAAGTTCAGATCCCAACAAAGATGATGTCCTTTTATTTTATTGTTTTCACTCAACTAACACACCCAACAAAGGCAATAGAAAGTTGCAACGGCAAACGGATTTTGTTATGCGCCACGTGCGGCGCATGTAATACAATGTAATTAAAATACCGATAGCAGACTTCAACTGACATTCACTGGGAATCGGCGCACACTCACACACAAACGTTTGTGCGTCCTGCAAACAAGTGTTTGGGAACTGAGTTTTGCATCTCCGGCATTCCGGTTATAATGTCGTCAAGTATACATCATTGCCTACCGTATGTTTTCATAGTTTTTGTCAAGTGTAGACCAAATCACATTCTAATCATGCCTTACCGAAATGCATCTAGGCATTATTTTGCAATAATTATTTTGTAAATAATTTATTCTTAATATAATGCATAGGCATTATTTGTGTTGCTAGGTGACCAGAGCTCCATTGTGCAAAGAGACGCTTACGCTTCCAAATACATTGAATGAGAAATTTGAGTTTTGAAGATCTTTTGTATTTTTTAATGCTTGAAGGTGTTAATTATTGTCATTTATTGCAATTCAAGCTCAAGAAAAGGTTAAATTTTGACACAATTTTGCACCTAAAATTGTGTAAACCCCAGGGGGCTTTACCTCAACCCCTAGCAAGGGCTTTGCGCCTGCAACCCACCAGGGGGCCCACCCTGCGCTGCACTGCCAACTTCTACTGACGCGGTGACACTGCCTGCTTCCTTTGGGGAAGCATGTGCTTGTAGCAAAAAAAAAAAAAACGCAACCCAGAAAACCACATGCCCTCTTAAAGACCTTTGGCCTCAACTGGGTCGGCAGACTACAAAGGCCTGGCCATCTGGAGCTGGGCTATTATCATTTACATGCCTGTGGTAAAACCCATTGTGAACAACTGTAAGCAGATTTGCGCACAACCCTATGGGACTTTCCCTGACTCATGCATTTCTATGGCTTACCCTGGCTTGCCCTGCAAACCAGGTCACAAAGTGACTATACAGTGCTTTTCGGCAAGGACCAGGCTAGGCATATCTGGAGTATCAATGTATGGGGGCTTTTTTTTTTTTTATAAGGAAAACAACAAAAACGGCGTTCCCAATGGACGCTGCCAGTGCGGCGCAGGGGACCCCGTGCCGTGTCGCGCTCCACACAAGGATGGCCTTTCAAAAATCATCCCCCCCCCACATGTAACAAGAAATCTCCGCGCATGGGTGGGGTACAACGTTTCAGAAAGAAGCGCACCTCCTGGGCAAGAAAGTCGACGGAAGATTCTCAGTCGACACCAGGAAGCCAGCAGACGCCGTCAACAAGCCAACCAAGCCAGAGATGAAGGGGAAGACCAAGAGCAACGTAGTTTTTTGTCAAACCACCCCGTTGCAACACCATGGGTAAAACCTTTTTCGCCATTACCTTCCTATGTGCGCTTTCAATAGCTTCTATCAATGTTAATGGGTTAAGGGGTGATTCCAAACGAGAAATGTTATTCAATTATTTGGAAAGGAGAAAATTTCCTATTTTTTTTACAGGAGACTCATAGTGAATTCGAGGATGAATGTTGTTAGCGCAAACAATGGCAGGGCGATATAATTTTCTGTCATGGCAATAGGTCGTCAAAGAGGGGTCGCAATATTACTTTCTGCTAAATCTGGTCTTACCTGTGGCAACATTGAGAAAGATGGCGAAGGAAGATGGGTAAAAGGGGATGTCACTTGAGGGAAAAGAGAATATTAGTATTATGTCAGTGTATGCGCCTAACGATATTCGTCTCAGAGTTAATTTTTGTAATGAACTAGACAAAGTTTTTGATTCAACAACACAATACATTATTGGGGGTGACTTTAATTGCCAGCTTGATTGTAAGAATGCTCAAGATCGCAGCCCGCATTTTATGAGAACTCTTCTGCAAAAAAATTATTTGTTCGACACGTGGCGCACAGTCAAGCCCAATAATCCAGGATATACCCGTTATGATAAAGGTTCTCGTAGTTCGAGCCGCATTGATTATTTCATTATGTCTTCTGATCTTCGACACATGATCGCTGATGTTAACGATAACCCCACAGGGCTGTCGGATCATAACATCCTTACTGTCAAGCTAGAGCAGAGTAGATGTATTTTAGGTCCGAGCAGATGGATCTGTAATAATGACCTCAGAGATGAAGATTGTTCTCGTAGGGTTCGATATTTTTGGAATTACTGGAAAACCAACAAGAGAAATTTTGATTGTCTGACTAAATGGTGGGAAGTGGGTAAATCTAAGCTCAAAGCAATCATCCAAGAGTATGGCAGAGAGAAAGCCTTTTTGACTCAAAAAGAACAAAAGTCTTTACAAAAACGGTATAATGATCTCATTAAAAATCCTTCTGATGGTACCATTGATGAAATCAATTGGATTGAGAAGCAATTAAAAAAATTTGAAAGAAAAGAATGGGAGAAGGCCAAAATTAGAGTGCGCAATATCCATACAAATGAAAATGAAAAACCGTCTAAGTTCTTCCTCAGCGTTGAGAAAAAACAAGGTCAAAGTAATACCATTGATCATCTTGAAGCTGATGAAGATGTTTTTGATAAGCCAGACACCATGCTTGATCATGCTAATGATTTTTATACTAAATTGTACAGTGATGAAGGTATCTCCATGGATGATATGAATGATATTTTTACTCATGTTGAGGCGGGATCCTTCCCGGATGATGTTATCGAATTTTTAGATAAGGATCTCGAGATTAACGAAATCAGAAAGGCCCTTTTTCAAATGAACCAAAACAAATCGCCGGGCATCGATGGGCTTACAGTTAAATTTTATCAACATTTTTGGGATTTATTAGGCAACGATTTTCTTGAAGTCCTCAGAGAATGTCACAAAAAAGGGATCGTATGTAAAACTATGAATACCGCCCTCATAAGACTCATCTACAAAAATACTGGCAACAGATGTGAACTTAAAAATTGGAGACCAATCAGTTTATTGACAGTTGATTATAAAATTTTGTCCCAAACCATTACTAATAGATTGAAAGTTGTAATGCCTCTTATTATTGGGGAAGAGCAAACTTGCGGTGTGGTTGGCAGGAAAATTCATGATAACCTTATGATCCTTAGAGATACTATTGATTATGTTAATTTGAATAATCTGGATGCAGCTGTTGTCTATATAGATCAGGAAAAGGCATTTGATAGGATTAATTGGATTTACATGTTTGGTATTATGGAAAGAATGGGCCTCCCATCTGGCCTGATTCAGTGGGTGAAACTTCTTTATAGTGACCCGTCTAGATTGTATTATCTTGAATAATTTTATTGGGTGTCCTGTTAAAGTCAACCGAGGTATATTATCTAGGGAGTGTGTTGCCTTGTCCAGATCACTGGATTCAGAAAATTAGTAATCTTATCTGGGCCTTTTATTGGAATGGTAAACCTGATAAAATTAAGAGAAATGTTGTTACTGCACCTAAAGAAAATGGAGGAACGGGGTTAATGAATATTCGTCTTAGACTTTGCAGCTTGAAGTGTAATTGGCTTGCCAATTATAATTGTAAAAATGGTAAATTAAAGAACTTGTTTAATTACTGGATATGTAAGGCTAGAGGGGAAGATAATCTTGGCTGGTATGTTTTAAATGAAACTAAACGCACTTTGACAACTAGCCCTTTTTACAAAGACCTCATTAAGGCCTTTAGGGAAATTGGCGGAAAGGTGGAACCTTTTTTCACTTGTATATGGGAAACAAATTATGTGCCTTTGTGGAATAACGATATTGTTACTGGCGATCCGAAAATAGCTCTAAACAGTAAAATTCTCAGAAGAGTGAGATTCACTCATGTTAAAGACGTTGTTAAGAACGGTAGCATTTTGACTTTTAAAGAAATAGCCGATATTTGCGGAATTCGAAACATCAATGCGGGGCGAATAGCTTCAAGTCTTAGAAAAAAAATTAACCCTAACTTAATTTCAGAAACAAGACAAGGCCCAATGAATCATGTAACTAACTGGCTTGTTGTTCCTGGAAGTAATCAAAATTATTCCGTTTTCTTGTCCAGATGTACTGTCCGAGATATTTACAGGTCTGCTATTTCTCGTAATCAAACTATTCCTGCCTGTGAAAATAAGTGGCAAAATATCTTGAATTATAATCGTGGTTTAAACTGGACCTCTATTTGGAAATGTAATTGGAATAATGGCCTTTTAGATTCTAAAGATAAAGATTTCTGGTATAAATTGAAACATTTGATTTTACCCACCAAGTCCTTTTTACATCGTATAAGAATTGTCCCGACAATATTTGTCCTCTTTGCAAAACTGAGATTGAAACTACTCAACATCTGTTCATTTATTGTAGATATACATGGGATGCGTGGGTTTTTATAGAAGGACTTCTACGCAAATACACAGGGAATAAACATTTCTATTTAAATGACGTCAATCGAGTTCTTGGGTACAACATGAAGCCTGTAGAGAGTGTAATCATAGTAAAGATGTTGAGGGCAATTTGGAAGATACGGTGTAAACTAGTCTTCGTTGATGTCTCTAGTAACTCAGATGTGGACATTATTCATACTTTTAGTAATAACTTGAAACACTTTTTTGTTTTTGGAATTGCATATATTGACACTGTGAACGGCCTGGATGTGATTTCTCTACAAAAATGGAAAGGTGACTCGCCTGGATGTGATTTTAGTAGGGATTACCCAATATCACATCCACACCACCAAAATCACATCCGAGCCAGAAATCACATCCAGGATTAAGTCGTTAAAGTCCAAGATCACATCCTGTGTTAGCACCTTGCCAAAATCACATCCACTGTCTGGCCACTTAACCAAAATCACATCCAGTGTCTGGGCCCTAGCCAAAATCACATCGTGTTTTCGCACCTCTTCAAAATCACATCCAGGATTAAGTCATAAACCCCAATATCACATCCTGGTTGCCCACTAGTCCAAGATCACATCTGTCAAAGGGGATTGACAGCTCTGTTATTCAATATCACATCCTTGTGGTCAGGCGCACAGCCATAAAGGCAAGATAATAATCCCTGACTAACAACTATGTTTACCAATTAATTATGGGTCAACAGTGGCCAAGATAATTGAGTTTGTCTGTAGCCAGACCATGCTTACCGTTATGATTACATGTACATGTTCTGTTATGTGTAGCTACATGTAGGGCATTATTATTAGTGTTGACACATAATAGAGGTAGAAAACGCCTGTTAAAACAATTTAATAATATTGATTTGATTGATAGTCTCTGAAACTAGATCTTGGAAGATCGTTTTCCTGGGTCTTTTGAAGTCATGGTAATAGATTTTCCTCAACAGTAAATTGTTCATTGCAAGCGCATGTTTGTAGACGAAGCCATCCATTGGAAAATTAGTAACTAGGAAAACACAACCTCCATGAATGAACCTACATGTATCTTTAATGGCGTAACCAATACCAGTCTCACAAAGGCTATTTTTTTACCGTTTGATTGGTTGATTTCCCCATCCATACTATAATTCCTCACATCTGCCTGTCATACCACTCAACCTAATAACATAATTGATGATGGAAACCTGCAACACCCCCTTTAATGCTTTGAGCAACGTTTGTATTAAAAGAAGTGAGCATTGTTGTAATATGCCAAAGAAACCACACACATATTAAAACTTTATTTATAACAATTTTGCAATGCATGACGGACAATTTCTATTTGATTTACCATTGTGTCATTCGTATAAACCCACAACTTATTGTTTTGTTCACAATGGCACAATACAATGTTTCTTTCAACACAATTTTCTGAAATACCTTTTTGGATTTTACCCTTTTACATGTATTATATGGGCGCATATAAATTTAAGCAAATCAAATGAATCAAACCAATATAATCATGGAAAACCACAATTTGTTAACTTAAATTAGAAAGTAAATTGCCAGTAGTTACCTCTGTTGGGCTTACATGTAGATTAAATTCAGAAAAAATTGGCATCAAGTGCTGTTATGTTTAAGAAGTAAAACAGGAGTCGTCCCTGAAAAGATGTGACTTATGTTCCCAAAATATGGAGGCTATTTATTTATTTTTCAGAAAATCAATATTCACAAATACATAGATACACATAACAGGGATACACATGTACATGTACAGTTAATTAATAACAAAACAGTTTATCCTTTCTGGGATAGCCTAATAAAGCAATTTTTAAGGCTTATTTCCATTGGGGTACCGGCGGTCACATGGAGTCCACAGACAATTAAGAAAGTTTGTGCACAAACTCCAAATAGAACGCTTCAACTTGGTATGAAAATACCTCATTTTCATTTGAAAAATGACAGTACAGTTGCCAATCCATGACATTCTTTTCCAATACATGTATTATTTGACATTGCTCAACCATTAATCCTTTTGAATTATGATATACATATATGGTCATGCCTGAAGATTGAAGTTCTTGTTTAGCTTCATTTTCAAATCTTTAAAAATTCATTACTGCAAGTTATTTCATCTAATAGATACATTCATTTGAATTGTTCGTATGTTAAAATGCGACCCCTTATGTACACTTTTCACTACTTGTTGCAATTTCTTTGTCGTGACCAAACCAAAATGAAGCCATCGCAATAATAATTATACCGCTAAATCATACTGGAATCAATTTGAACGATTTTGCATCCTTATTTCACATTAAAAAAGTACTGATAGACTTCATAATTAGGCATAATTTTCACGTCAGAATCTTTCACAGACAATTGCTTCTTGCAGGTCTCCATGTTAATTAATGCAATAGAGTCGACCGACGGATATGGACAATCAACTGCCATGGACACACTTCTGTCAAAAAATCTAAATTCGGCTCTGATTGGCTAACGTGTAGGGTCGCATAAAATTTGAATACACCCATATATCAAACATTCGCTTTGTAGCATGTGATGGGCTCCATTGATAATCTAATTCCACCAAGTGCGCTCCCACAGTATCCTTGTGTAGGTTTATACATACAAATTAGTTACTTCTTGAAAAGGCTTTAGTTGTCAGCTAGACCAGATGACATTTTAACCTGTTTCACAACATCGTACATAAATTACTCCAATGATGGACATGGCGGTGTACGACCGTCTTCCACAAAATGGGGGATTTTCCCTTTTGGGAAAACTGCACCATCGTCACAAGACACGAAGCAGTATGGTTGTTTTTGTAGATGCAACATTACTCACATGAAATTAATGTGACAATCTCTTTATAAATAAAGATGTATCGTGCAGTGGTGAAGAAAGTTCACTATTGTTCTCATTTGCTTTATGACTGGAAAAAAAAAAACGATGTATGCCTGCAGTAGCAAGTTAGGAGAACAGCCCATTAGAAAATCTAGGGTTTACACATCGATCCTTTTCAACCCCAGTGGGTTTGAGTATAATTATAAAACACACTCCTCCCATGTCCAGCCAAGATAATCCCCATAATCACTTAAATAAACAAACTCCTGTGACCAACACAATCTCCCTGGATGAGTGCTGGAACTATTTTCATTGCAACATACATGATGGCTAAACAGACAGTAATGATCGTTCTCTGTCATTTCTTTATTGATTTTTACCATTAAAAAAAGAAAACAAAACAACATCTCACACATGTAATGATTTTAATATTTATATCGACTTATATCATGATATTAAGTTGCACAAAAATGAAGTGGATTCATTCAGGCAGGATCACTTATCATACTCCAAATAGGATTAGTGCTGATAAGAATCTTAATCTCCCAGGCTGCTGACTCCCCTTTAGAAAAGTACCAAAAGGATGAGTGAGGACCAGACCAGTCAATAGGGATGGTCAGGTTGGCTTCTAAAAGGATGTATTTATCAGACAGTGATGGTCAATGGATTTTAAAAAGTCTCCCCATACATGTAAATGCTCCATGCAAAAGCTTTGAGTGTGGAGACATGGTACATATGTATAAAAGATACAATTGGCTACACTGTTGATTCTATAAAAATTGAGTTAATGGTGACATATTTCTCTTAGTCAATGGCTATGTGCTTTTGAAGTCTGTTACAAGTTTGTTTGTCCCAGATTTGCATGAAGAATGTCACATGATATTCAACAGATGCTATGATAAGCTAATGTTTATGGTTAATTGTGGTTCTGCCAGCTTTAAAAACATGGATTTTCAAAAATGTGAATATTAAGGGACAACAATTCGAGTGTTGTACATGTACATGTAAGCACATTGCAATACGTGTACACATCATACACAAAAACAGAGGACAATGCCTATGTGCCACATGCAGTTTTTTTCATCAACTCTTTTAAATACTGTACATGAGATTGAGTTATATCCCTTTCAGAACACATCCATGTTGAGTTGACAACCAGATCCTACGAAATGAACTTACTTAAAGACATTTTATGACTTAGATTTTTGGGTGCATTAGAAATTATGGAAAGATGTGTACAATTGGCTGAACAACAGTTTTTATATGACTTGATTTTAAGATTTTACAATCCATAATTGTGAACATTAAGTGGTTAAAAATCCGGACAGTTCCTATTAGTTTCCATTGTACTCATGCAAGTAATTTTTAAGGGCCCGAACTCTGCCGACTTGTGATTCATTTTGTTGGGCCACAATGTATGTCATGATGTTTACTTCATTTCACATTTTTATTTGGATGCAGCTTATATTATCCTTGACTACATGTATTTTAGATTGTTCTCTATTTTTCATCTCATGTGCTGTGTTAAAGGGACACATTGCTTTGGATTTTGCGATTTGGGCTATAAAACTGAAATGGATATGGTTGGGAAGCTTTTTTTAAAGTAGAATATAAAGATTCACATAACTATCCCTTCAAATTGCGTGGTTTTTGTTTAATTTCGTGACAAATAACGTACGGTCCGCCATTTTGTAGAACCAAATTTTTGACTCCACAAAATGGCGGACCGTGTTCACCAGTCGTATTTCCAGTCGCATCTGGTTGAAGTACGTTCTGTTGATCCATTTTGATGTACTGTGGCACGGCACGCAGCACTGGCGATATATATGTGTCGCGAGGTAGAGAATTGTACCTGGCGATCATCTGATAGGTTCACAAGGCCACTGGCTGCGGCGCCAGCCTAAAGACTCTAACAGCGTATTTTGCGCATTATTTAGACGGTGGTATTTACTACTGGAAATAAGTCTATGTTTCGCGGGTCAGATGTCAGGGGTCAGCGGCCAATTTTTTGTTTTGTAATCACCACTCACTATATTTACAACACATTATACGTGTTTTTTTGCATGAACAAATCTTATAAAAGATAAGGAACATTTCCAAACAGCAAAATTTCATGACATTTGAAGGCAATGTGTCCCTTTAATTGATAGATATATCCAAGTGGTCTAGAATTTAGAAACTCTAAACATGGTTGATAATATATACACATGTACTTTTCATATGTCCAATTCAAGTAACCTTTTTATCAGAAGATTACATGAAAACCTATGCATGTACATGTACTTTTTCTTAGAAGTTATTGCACTATACATCATGAAGGAAGGAATAGAGCAGGCTGTGCTGGCTCAAGATACATGTACTTGGCTGATTTGAACAAATGGAGTACCAGAAGTACATGTACATTGTTCTGTTTACATGCACACAGGGCCACCTACACACAGTTTGTATACTACATGTGTGATGTGTAGGTGCATGCTGGCATCCTCAGCCAGTTTCCAGGAATTGCCCATTCACACCCCACTACTTAATTCCTCTTATCAGTCATGTCAGTGTTTGTTATGCAGATCAGGAGAGCCATAAAACCTGCATGTGCATGTATGCATGCCCATAGATGTGCATCATGAGGGATCAGAATTTTTTCATTTGTACACTAGAAATCAAGCACTTTGTTTTTTCGATATGGGACAATTACAATTTCATTATTATGGCCTTGTATTTAATCTCCACAGTTTGTTCATTGTATAGATGGGTTTCCTCAGATGTATATATGTAAAAGGTGTCAATTTTTAAAAATCCTTTGATGTGCTCATTTCCTTGTCTTTTAAATTAATGAAGCCTAGTTTTTAATTTGATTGTTTTTCTTCTAGTATTACTATAAGTGGATTGTTTGTTTTTCTTGTATGTGTAATTGGAAAGAATGGAGAGTAATAAATGGAGTTGTATAACTCCACTGCAAAGAAAAATAGATAAATAAAAAAGTAAATAAGCAAGCATTAAATTATAAAGTCGGGCACTTACTGAAATTATCCAAGCGCAGTTTCCTGCAGCACTACGGCTCATGCACATGAGATGCAGTTTATGAGAACCAGTACACTCGATGGCAGCCAGAACAGAAAACTAGCCACCACCAAAAACTACAGTGTCCGCCCGATAGTCCGGAGGTTCGATTGTCCGAAGGTTTATTAATCCGAAGGTTCGATATTCCGAACGTCAAATTCTCCATAAGAGTTAGTCCGAAAATGAAATAAGGTTCGTTAATCCGAACATTTGATGCAATAGTCCGAAGGTTCATTGGTCCGAAGGGCCGACAATCCGAAGGTTAATTTATCCGAAGGTTCGGTAGTCCGAATTAATTTAGAATAAGGTTAATTAGTCCGAAGGTTCATTATTCCGAAAGCACACAAGGTTCGATAGTCCGAATTGAAAATAAGGTCCGATAGTCCGACCATCGAACCCTATCGTCCATTCGGACTATCGAACCTAATTGTCGATTCGGACTATGGCACCCTATCGTCTATTCGGACTATCGAACCTTCGGATTATTTAACCTTATTCTCTTTTCGGACTAAGTTAGATCCGTCCTCCACTGAATGGTGATCCACAATTTGTTTTTGAAGTCATTGTTTAGCTATAGCTGTCAAAAAGAGAAACAAATGAAAGACATAAAAAGCACTAAAGCCACCGTGAAAATCGTTTTTTAAATATTATATATATTTTTTTTTGTAGTTGAGGGTTATTTTTCAGTCCTTGTTTCTATTCCTTTATTTCTTTTCCTTTGCTTTTGTTTCCTTTTCTATTTTACTCTTGTTTTGCTTTTGTTTTTAATTGCATAATTTTGCTGCAATCGGCTTACGTTGACAATCACATTCACAATAAAGGAAACAAATCACTAAACGGATCTAGCTTGCACTCTTCAAATGTGAAAACTTGTTTGTTTGCTTATTCTTCTTTAATGAAAATAAACGGGGTCGTGTCGACAGCCACGCAACACAACCCACATTCATTCAAATGGCATATTCATTTACGCGGTTGATTCCTAACCTGTGATACACATTGCTGTAGCTACGCGCTTGCACTTGAACTGGTGGAACGGGATTTACTGTTTACATGCCTATCTCAGAAGAGCTCTTTTGTATAACATGAATATTTATAAAGTTCAATAAAGACAACGTTCACAGTTGGGTGGAGCCTATGGTGTAGAGCTTCTCATTGGACAATAATGAGGTCCTTACGTCGCTACGTTCCTACGTACGTTCAAAACGAAGGATCACTAATAACCCTTCAGTACGGACTAATAGGTACGTTTATTAATTCCCGAACGAAAACCTAAAATAAACCTAAGGCTACGTTCAGCGTTGTAACCTTGGATCTGATTGGTTATGCCGGAGTGTGCCACCGTGGGAAGCACTGATCTTGTTACGTAGACGAGAGCAGTGAACGTAACGCTTTGCGGCCACCCTGTGATTGGGTGTCACTATGCACCCTATTAAACTATTAACATGATTACGACCTCCCAGTTCAATGAGCGACTCGTGATTGACGTGCGTCCCTTTTGACTGAGACAACGATGGTATGGTTGACCAGACATATATCGCGTGTCTACATGGCATAAATTGATTTTCCACGGTGATGAATAGAAGCTTGGGGAAATTTGAGACAATGCAGATTTTAGTGGTCGGTTGCTGCATGCACCATAGTCCAGTCATATTATGAAAAAAAGGTGTAAACCCAGAACAAATTACAACAGTAATGATATTAACAACATTATATCAGACAAGCATATATAATAACATATCAAAAGTCTACCAAAATCATTGTAGTGGAACATTCCCTAATTTGCATAAATCCAAAAATTCCCGCCATATTAGAAATATAAACCGAGAATACATTGCAAAATTGCTGATTTTTACAGCATGATCTCAGACAAGCACATATAATATCATATCAAAAATCGAGAAAAATACTAGTGGAACAGTGTATAATTTGCATGTAGGCCAAATCACCACCACAGGATATGTAAATGCCAAATTTTTACTCTATTTTTTTACTTCTGATTAAATTTAAAGATGTTAATTCATCAAGTATGTCAAACTTATGCTGCAACTCTAACCTGCAGTACAACGCAGGTAGTGTTTGAACAAAAAAAGTCGAAATGGCCACCAAATATTCCATTTTTTGAAATGTACCTTCTTATTTCCGTATTTTTTGATTTATGCAAATTAAACATTGTTCCACTACTTGGATTTTTCTACACTTTTGATATATTGTTATATGTGCTTGTCTGAGATCATGCTGTAAATATCAAACAATTTGCAATTTCTTCTCGGTTTACACCACTTTATTTTTTTATATTTGGCGGTCATTTTTTTTATTTATGCAAAGTACTTAATGTTCCAATACGTAGATTTGTCTAGACTTTTGATATGTTATTATATGTGCTTCTCTGAGATCATGCTTTACATATCATCAATTTTGCAATTTATTCTGGGTTTATATTTTTAGTATGGCGCCCATTTTTTAATTTATGCAAATTAGACAATGTTCCACTACATGGATTTTCACGAAGAGACGCGAACATGCCTGCCCCTTGAACGCGTACAAAACGTATTGCACAGAAAGGCGTAAAAGTAGGTCAAATGAGATTTTCGTTTTCACGAAGAGACACACATCTTTGTTACATTCTCAGCTGCGCGCACGTAAACACGCGCCCCCCTTCCATATGGAAAAACACATTCAACAGAAAGGGCGTCAATGTAGGAAAACTTGAATTTTCGTTTTCACGAAGGGACGCGCATCTTCACTAATTAATTTTAGCTAATTAACCTTCGTGTTAATTCTAATTACTGGGTTCACGTAAAAATTCACCTCTCATAGAATCATGTGAAGGTTTCCTTACTGCACAAAGTTGTTGCAAAGTAGTACTTTTTGCAGTTTTAAAATAGGAGAAACTTCTGTTGCGATTATCTTGAAAACCCCTTTTCTCCAAAATCCACATGTGTGTCTCGTCGTGAAAACGGTGACAAAATAGACATTTTCATATTTGTAGCCTTTAGAAAGGTATATTGCAAACTTTTGTTATTTTTTATTAGTGCATTTTATTTTCATGCTTGTTTTGGTTGATTTAGGTTTTACATTATATCAGAGTATCTGCGTAGTAGGTGAATCAGTACCTGAACAAAATGCTGCGCTTTTCAAATACGGTAAACCAACAAGTGCAAACGAAACTATCATTGCTTCAACCCTGTAAGATATTTCTATAGAATTAGGGTGGAGTTGTGGATCCCTTCCTTCTATACACAGTGAATGGAGTAATACTTTGCATGCCCCGGCCCATGAATTGAAAAGGCCGTGGTTGCAGACACAATGATGTGTTGCATTGATTTCGTCATCAAATCCCTTTCTTCTTCTTATTCGTTCAAGGTATTGGGCTCTATATAATGTGCCCGCCTCCTATTCATAACCCGAACGTAAAAGGAACTTATAGTAATGTCACGTGACAGGGAATTGTGCAATCACTGAGAAGATAACAAACGTGCATGGACATATATACGTCCTTACGGGCAATTAATAAACGTACTTAAGAACCTTCGGACTTAAGAACCTTCGGACTTAAGAACCTTCGGACTTAAGAACCTTCGGACTTAAGAACCTTCGGACTTAAGAACCTTCGGACTTAAGAACCTTCGGACTTAAGAACCTTCGGACTTAAGAACCTTCGGACTTAAGAACCTTCGGACTTAAGAACCTTCGGACTTAAGAACCTTCGGACAATCGGGCTGTCACCCAACACTATACTCCCTTATATGTGCTACACACCCATGGTTGATTACACAAAATACAATAGATACAAAAGATTATGCAAGACATGCCGCACAGTCCAACTACTGCCCAGGTAATTGTGCCCAGGTAATTGTTCCCAGGAATAATGGAATACATACCAAAGGACAATCCCCAGGGAACAATCAACCAGAAGGCAGCAGTATGAACTATGTGGCCTATTGTCATATGTATAATAAAATGGAATGGAAAAGTACAGACAATACAGTCTGGTCACAATTCCATACACTTTACCCAGACTGATGAACCTCCGGGTACTGGGGAATGTTTTTCACTTATTAGGCTCAGTGGTGCAAGGTGTACCATAACATTAACAACAGAGCCAGACTCACAATTCATGTTTAAAAACAAGACAAAACGAAAACTAGAAGATCAATCAAACTGTTTGCGAAAGGTTATTCTGTTTTGAATAATGTCAGCCTGTCAGAGTCTGAAGTAAACGTGTATTGTGAGTCTATGGGTATTTGGAATATACACCGTCTCAAATTGAAAATTGTTCAAATACATTTAAAATTTAGCACTGATCTATGGAGGTCAATACTATGTCCCTTGGCTTTTGGCTTTTTCTTTGGGGGGGGGGGGGGGGGGGGGGGGCGCGGCCACTGGTAAAACCCCACCCTGAATGGGAATAAACATTTTATTTTGGGCCTCAAAGAGCAACCATTCGCTTGTCGAGTCTCACCATGAATGATGCATTTAGGGACCATGGATTAATGCCAATTTGGTCCGCACGCAATTGACCTATCGCCGTTTGTGAGTTAGCCACGCCCCTTAGACAACTTTACACACGTGCAACACGTGGATCCGATGCGCGAAACGCGCAGTAGCGTATATGGGGAATCATTGCACACACGCTCTCTCTGACTGGATACTAGGAGTTGTCTCAGATTTCTAAGACAACTTTGCCCACATGTGCAACTGTGCATGCAGACTTTCGTGCGACCACTTCTTGCAAAAAGTGGGAAAATATCTTATCCCAATTTCCAGCTGCTCGTTATAACGCGTATCTGAATAATGCAGACTCCCCGGACCCCACTCACATAATTGTCACCATCCGAGAATCGGAAAACCTTAAGAAATATATACAGAACAAACTACGCTAAACTGGCTTGGCCAATGTGCCGCAAACAAAATTAGTACAATGAAAACGTGATGGGCCGGTTGAGCGTTTTCGTTAAATTTGACGTGTATTCGCGTACTGCGTTTCAAGGAACAGGGCGCACATGCGGCCGAATAATGCGCGTCTTTGGAATGTTTTTTGTTTGTCTAAGATTTGGAATATCATGTGATGTTCAACAGACGCTACGATTGGATAATGGTCATAAACGGCGATAGGTCAATGCGAGCTATTGACCTATCGCCGTTTGTGAGTTAGCCACGCCCCTTAGACAACTTTACACACGTGCAGCACGTGGATGCGATGCGCGAAACGCGCAGTAGCGTATTATGGGGAATCATTGCATACACGCTCTCTCTGACCGGATGCAGGAGTTGTCTCAGATTTCTGAGACAACTTTGTCCACGTGTGCATGCAGACTTTCGTGTGACCACTTATTGCAAAAAGTGGGAAAATAGCTTTTTCCAATTTCCCCCGTTCTCTCATGGACGCTCTACGCGCTGTAGTGCGTGGGGAGACGCGCACCGAATGAGAACGAATCACTCAATAAAAAGAAGTAATCGAATTGAGTTTACGTATCGTCACGTGGATAGTTTTTATGCGCGTCGCCCCACGCGCTGAAAAATAGCGCTACCCATAGACAACTTCGCAAATACCGCCTGGTTGAGACGTCACAATGGTAAAAAGGCATTGTGGGAAGGAAATAGCAGTCTCGTTCCTTCCCACAATCCCTTTTAACCATTGTGACGTACGTCTCAACCAGGCGGTATTTGTATTTGCGAAGAAGTCTATGGCAGAATGCGCGTCTGTACGCGCTGCCCATCTAAGTCTTCTATACGGGAATTAGAAGCCATTTTTACGGTGGTGCCGCGCTCGCGGGCAGGCTGTCCCCGTTCTTTAATTTGAGTCGCGTGCGCATTTTGGCAAGTTGTAAACACCCTGTTGGTCGAAGCTGCGTCGAGCGCGTGCGTAAAACACGCACGCGAGCGTGGTGCCACCGCAGTAAATGCTTCTAATTTTGGTCGCCCGATTAGTCTATATCTATGGGTTTCACTCGTGCGCATGCGCATACATTGGGGGGGGGGGGGGGGGGGGTAAAACCCGAAAAGACCACGGATAGTACATCTTTAACAGAATTCGCCTATTCTATATTTACTCTGTGGTAGCCATACTGACTTTTATGAATAAAGACACCCCAACAACCCAACACTAATAAATAGTCCCCAAAATAAAATAAAAAGTACAAAGTTGCATAACATTCAATGTTGATTAGTTAGACCAACATGAGTAACTCGGATAAAAAATTGTTTGTTCGTTTGCTGTTCGTTCGCGTGTTTCTTTCGTTTGTTTGTTGAATATTTTAGAGGACGCACGTGCCGTGCTTCGTTGAAATCCTGGCTGAAAATATGTAAATTTGTAATAACTGACGTTCTTGTGAACGTACTTTTCTAATACCGTTAATTATATCCTTCTTTTCAAGGTCTAATATAGTTATTGCGCACAAAATGCACAATGCATTTAACGACCATTGCAGTGCATGCTATGACCAGGATCTCATTTTGCGAATGAACGATCCATTGTAATAATAGGCAGCATGGGAGCACTATAACTCCTGCTCAGTTTGGTGTAATTAGAAGACATACCTTTTCAACAACATTTGGTATTACGAAATGGATTACGTCCAGAGATATCGATTTTTCGTGGGACATTTATAACTGGCTGCGTGGAAATTTGCGAACAACAGAGCCCAACACTCAATCGAGTCCTCGAAAGCTGCAAGGAACACTTATTGTATCATGACGGTCCACGCAGAGGTCGTTGCGTGTTGCATTTTGGCCTGCATATTTCTGCAGCAGCCCTCTATCCAGTCGGCCTGTATGTCCTGTCCTTTCTCTTGGGCAAGTTTCGGGAAGCACTGCTACCTGGTGGTGACCGAGCCCAAGACCTTTGATGAAGCCGAGGCCCACTGCCAAGGATTATCACGCCTGGGCAGACCGTCTCATCTGATGTCCATCAAAAGCCAAGAGGAGCACGACTTCCTCGTCGAGTTGATCGCAGCGACGTACGGTCAACACAAAAGAGTTTGGTTTGGTTACCACCTGGATCGAGCTTCAAGATCCTTCTACTGGGTGGACGGCAGCCAGCTTGGGAGCTACACCAACTGGTCCCCTGATGAGCCCAGTAACGGAAGAGAGGAATGCGGTGAAATATGGAACAGTCAATTGTGGAATAATGTGGAGTGCGAAGATGTCAGAGGTTTCGCCTGCAAGATACCGGACAGATTTTCCGCCAAACTGTGAATGTGTATAAGGCCTATAATTATGTGTATGAAAAGGTCATCCGAAAATATTGTGTAACTTACAAGGTTTTTATGGTTAAATAAAGAGTGTTATGTCCAAGTTCAATCAGTAGAGCATGAAAGTCTTGCAATTCCACGATCACTTTGTATGCGAACGTAATAGTACCAAACACTGACTAGTCTGGCGACGAACTCTTTAGTCTGGCCGCCCTTGTCGGACCAGCACTGGCCAATATTAAACAAAGAAGGTCTGATTCGTATATAGCAGTGTAAATGATGGATTAATCGGAAGTTGAGGTCGAATATTCGTGATTATTATGGTCGTCAATTTGCAATAATTTCCAAAAGTAGGATAGAGGAATCCCGAATTGACGAAAATAACACCGATCTGCGCACTTCCTGGTTTGAAAGCGGGAATCTCAATGCCAGGTAAACAACTAGTATGGTGATTGTGCGCTGCGCTGCCATTCATGGCATGATTCATACATGCATGAATGAATGTGTTGAATAGCACTGTTTTTGTTTAGCATTGACATTCTCGCTTTAAGCCCGGAAGTGCGCAGACAGGGCTAATGTGAAATTCCTCTATAGGGCTAAATGTCTCACAAGACCAAGTTACTAGACCACATTATTGTAGTTTTTCAGCTCAACCCGGTCAGAATGCAAAATAATTTCATAAAAACAGGGCGTGGCATGTTGTACCTCCTATACTGGTTCACGGATGCACCGTATTATTGCCGACTTGGAAGTCACCGTAGAAAATACTTGATTTTGTTTGTAAACAATGTTATAAAGACCCACATTCTTGTAGCTCTGATGACATCATGCTTTTCATTAACATAACACATCACAATGTTGCAATTAGTCCCTATAGAATTGCTGTAAAGGACCCGCATGATCGTAACATGAAATAACGTTCTTCATGTAATAATGTCACAAAATTATATTGCATGTTTCTTTTAAAGGTATGATATAAGAATGGCAGAGTTGACAACATAGTAACTGGCAGTGTTTATAGGCCTACTTTATGGGATTCAACAATTACATAAAATAAACCTGTGAAAGTTTGAGCTCAATCCGTCAACAGAGTCCTAAGGAAATGGTGAAAAACATTTTGTTTTAAATATGATTTTGTGCATGTGCACGTTCACACAAATCCACATGATAGAAATTAATTTGAAAAATGGTGGGTTGGGGATTATCAAGAACTCTCGGTCGTTTTTCATAAATACTTTTCTATTGTTAGGTTACTCGTGGTTTTGCATGCATGTCTTATTTGGGGCCAAATTTGAGGCTACATTGCCTGATATCGATTTTTAGCCAAGACTTTTCATTTTTACGGAAAAGTAGCCACATTTTGATCTTGTATCTTTAAAAAGGCAAACATGAAAATCAACAGTTAAATATGAACGTGTTTCACATAATAATTAAAGATATCGTGTGCCATATCTCTTTTTGAGTTTTACCCCGAAATTACGTTTTGCTTTTTTTTCTTCTAGCAAGACGAAAGTTATTCACCTTTGAATGAGACAGCGAACGGAAAATAACACCCATGTTCAGTTTAATATCGAATTATTAGTTAACAACTGTCGAATTATTTTCGTACCAAGAGTATAGTTATGTTCCCGCTTGGCGGATCTTTTTGTGTGTTAGAGGCGCTAAAGCAACCCAGCCTTTTTCGGAGGGCCTCAGTCGACTAAAATAAAATTGGTCGTTAATAATACAAAACATAGTTTGAAAATTCGTCAAAGAAAAAAGTCAGATTTGTTGAAGAAAAAGGACATTATATCTTTAAGGGCGTTTACGTTTCATTTTGTGAATACGCTTCTATTAATTTCCACGGCAAGGAGGATATTAGATTTTCGGCAGACAACCGGAAAAAGACCAGTACGGCTTCAAACGTCGAACGTCTGCCGTGTCTAAACAATGCAGGCCTTGGCCCGATTCTAAATATCTGCTGGAGAAGAATATGCCTCTTTCTCGCTAAACTGAATGGCATCATGGTCGGCCATCTTGAATAAGTGAATTGCATTCGGCACAAATTCGGCGTTTGAAGTAAGTGCCGCATTTCTGCCGCAGTTCTGACAATCGCAAATCAACTCACTAATTCCTATGTGGGCCTATGCGCATTGCTGATCACTGGTGGCAGTTGTCACCGTCAGCCGCCGCCGTCAATGGTCGCCCCTATACCTAGCAGACCTGTTCATTTCTGTCCACGATCGAATTTTGGTCAGATTTTGCCATCTTTATAAATTGAATTGAATTAGTTTTTTTTATTTAAAGAAGAAATTATAACGTTCGATAAAGGCAGACGGAGAAGTTGGAGGGGCCTAAATACGTGTAGCAGATAAGGCAAGATACATTCCCAGATAGCATCATGCAATTGAACCAATGTTGGGCCGTCAAAACTGTTTTGTTGGGCCAACATTGGCTGTCGATGTTGGGCCTGTGTAATTTTGTTAAGCGGCATCTTATTGGCCCAATGTTAAAGTTGGCCAAACGTTGGCCAAACATTACAGTTGGCTCAACATTGGACCGCTGTTGTCCTACTCTATTGAGAAACCTAGAGCCACCATTGTACCATCAAAGTTCAAAGGTTTTTCCGATGTTGGGCCATCAAAACTGTTTTGTTAGGCCAACATTGGCTGTCGATGTTGGGCCAGTGTAATTTTCCTCATCGGCATCTTATTGGCCCAATGTTAAAGATGGCCTAACGTTGGCCAAACATTACAGTTGGCTCAACAGTGGACCGTTGATATCCCACTCTATTGAGAAAACTTGAGCCACCATTGCACCACCATCAAGAGTCTACAGTGGTATGTGCTTTTATACTCTTTCTATAGTCTACCTATAGTCTACATTTTCAAAGTGAACAAAGAAACTGGCAGGAGCGGGATTCGAACTCCGACCTCCGGGTTACCGTACCGGCGATCTACCAACTGAGCTATCTTGCCCTATGTTAGTGGTTTCCAAAATTGTAAGTATCTTTGTTCGGGTGGGCGCTAGTCAGAAGTTATAAACCCAGAATGCCGTATAGCCAGGAATCAAACCCAATTTTAAGATACAACCTGGGAAGCGACATTGTGGGGATCACTCAATGAGAATACGACTTTTTAACTTATAATTCGTCAAACAATCCCGCTCCTGCCAGTTTCTTTGTTCACTTTGAAAATGTATTCAAATTTACCTAGTCTATTAATTTCCACGCCCTTTGGCGACAGTGTTTAAATTCACTTTTTAGTCTTCTCCTAGGCAGCCCTTCACTGTCATGTTTCGTCTTGTCATTTGCTTGTTGTTGATGTCCATTTATCTTTTTTATGCAATATTTTAGCAGTTCTTTTTAATATAAACACAACACAAAAAGTAAGTCCCCCCCCCCTAAATGACCCCTCAGTTTCTTAAGTAAGAACTTTTCAAAGATCACATCTAGTGAAAAATATTTCTGTGGGTGTTAGGCAACTGTTGTGTGAAAATTTAAGGCATCCTTTTGTTCATGGTTGACTGAGCACAAATTGAAGACAAAATGACCCATTTTCAAAATTCACAAAAGTGACTTTATTACTGCAGATAACTGAGAAGCAGATTAACATTAATGTTCAATAACGTGTGTATCCACCACGCTTGGCAATGACCTCCAGACATCATCTTCTCATGGTGTTGATGAGTCTGGTCACCTGCTGCCGAGGGATTAGCCATCCATTCTTCCTGCAGTAATCGCGACAAGTCCTCCAGAGTGCTTTCTGCTTGGATACGGGCATACACATCGTTTCAGCAGGTCGCAAAGATGCTCGATGGGATTGAGGTCTGGTGAATTTGCCGGCCAAACCATTTTCTGGATCCCCTCATGAGCCAAGAAGGCGTTCACCTCTCTCCCTCTGTGAGGACGGGCGTTATCGTCCATGAAGACGAATCCATCACCATGGGCTGCGGCATACGGTGCAACATATGGACGCAGGATATCGTCAACATATCGTTGCGCATTCAAATTGCCATTGATCTGAACAAGTGGTGTTTTGTTGACAAGACTTATCCCAGCCCAGACCATGATGCTTCCGCCACCGAAGGATGTCACAGGTTGCACACAACACTCAGCATGCTGTTCTCCACTTCGACGCCACACACGTTTTCTGCCATCATACAGGCATGCACACACAGTCTTGTGAATTTTGAAATTGGGTCATTTTGTCTTCAATTTGAGCTCAGTCAACCATGAATAAAAGGATGCCTTTAATTTTCACACAACAGTTGCCTAACACCCACAGAAATATTTTTCACTAGATGTGATCTTTGAAAAGTTCTTACTTAAGAAACTATGAGGGGTCATTTAGGGGGGGACTTACTTTTTGTGTTGTGTTTATATATATATATATTTTAATCCTTGTATATGTATGTGTTTTTCTTGTATTTTTATAATGACTGCCTGAATAAACTAAACTATTATAGTCAGTTTCCCTTGTGGATTGTTTTTATTATTTGGGTATGTGAAGTTGTGAGTTTTATGTTATGGTGTGTAATTTTAGTATGGTTTGTGATTATTTTATTATTTTCTAAGTATTTTAATGAGAGACGACAGCATGACAGTTTTGATGGCTTAACATGGGAAAACCTTTGAACTTTGATGGTGCAATGTTGGCTCAAGGTTTGTCCATAGAGTGGGACAACAGCGGTCCAATGCTGAACCAACTGTAATGTTTGGCCAACGTTGGGCCAACTTTAACATTGGGCCAATAGGATGCCGATGAGCAAAATTACACTGTCTCAACTTTGACAGCCAATGTTGGCCCAACAATACAGTTTCGGTGGCTTAATTTCCACCTATCAATGTCAGTCAGTCACCTGTGTTTTCTTATTTATTCTACTGGAATAAATCTCTGTGTAGTAATCAATAAATCAGACATTTTCGTACAGTTTCGTACAACAACGTAACACAAAAAACGAATGGCAGCACAGAACTCGCTGTTTAATCATTACCTATAAATTATTACACGTCATTTCTGTTAACCACCTTGGATTAATACTAATAATATTAATAACAAATTTACTGCCACCATTGTCTTTTTACATATTACCGGCATGATGATTGCCAACTTTTTCCCAACGTTGTTCCAACCTTCCAAACCAGCATGACGCCAATGTTGAATCACAACCCATAACCGACGTTGGCCGAGCATTTGTTTCCTACATTGGGCCGACGTCAGGACCGCCAACTTTTGCCCAACATTGACCCATTGTCAACCACCAACTTTAATCCAACGCCGTAATTGCCGATCAATTGATGACATTGGCCCAACGTTGGCTGAACACAAAATGCCAACGCCGACATTGCCGATCAGAAACCGACATTGATGCAACATCAGCGTGCTATCTGGGTTACGGTGTCGGCCCGACAAGCAGTTACAATAGAGTGTAGTGGACACCGAAGTCCTGGCGGGGAGCCCTATGAAGCAGTTCTGGAGCCCTCTAGAGATGGAGAACTACCATCGGGCATCGCTGTCCCTCCATGTCTGGTTAAAGTCAACGACGGTTCCTTCAATCTCGTAGTGTTTAATGAGAGTGATCGAGAGGTGATTGTTCCACGGTCGGCCCGACTAGGCACCTTTATCTTGGTGTGCCCGTGGGCAACGGCAGTTCGACTGAGAAGCCACCCACTCTTCACGCAGCTGATGTAAGGATGCCCGCCGAGGTTGCGTCAGTCGAAGTAGAGGAAGAGCCTTACCCAATTCCAGTACCGGTTCATGTCGAGGCAGCTCATCTGAACTCGGAGCGCCATGGCAAGCTTTGTAGCCTCTGGAACCAACACAAGGATGTTTTCTCTTATGATGACCAAGACATCGGGTTTTAAAAATACAACAACTGTAACTCATCGCATTGATACGGGCACGTCATGCCCCATCCGGCAACGGCATAGACCTCTTCCTCCATCCCAATACCAAGTTGTTCGGGATCACATCAAGTGTCTTCTGGAGAAGGGAGTCGTCCGTGAGAGCAAGAGTCCTTGGGCTTCACCTGTCGTTGTGGTACAGAAGAAGGACTCATCCATCCGCCTTTGCGTATATAGACTATAGACAGCTCAATCGTCTTACCCACTGGGATTCATTCCCTCTATAAAGGATCGAGGAGTCTCTTCAGGCTCTCGGTGGAGCCAAGTTTTTTAGTGTCCTCGACCTGACGAGTGGTTACTACCAGGTTGCAGTAGAACCTCAGGATGTGGAGAAGACTACCTTTGTTGTCCCCTTTGGGCTGTATGAGTACACACGCTTCCCCTTCGGACTTTCAAATGCACCCACAACTTTCCAAAGGCTGATGCAACGGTGGGTGCCTAGGGGAACAGTGCTTTGACAACGTGCTCATCTACTTAGATGACATCATAGTATACTCTGCGGACTTGGACACACACCTCTCAGATCTTGACACAGTGTTTTCCAAGCTCCGAAGCCACGGGCCTAAGCTCAAGCCGGCATAATGTCACCTTCTCCAAAATAAGGTACGCTACCTGGGTCACCCTGTCTCGAATACAGGGGTGGCTGTCGATCCTACAAAGATAAGTGTTGTCCAAGAGTGGCCGGAACCCACCACCGTACGTGACATTCGCGGCTTATTAGGCTTCACGGGGTTCTTCCGCCGATTCATCGAAGGATATGCCTCGATTGCGACACCGCTTTTCCGCTACCTCCAGGGTGACAAAACCCAGAAGGGGAGGGGTGTCAAACCAAACGCAGCAATATCTTTGGATGATGCAGGGAAGGCAGTCTTTAATTAGCTCATCGTCCACCTAACCAGAGCTCCAATCTTATCCTATGCAGACTTCTCGAAACCGTTTCAAGTCCAAACTGATGCGTGTGCAACAGGCCTTGGGGCCATTCTCTCCTATAAGAAGGTACCGATGGAAAGCAGCATGTCATTGCTTATGCCGCCAGGGCACTGCGACCGTCTGAGCGTAATGACAGGTACAGCGCATTTAAACTGTTACTCCTCGCGATAAAGTGGGCTGTCACTGAGATCTTTAAGAATTACCTCCTTCGAAACAGGTGTGAAATCGTCACAGACCATCACCCACTACTCTTCGTCCACAAGGCTAATCTTGGGTGTACAGAGAATCGGGCTGCTGACGTTCTATCTGGCCGAGATGCCTGTGGGGTCCCTGGATCAGAGGATGAAAACCAACCACCACCGTGCACTGTCACTTCGTCTGCAATTAAAGCCTGTTTGGATGTTCACTCGCCGAGCACCGAACTCCCACTGGCATTCAGCCACTGCATCAGAGCTTGCAAAGAAGGAGGGACTCGCTGCTTCCCGGGCTACTCAAAGGAGGAGCTAACATAACTCCAAGCTAATGATCCTGTCCTTGGTCCAGTGGTCAGCTATGTGAAGAGGACAGAAACCTAGCCGTTCTGAACGGGAGAAACTTGATCGTCAAGTTCTGATCTGATCTGCTTGCGTGACTGGGACCGGTTCTCCATCAGGGACGGCCTCCTGTATCGTAGAGTCATATCTCCGGGTGACCAGCAAGTACACTACCAACTGATGGTCCCAGACACCCTGCGTGAGCAGGTTGCTTGAATGTCGCACCTTCCGCCTTGTGTGGACCAGGTTTTATTGGCATAACATGGAGGAATATGTCGGGTCGTGGTGCACCATGTGTCAGCGATGTGCAGTGAGCAAGCCCCCCCCCCCCCCCCCCCCCGTCCGCCAGACAAAACCACAGTTCTCACACCTCGGTGCTTCTGCCCCCATGGATATGAGAACGTCCTCGCTGTAACTGATGTGTTCTCAACATATGCCTGGGCGATCCCTACGAAGGACCAGCGGGCCATCACCGTTGCCAAGGCATTGGTCCAGCATGTCTTTCTTCCTTACGGATGCCCCCTCCGCCTCCACTCAGATTGCGGGAGGAACTTTGAGTCACAAATCGTGCGGGAACTGTGCGCTATGTACGGTATACAGAAGAGCCGGACTACTCCTTACATCCGGCCGGCAACGGCCAATGTGAGCGATTTAATCGCACTTTACATGCAATGCTCTCCACCCTCCCGGAACACAAGAAGCAGCGTTGGACGAAATATTTGCCCACCCTGGTGTACGCATACAACAACACGGAACACTCTACTACAGGTGTTGATCCGTTCTTCTTAATGTATGGGAGAAATGGGCGTTTCCCACAAGGTATACACTGAGGTCAGCAATTTGCCAGCCTACATGAGGAGACACCGGAGGGCGCTGAGAGAGGCTTGCAGGATAGCAACTCAAAATACTAAACAGGCTGTCTTGACTCGTCAGGCTTTGAGAGTGAAGAATAGTTTTGAGAAGCCAATGGGGGTTGGCCAGTATGTTCTCATTCGCAGGCAAGCTCGTCAAGGACGAACGAAGCTTCAAGACCACTGGGAGACAGAGCCTTAATTTACTGGTAGTTAAGCAGCCATACGAAAACCAGCCTGTATACGTTGTCATGTCCGGAAGCAGTCAGGCCAGGAAAAAGTTGTCCACCGGTCTCACATGAAGCATTGTCCGTGGCTACCGAATAGTCATGTTGAAAAAGGATCTTCATTAGAAGAAAGCTCTTCCTCGGATCACTCCAGTGAGAACTCTGGATCCACTCCTAGAGGTTACATGCTTAGACCTCGCCATCCGGTCATGGTACCGGAGGCTGTTCTGCAATCTCCAGAAGAGGAAGACAGCAGAGAGCTGCCGCAGACACCAAGTGGCACCCTTGTTAGGCGGAGTGTCCATGGTTGATCATGGACAGACAGAATCGGAGCACCAATTTAAATTTTCACCTTTTAAATAAGGTGACATATTTGACTGAAGCCATGGTGCTTCATTCGCAATATATATGTACACATTTACGTCAATCGTCCAGAGTAATTTGGAACGAAATATTTGTCGCTGTTTTGAATTAATTTCCCACAGCTGATGGCGCATCGCCGGACGTGGCAGCCATGTTTTTAGCATGGCCTTATGGGATACTTACCCTACTAACCCGCTCGGCGAGTCGGTTAGTAGGGCCAGGCCCGAGTAAGCGCGAGAAGTCACGTGGTAGCTAAATCGAACGGGCTCGCGCTTGCACGAGTAAGCGCGGGGTAAGTAATCGAACGCGGTAAAATTGGTACATAACTTGAGCTGGTGGTAACTTCGTACACGTAGTTCATGTGTGACATACCATTTGAAGTAGGACACTTTGTTTGAAATTTAAATTAGTAATAATATTATATTTTAGTCTGTGCTGTGTTAAATTCCAACTGTCGTAGACCCAGGTTTTAAAAACGTACGTGAATTATTCACTTGTCATGAACTGTACGTTCTATTTCATACCTCCCAGACCACGCGGGCTACACGGCAGTGCCTGCCCGATTTTTACAGGTAATTGTATCATAATTTTGACATGATTTTTATCGCTTTTATTTCACAGAATAATGAGATCGTTATTTATCATAAACTCCCTTATTTTAACCGCTAATGATTATAGACTGGTGTAATGATAGTTTAGGAGGAGATTAAGAAGTCTAAGTAGTGATTTTTGTGAGATGATTTAGGGAGCACTGTAGTATGGCATGTCAAACGTTGCAATGTTCGATAATCTACGTATTTCTGTGCGATGTTCAAATATATATATTATCTATAAATAGCTAATAGGGCGACCGTCCCATAGACTTGTGCACAACATTTTGTCAACTTTAATGTAACCTAACCCAAATATTCCCTGTTCAAACCCCACGAAATTTGGTACATTTTCATTTTGGACCATCCTCTATCGATACAACTCACTTTCGACAGTAAAATTCTCAATATTTAAGGGGGTTGTGCGTTAAGGCGACCGTGAAACGGTCGCCCTAATGCCACTGGTCTCCCTAAGGTCTGAAAAATATTCAAAAACGGTCGCCCTATTCGCGAATTAGTATAGATATATGTGCGCTGTTTGTCATTATGTGCGATGTTCAAATATATATGTGCGATGTTTGTCATTATATGTGCGATGTTCCAATTTATATGTGCGATGTTTGGCATTATATGTGCGATGTTCAAATTTATATGTGCGATGTTCAAATATATATGTGCGATGTTCAAATATATATGCGATGTTTTGTCATATATATGTGCGATGTTTGTCATTATATATGCGATGTTCAAATGTATGTGTGCGATGTTCAAATGTATGTGTGCGATGTTCAGATTTATATGTGCGATATTCAAATATATATGCGATGTTCAAATTGATATGTGCGATGTTCAAATTTATATGTGCGATGTTCACATTTATATGTGCGATGTTTGTCATATATGTGCGATGTTTTTCAATTTATATTCGAAAACGAAATTGTGGGATATAGTATGGTTTCCTGACCGAAATAGTATGAATATTCCTAATAAGTTACATCAGGGACCAGACTACTACTCAGGACGGTCTGTCTGTTGATACCCTGCACGATATGGGGGAAAAGGGTACCCCCCTTTTATCCCTATACCCAAAGCACACTCCAGATTATTGTTATCTAACACATCCCCCTAGATTTCTGAATAGAATTCTTGAGATTCCGGGAACACAATGACCAACACAAAAGAGGGGGGGGGGGGGGGGTCCCTTTTCCCCCATATCGTGCTTCATATGTGTCTGTTGCACTGACCTGGCTAAAGCTAGCCCACGGTTCAGCCCGCGATTCAGCCCGCGATTCGCAATAGGGCCCGCGATTCGCCCGATCAGAGCAGCCGCGCATATTGAAAACTAGAATCCATTCGACAAAAGGAGTTGTTTTTTAATGAAATCGCTGGATTCAGGCAACGAATTTTCGAGAAATTTCAAGAAATTACATACCAATTTTGCATGAAATTTCAGAATAGGTATGAGCAAAGCTGTACATATTATACTTAACTTTGTTTTATGGGTCTTTTTTAGGAAATAATTAGTCGTTTCGCGAGGGCCCATTGTAAAGGGTTCTCTACATCAATTCCTTTCGGCTCAGCACAATAGCTTCTGTTTGAAAATGTAGTTTCATTCGGTTGGGCGATCAATTGCCCGCATTTCTAATCATTACAATGGGATCATTACATAACCAGCTTTCAATGTAGCTCTATAAAAGCGCGTTCATAAGTCTATTCCTCAGTTCAGATCTGGGTTCGGCCGAGTGCAACGTTACGTTAGAGCATACATCGCCATGTCTCAAGACGATTCACATGTCAATACCGAAGTTCTCTTTGAAAAATTCAAAGGTTATTTTGAGGATCGCTTCAGTCGCATGCAAAACCAACAACCAGTAGAAGGGAACCTTAAGGACATACAGAACAAATTTAAAGCCAAAGAACTCAAACGACCCGGCAACGTGGCACAGTTCGAAATTTTCAGCCGTCTGCAGATCCTTTTAGACAAAATAAAGGTTGCGGTACTACAAACTGGTCAAACGGATCAAGCAATTCAGGCTATACAAGAGGCTGAAGAGCTGATTAAGGACCGCAAACAAAAGATTCAGATTGCGGACGGAAGCCCTGCAGGTTGGACAACGATTCAGCATCTCGAGAAATCTTCCAGAGAAGATCTAACTGCCGAGCAGAGAAAGCGTGTTCAAGCAGCCGAGGAAGACGCCCTAAAAGTTCTCGAGAGACGCAAGAAATTCAAGCCAACTAGACGTACTGCAGATGGAAGTCGGTTGAGCCACCTCGTTCGGTTCTGCTGATCATAGCCTTTTTCGAGGTAGAGCATATGAGACTTGATTTGCCACAGTTTGCAAACCAAATACCCTTCGGCTATTATCCCACTGATTGCGATTTTTTCTTTGTCGTGTAATTCAGTGGTCACCTACGATATACCTCTATCCCATGCTGCTATTATAATAACAACAATAATAACAATTATAATAATAATAATAATAATAATAATAATAAATTCTGAGATACAAAACTTCCTTTGTTTTCTATTGTTATCATTGATTGTCCATTATGAATGAAACTGTTTTTCATGCGGATGAGCGTAGCGAAGTAGCATGAAAATGTAGTTTCATTCGGTTGGGCGATCAATTGCCCGCATTTCTAATCATTACAATGGGATCATTACATAACCCGCTTTCAATGTAGCTCTATAAAAGCGCGTTCATAAGTCTATTCCTCACTAGTCTTGGTTCAAGACGACAGTGATCGATAATGGATCGTGTAGCGTCGCGTGTATTTGTTCCATGCAGTGCGCCCTCTGACGGTACGATTAGACCAACTCATAGGCTCGCACTATCGCCTTGGGAATCCTGCTGCACCAGCGGTTTAACTTTTTCTTTATTTCTCCCTAGGCTTTCCTAGGGAGCCAATCAGCGATCGCAAAACGAACTTGCATATGAATTATGTGATGACCTGAATATATTAACTGGTCGGGATCTAGGGCTAAAATGTAAACATGCATGGCCCGGCTAGCCATACTGTCACGTCACCCGAGCGCGCGATATGTGATTATCCGAGTCGCACAATTAATGACAAGAAACTGTGAACGACCGTTTCTTGTGTTCATCCATGCAGGAATTGAAGGGTTTGTGTTTTTCATGGTGTTTACCGACTGGGTTCGTAAACACTAATTTGTTGAACCTGTGCCTCTCTGTTTTGATTTCAAAACAACTTCGCCTCCAATTTCCAAATCACTCGTCGCAGCCCTAGAAGTATCATACATGACTAAACCTCTCAAGTGGCTTTGTCGGATAAAGCCTACCTCCATGGCCTGACCGACGAGGTGCTGAAGAAGGACGCTCAGGGCCAGTATTATACTTCGTTTGTTTTTAGCAAGCCCCCGAGGCCCTTTTTAGCAGTCGATCGAGGACGGGAATTCGTGCAGTCCGGAAGCCAAGTTCTGTCTACAATCGGGGTCACGACTCAAGCTTAGCTTGAAAATTCCACTGAGCTCTATATACTTAGCTAGGCTACTAATGGCGAATCTCAAATGAGCTAGAGAGGTTGGGGCAAATACGTAGAAAAGAGTGGTTGGGGCAAATATGAATGGAAATGGGGATATTTAAAACCATCATAAACCATATAAAATTATTGAACTTAATTTCAGAGTACGAATTTCACTTTGAAAAATGCTTGCGCCCTGGAATATCAGACGTTATCTCTGCCAATTTCAGTCCCAGATGTTCAGCACGATGTAACTGATCAACGGCCAGAGCTTTCAATGGCACGACGACAATAATCAGCGCTTTCTCCTGTTTGCATTCGGTTACTTCGTTCATGGAGGTAGGAAACACCTCCATGCTTCGTTCAAGAAATCTAAGACCAATGGAGCAGCTTTAAAAATTACACTCTTGCCAAATCCCGTTGGTAAATTAAAAAACAAATCATGGCCACGTACAAATTGATGAATGGCACTGATCTGATGACTTTTTAGCTTTCCATCCAACGCCCAGTTTTTTGCTGTAAAATCGATCGCTTGGTCCACGCGGTCAGACATTTTTTCCAACAAACAACTAATGGATTGGTACTGCGCTGCACGTTCATACGTACGTACACGTAAACCCGACGTGAGTACAGAAACTAGACTAGTGAGTGTTGGCTATTTACATGCGATAATGCAGCTACGTCACACGCGCATGCAAATGCCACACAGTTCTGCTCGCGATTTCGCGAGCAGAACTTGCGAAATTCCCAAGACGGTCTTAGCGATTTGGCCTTGGCGTGTGTGTGTGTGTGTGTGTGTGTAGCGAGAGGGCGCTGTCGGCCGGCCGTGCGCGCTATACGTCGCACCGCTAAGGACGTCTTGGAACCAAGACTAGTATATATGTGGCGTGCATATACATGCGGGTGCATGAGTTGCCTTGGGCACCGTAGTCCATGTGTCACTGGACAATCGATGTTTCCACAGGGCAATGCAAATATGCAATAGGCCTACTGATCATAAAAATTCACATGGCGATCTTTTACATACAACGGATTTCTTCTCGCTAGATTTGTTTTATTCCGATAAAAATGAAAAATTCCAAAAGGCGACTAAACATAATTGTTTTAGTGTTTTTGGATTGCGTATGTTGTCTCACAAGTCAGTTGATGACCAGAATGATGAGGGAAATTATATAAATTACATAGCTAGAAGTTGATCACCATATCAAATTGTAAGCGCTCCTTTTCAAGCGTTCACACAGTCACTGATTTTTCAGCTGTGGGAACTTCATCAAAAACCGCGTCTCGTACATTTTCGTAGGCCTACACCATTGAAAAGAGGAACAACACTCTGATTTCTTAAAAGAATAAGGAAGAAAACAATTCTACATCAAACTGATATAAAAATATTGAATTTCTAGTGAAAAGAAGGCCCGTACTTTTAGCACAATTTATCACCATTTTGTGTGTAAAATCGCGGTTTTCAGTAGACCAATATGTCTCTTCAACTCACCGTAATTATCAACAGCGCCATTGTATGACATTATTTTAAAAATGTGTTTATTAATGGAGATTCTGGTCTAAGTAATAATATAAAAACTATTCTGATTGCACCTTGTTATGGCATCACCAATCATAATCCCGCTTACGCGAGCATTCAAGTTGTTGTTTAGGCTATGCGTGCTGCTATCAGGGGTGAGTGAGATTGGCAAAAAATAAAAAATCCACGAAATCCACGAAAAATCCACGAAAAATCCACGAGGACCCCAGATCAACATATAGTTTGTATTTGTCTAAAGGCACCCCTTTAAAATATCCATTTTTATTGGTCTATATCCACTTTACGGTAAAAACACCTTTAGGACAATACCTCTTCAACTCACCGTAAATATCAACAGCGCCATTGTGAGACATTCTTTAAAAAGTGTTGTTAAGGGATACATGTATTCTGTTCTAAGTAATAATATTCTGATTGAACCTTGTTATGGCATCACCAATCATAATCCTGCTTACGCGAGCATTCAAGTTGTTGTTTAGGCTATGCGTGCTGCTATCAGGGGTGAGTGAGATCTTGGCCAAAAAATGAAAAATCCACGAAATCCACGAAAAATCCACAAAAAAATCCACGAAAAATCCACGAAAAATCCACGACAAAAATCCACGAGGACCCCCAAATCAACATATAGTTTGTATTTGTCTAAAGGCACTCCCTTAAAATATCAATTTTTCTTGGTCTATATCCACTTTATGGTAAAAGCACCTTGAGGACAATACCGGTACCTCAGGAAATCCAGATTGCAAAACAGATTCTTTCAAAAATCTAAAATCCCGAAAAAAAATCCTGAAATCAGGAAAAATCCAGACAAATCTCACCCATGTGCTATATAGTTGAGTCACGCCGGCCGCAGACTGCACTGGGTTTTTCTACTACGTAGACCTACATGTTCCTATCCTTTCTACACGCACAGTCTGTGTGCGCGTACGATTTTGTTACAATCGTAACGCGCAAAATCGAGTATGATAGGAGCGGTTTTGGCCCCATATGCACTCGCGAAAGTCCCGTCCATCACCGATTGTGAATACAAATCACCGATCACGCCACATCAACGATCACGTGCAAAAGTCCATCACCGATCGCAAAAGTCCATCACCGATCGTGAAAGTGCATCACCGATTGGATTATCACCTTAATGCCTCTTTAGTGTTGCAATTAGCTGCGCCTTATATGCAAGGCTAGCGTTGCTTCCTAGGCCAAGCAGTGCGATAGTAGCTGTGTATTGTTACTAGTAGGCCTACTCCCACCGACAGTTTGAATTTGGAAAGCTTGTACTGTAATGATCCACTATATGCCATCATGAGCGAGCTCCTGACACTTTAAAAATGCGTAAAACTCCGCTTCCTGGGGATCTTCCATCTGCCCCCCCCCCCCCCCCCCGGGGCTTTGCCCCTGGCCCTACCAGGGACCCTAAGACAAGCCCATGGGCATCGCCAGGATTTTTCTAGATGTGAGCAAACTAAGCACTCACCAGAAAGCAGCAAAGGGAGAAATCACCGGGGGTGCTGGACATCACTAAATTGTTCAAGACCGCAATACCAAAAGGCCTATTGTATAAAGCCGCGATTTCAATCCCCTTTCTGCAGTTTTCGAGTGTTTTAAATATAGGCCTACATTCAATTGAGTACGACACTGACTTCGCACCTCGTCTTCTTATTTATTTAAAATTTCCGGGGGGAATCCCCCCCCCCCCCCGCGACGCCCATGGGCAAGCCCCTGGTTGGACCCTACCCATTATGGCTTCGCGCCAAGACGCCCGCCGTGGGCGCTTCACGTACACAGTGCATAATAATTCTTGACTTCTGGGATGTCCCCCACAGTTGAAATTGGATTGACGCCCATAATCACACACGTGATGCAGAAGCATAATCCCCAACGATATCCCAATAAAACCATCAATGTCACTTTTATTTAACAGAAATATGTTTTGCATGTTATTTGTTCCTTCCAAAGATCCTAGTATAAAGTACTCGGCTACGCGCGCTAGCATAGGCCTACATACGATCTTCGGTTTCTTCCCACAAACCAGACACTATCGCCGCGTATGATGTCATGGGGTCGCCGACTGCATGAAGCGCCATGTTGTTCGAGGGTTATGAATATTAACACAAACAAACTCATTTACATATTGCAGCCGCGCCCACATTTTGCAGGATTCCCAAGACGATAGTGCGAGCCCATGAGTTGGTCTAATCGTACCGTCAGGGCGCACTGCATGGAACGAATAAACGCGACGCTACACGATCCATTATCGATCACTATCGTCTTGAACCAAGACTAATTCCTCACTTAAGGTTTGTCTTTGTTCGGCTTTCCCTCCCACCCGCCCTATTGTGTTTTTTTTTATTGTTTCTTGGCTTGGTTTGCTCGTTTGTGTAAATTCTTTCTCTCAACAGGCATGCCAAATTTTGACTCGTGCTTCAGTTGCGGAATGCAAGGCCACGGGTCTCGATACTGCCCATACACCACAAACCCAGCAATGTTCGGTGGTAAACTCAAGCCCAGAGCCACAGCCAGCCCTTCGATTGGTTACTACAACCTCCACTCCAGAAACGCACCCTGGCGGGTTCCCATCTATCAGCAACCCTTCATCGTGCCAGATGCACAGTCAGAATTGGCGAGGTCCTCTGGTACTATCAGCACCACATCAAGACCAGCAGTCTCAGCCGAGCCATCCTCCGCTTCACGATAGTCCTAGCGTCGGGGCACATCAGAATTTGACAGACAAGTTCAGTGATGTTTTGCAGGTAGAGTGCGATTATAGTATTGTCAAAGTTGATAAATTACTTTCAGATCACTGTTCTGTTAAAGGAAATCTTAAAAGACGCACATCTTTCTGGTCGACTATTGGCACTTCACAATATGTAATGTCTATCATTAACCATGGTTATCAAATTCCATTTACAAACACGCCTTCCCCAACAGGGCTTGCCCTTAACTTTTTTTTTCACTCGCCGGCCGGACTACTCAACCAGACTTTTGGGTAGTCCGCGGCAAGCTTTTTCACTCGCCGCATGTTTAACAGTAGTTTCTCAAGCAAACTTATAATAATGCATCATATATACGTTTCAGCAAACAAGCATTAACTACTTTAACACTACATTGCTCATTTTTAGTTGATACAGTGTCAGTGTCAGGCCTTGAATTTGGTAATTTTTAGGGCAAGGCCACTTTGGCCTTGAATAAAGCAAAATTATGGAGGGCACCAAGGCCAGTAAGGAGGGCACCAAGGCCAGTAAGTAGGGCACCAAGGCCAAATTATATCTGCAGAAAGGGCACGGAGGTCGCGGCATTGTTGATTTTTCCATTCAAAACGTATTTAACTAAGAGTAAGAGTAAGACTACGAGGCCAAAAACATACTGCTTCCGATCACATGGGTATTCAATTATATGTGAATTTCAGCCTAAACTATTTCCGTTTACGCTACGAAAGCTATAACAAAAAATTGCCACAATAAATGATCAAAACTTGCCTTAAAGGGGCTATGTCGTCGCGCCATCTCGCGTTAACGAATCAAATATTGGAGTGCGCCCCCTTGCGCTTCATTTCGGTTATGTGCTATTTTTAACCTCCATCCGTTTGTTATGGCTGTTCTGAGAATTGGCTTTTGGAAACTACACCCACTGGAACACGCACGCATGTCCAGCGTCTGCGTACTGCATGAAATACACATACGTGTACACACATACTTATAAACAAGTAGCACACATCGTGGCACTCAGTTCTCTAAGAGTAAGATTATTAGAAAAAACGTTCAAATTTCATCTGTTTATTTCATAAAATTTCATTCACATGTACACAAGTGCCATGGAATATTTGTCTGAAAGTTGCATAGAATTGGAGGTTGGCGATATAGAAGTAGAACCTTACGCTGGAGAACCTATGACATGTACATGCCGTAACTCTTGCCAGAGAGAACGACTCGGCACACGGGGTGCTTGTCCATGTAAATGTGCACAGCAAAACTGCAACGTGTCTTGTCGCTGTGGGACAGTTCGCGCTAAATTATGTACACAAAATCCCACAGGCGGGGTATCCGTAAAATGGTCTATGTATTATGTGTACATTCATTTGTTCGTATCTTGCTTGTAAACTTAGGTCGATAAAAAGCTTCAGGCTTATTTTGACCCGTCACTTCAATAACAAAATTATCATGCTACTAAAAGAGGGGTAGTGGCTGCAGACACTTCTTTAGCAGCGAAAAAAAAATTAAGATCTAGAACTTAGAAGTACATTCCTTTTTTAAACAGTTTGATAGATGGAGCTGAAACAAGTTCACTTGGTCGCTATTCCAATGGCACTTGTCAACAACTCGCTGTGTGAAACAATATTTCCGCACATCAAGTCTACATGTAATGTATAGTCAACATGTACAGTACATACATTACATGTACAGTACATCCGATGCATGTACTCGGTATGTGAATTGTTAATGTCATAAAAAGTAATAAGCTAATAATTCGTGCAAAACAGGTGAAAATTAGGGTTGTTTGAATATTTGTCGGGGTGTTTATTTCTTTGTTTCTTCGGTAGTCATCTTTATCATAGTGATGTGGGGATCTGTGCGCCAGTGGCGTAAACACGGGGAAGGAGTTCAGGGGCCCGCCGATTTGTATTTCTTTTTTGTTTCGTAAATTTAAAAAGGGGAAATTGTACACAAAGTGATGTTTCAAATTTCAAGCGGTGTTTGGGGCGGGGTATCCCCCGTTGAGAAAAAGTTCAAGATGCAGTACTTCGTTGACAAATTCAATAATCATCCCCACTTTTCGACACGGATTTACTCGCCACTGGTGAAATCTCATTTCATTGGCGTATATTATTTATTGGTAATAACTGTTATTATTGTGTTTATTATTTGATAGTGTTGAAATAACTCTTATGATGTAACTTTCCATAAAGTCCTGCCGTCAAATGTAACACAAGGTCGTGGACTCAATATCGCCATCAGTATAGCTGTTTTACTTTGATTTGCTCATCATTGCACGCACAGCCGATTTTAGTCGAAATTTATTTCGATACATAGGCCTGCAACTTTATTTTTGTATAGGAAGGGGCTGGTGCATTATTTATTTTACAATTATAAATACAGATTTACTTATTTACTTATTTTCGTTTGGTTCTGTCATGGTACATTTTGGCGTTTGGCCGGCGGGTGGGGTGCCACGGACTATGTTCGACTGTAGGCCTATCGTATATTTTTGGTGGCACAAACACATACAAAATACTTGTACATGCAGTATGTATCATAACTACAGGATCATGCATGCAGCAGTCATTGCAATTGAATCTGATCTGGCGCGCGCGCCCTGTGGGTCAGCGCGCGCGAGCCCTGTAGGTCAGCGCGCGCGCGCCCTGTAGGTCAGCGCGCGGTCGTGGGGTATTATTTGCAGTTACTGGGTTCATCTGCGTTCATCAGTTCGGGATTCAGTGTACAGCCGCAAGCCTGCTATGATCATGACGACACAGCCCCTTTAATTAATGTCAAAAATATTTACGGTCGATAATTCTTTAAAATAATGAAGAATTTAGGTCGTACACATCACTATGCACAACGCTAACCACGATGGGAAACTGGCCAACACTGTCCGTTTATCGTACGGTGGTAAGCGTGCGCGATGCACTTTGTGTGGCGGGCGATGAACCTCGTGTTGCGGCAGGAAATGTCGGGGAAACACGCTGCGGTGTATGAGCGGTACATGTACAACCTCGAAATAAATTCATGAACACGGAAAATGCATACAGTACACAGACAAAAGAGATCAAGTTCTGTGAATTAACGTGCAGAAATCTTCTTTCTCTATCGATTTTTTTGGCCTAATTATTCATCGAAACTTTTGACAATCGGAACACCGCGATTGCGCCGCGCGTGTTGTGACCAAAGTTCATGAAGTTACTGTATGTAGCGCGCTGAAGGCGTGCTTCATAGCGCCGCCTACAGGGCGCGTACCTCGTACACGAACTCGATGCGTATTGTGAGGCACGCACGTGCAAGTACTGAGAAAAAGAAAGTCAGTTGACTGCACGTAAACGTTGCCGTACATGTATATGTACATACTCCTGCTGCTTTGTTAGACTTGATTTCAAGTCCGAGATTAGTCTTGGTTCCAAGACGTTCTTATCGCGGTGCGACGTACAGCGCGAACGGCAGCGCCCTCTAGCTACACACAAACACACGCCAAGGCCAAATCGATAAGAACGTCTTGGGCATTTCGCAAGGGAGCGCGCGCGACCTGCTCATGCATAATTTAACAGGCGGGTCAAACGAATAATCGCGCTTGCGCACTGGAGGAAACTCATGTTTAAGTAATAACTTACTAGTCTGTTAACGTTCTGAGCAGAGTGATTCTGGACTGGCAAACAGGATTGAGAAATCTTCGGATTGTTCCAAAATGTGATCTGGAATATCAGACGTTATATCTGCCGACTTCAGTCCCAGATGTTCAGCACGATGTAACCATGGAGAAATGTCTTATTTCTCCATGATGTAACTGATCAACGGCCAGGGCTTTCAATGGCACGACGACAATAACAAGCGTTTCTCCTGTTTACCTTCGGTTACTTCGTTCAAGAAATCTAAGACCAATGGAGCAGCTTGAAAAATTACACTCTAGCCAAATCCCGTTTGTAAATTAACAAACAAATCATGGCCACGTACAAATTGATGAATGGCACTGATCTGATGACTTTTTAGCTTTCCAAAGCCCAGTTTGTTTGCTGTAAAATCGATCGCTTGGTCCACGCGCTCAGACATTTTTTCCAACAAACAACGAATGGCTTGGTACTGCGCTGCACGTTCATACGTACATACGTACACGTAATTCCCACGTGAGTACAGAAACCAGACTAGTGAGTGTTGGCAATTTACATGCGATAATACAGTGACGTCACACGCGCATGCAAATGCCACACAGTTCTGCTCGCGATTTCGCGAGCGGAACTTGCAAAATTCCCTAGACGTTGTTAGCGATTTGGCCTTGGCGTGGTGTGTGTAGCGAGAGGGCGCTGTCGGCCGCTATACGTCGCACCGCTAAGAACGTCTTGGAACCTAGACTAGTCCGAGATTGGCCATGCATCACACAAATTTAGACTAGTTCCAGGTCCCTCCATTGTCATGGGTTTCACAAGAGGGCGCTTTTTCCGGCACAACTGTATTGGCTATCAGGCCGACAAAAACCACGATCACAGACTTGGAACCAAGTCTAGTGCATATGCTGCACGTATTGTGTACATGTGATTCTGTACGATCGCCAACGTGTTGTGCAGCGAGATTTTATGAAGGGCTGGCATGACATCGAAAATAAAAATATGAAGGATTGTACACTATGAACATCTAACAAAAGAAAACCCATGCAGTCCTTTGTTACAAACAAAGGACTGCAGTCCTTTGTTACAAACAAAGGACTGCGTGGGTTTTCTTTTGTTAGATGTTCATAGTGGTAGTGGCTGTGTTTTTGCAAAAAGGGCACGGCGGCCAAGGTAAATATGGGGCAAGGCAAAACTGGCCGTGAAGACGGAGATTTGGTACATAATATAACACAACAGAAACTTTTTTTTTAATACACTTTATTTTTGACTCGCCCGGCGGACTACAAAGGGTAGGGTTTTGACTCGCCCGCCGCTGTTTTCACTCGCATTTGGCGACCGGGCGACCGCTAAGGTCGAGCCCTGCCCAATGACCTCAAAAAATAATAAGTCGGCTCTTAAGGAACATTCCGTTGTTACTAATTCCATTTTAGAACTCCTGCCATCAGATCGTATTACGGAAGTCTCTCATCCATCGTACATTATTAGTCCCCTATCCGTTTCACATCAAACATCCGGAAAGAAGAGACTAATACTTGACTTAAGTAGACTCAATAAGTTTGTTACCAAGCAACACTTCAAATTGGATGATTGGAACGTGGCATTGCAATATTAATCGAAGGGTGCCTTTTTGTTCTCCTTTGATTTGAAATCGGGTTATCATATTGATATCTCATCGGAACATCGGAAATATTTGGGGTTTTCCTGGAACATCAACGGAATAACTAGATACTTTCAATTTAATGTTCTTCCTTTTGGCCTTACTTCCGCTCCCTTAATCTTCACCAAAACACTGAAACCCCTTGTTAAGCACGAGCGAGCTTGTGGTATATTCATTGCATTGTATTTAGACGATGGGTTTGTGGTAGTCCCACGAAATTCTACCTCACCATTACCTCCATTCGGAATCACGTGAGATTGTATTATCTGGTATTCAGAAAATAATGCCGTTTGCGCGCATATAAGGGGCAACATGCCCAGTCAACCGTCAGTGTATTTTTGGTGTTAAGCACGAACGCATCGCCACTCGGCGCGCATTAGGATCACATTGTGACAACTTTCAATATGTTTTACTTGTGTTCCATGGAAATCCATGCTGATCCTTCTAAGGACAAAGCATTGACCGCTGCTGAACTGGATGCAGATATGTCTGAACTGACAGTAAGCACTGCAGCCTGCCACACCCACGCCTCAGCAAAACACAAACATTCATCTGCTAAATCAGCGCCTGCATGAAAACGCAAAAGCGCAGATGACTATGACTTTGCGCGTCATGGTGCATACTCTGCAGCAGACGGTTGCAAGTCTTACCGAGGCTTATGCCAATTAAGCAAGGCGCGCCTGCTTCTCTTAATGTAAAATCATGCACTGGCGCGGCAAAGCTCAGCGGCCAAATTGCGAACACAGCAGCACCTTCAGCTGAACTCGCACCTGAAAAGGGCGAGCAATCTTGTACTGAATCAGTCGTGCCCGAAAGGGGCGATTATTATTCGGATGATGAGGTAAGCTAGTAGCCTGCTAAAATTCGCTCCTGAACAGGGCGAGCAATCTTGTGCTGTTTCAGTCGTACCCGAAAGGGGCGATTATTATTCAGATGAGGTGATTAACCTGCTAAAATTCACACCATGAGCAGGGCGAGTTGTATTGTGCTGATTCAGTCGTAGACCTACCCAAAAAAGGGCGATTTATTCAGATGAGGTAAATAACCTGCTAAATTTCCATCTGTTAAACCTACGGGTACTGATCAAGAGGACGATGAACTCCTCTTTGAAATGGCCGCACTCGTTGAAAACGATGAAAAAGAAAGAAGGCCCTCCTGTCTATGCACAGTTAGCAAAGACGAACTCCTTGGTACGATAAATTGAACGGAAAATGAAAATTATATGATCAGCCAAAAACACCTTCATTGGCGAGGGTGAACCCTGACATTTGGACTTTTCTCAAACCAGCCACGAGAACTAGGAATGTAAAATTCCAACAAGTTCGAGAGACTTTTGTATGCGCATCGGTCGTAACGACCTAGGTAGCAGATCAATATTGTTGCAAGCATGGAATGCGAAGACCGCAACAGACAATGCCTGGGATACCGCGGGGCTTATTAAAACCCTGATTGACGCGGTAGCAACAATGGGCCATGATAACTCGCTTATCAACTTCCGCAAGCGTGATTTCATCAGACCTGATCTGAGTGCTCGTCATGCACCACTGAGCTGCTCTTTGGCAATGACCTGGTACAATCATGCAAAGCAATTCAAGAAACTAACAAGATCAGTTCCAGGGCATACTTTGCACCTGATGGTCGAAGAAAAGGTGGGCGTGGCGGATTCACCAGGCCAATAAGCGATAACAGATATCGTGGTCGCCCACAAAGAACGCCCTACAAGCATAACAAAAGGCGGTTACAATAGCCAGAGACGAACTCGCCGTGATGGCGGCATGAATCTTGAAGTCCACGCCGATGGCCGATTAAGACAGACATAATCCCACTGAAAACGGGAGTAAGTACTCCTTACATCGTGAAAATCAAATCGCAGGCAGACTGTGCCATTTTTGTGTCTAATTGGAAAGCGATTACTTCCGAGGCATGAGTGCTTGACTCTGTATCCCAATGCCACATTGAGTTTAAGGAAATACCTTATCAATCTTGTCCACCTAAATCGTGGAATTTTTCGAGTCCATGTCACAACTGGTAGATAATGCAATTAAAGCTTTGTGCGACAAGGGTGCAATTGTTCACGTACATCCTTGCAAGGGACGGTTTGTATCCAACATATTTCTCAGACCCAAAACAGATAGGACATTGCGTACATTCATTAACCTGAAAGGTCTTAACAAATTCATTGCATATACCATCACTTCAATTGGAAACCTTGGAATATGCGTGGACTTGTGGCTCGTCCAAATTGTTACATGACATCCATTGATCACAAGGATGTCTACTTTACAATACCCATAGCATGTGAACATCAAAAGTACTTGCGTTTCCAATGGCGAAACAAGTTGTAGCAGTTTACCTGCTTGTACTAGTATTTTGGCGGCTAACAAGTGCTCCACATATTTCTACAAAGGTTATGAAACCAGCAGTAGCCACACTCCGTAATTTAGGTCATATCTCGGCCAATGTTATTGATAATTCACTACTTTTTGGTGACACTAAAGAGGAATGCAAACAGAACATCCTCACCCGGTGTAGTCTAATGGGTAATTTGGGTTTCGTTATCAATAACCCGAAAACTCACTTGAACCCCACACATGAACTGCAGTTTCTAGGGTTCGTTATAAATTCAAACGAAATGACAGTCCGACTCCTTGATGATAAAATTAATTCAATTGTGCCATTGTTGTTCCTTGGCCTGCCAAACATGGCCGACGGTATACTACATGTATTTATGGGGCCCGCTCTATAGTTCCCCGTCTCATTGGTCCCCCGTCTCATTGGTCCCCCGTCTCATTGGTCCCCCGTCTCATTGGTCCCCCGTCTCATTGGTCCCCCGTCTCATTGGTCCCCCGTCTCATTGGTCCCCCGTCTCATTGGTCCCCCGTCTCATTGGTCCCCCGTCTCATTGGTCCCCCCCGTCTCATTGGTCCCCCCCGTCTCATTGGTCCCCCCCGTCTCATTGGTCCCCCCCGTCTCATTGGTCCCCCCCGTCTCATTGGTCCCCCTTTTAATAAATGTATTATTTTTAGTCAAACAGTCCACAAGGGAAACTGACTAGGTACATTTGAATACATTTTAAAAGTGAACAAAGAAACTGGCAGGAGCGGGATTCGAACCTGCGACCTCCGGAACACCGTACCGGTACGGTGTTCCGGAGGTTCGAACCTGCGACCTCCGGAACACCGTACCGGTACGGTGTTCCGGAGGTCGCAGGTTCGAATCCCGCTCCTGCCAGTTTCTTTGTTCACTTTGAAAATGGATTATATTTAATCAGCTATCTGAAGTATATTTAGTTGTTGACTGCCGTCATCTGACCTTTAGTGACGCCAATCGGTCTTTGTATGATTTCTCTTTCAGTTCATGCAGTTCATGCACTAGCTTGGTAATTAATTAATTAATTATTATTTACTGATTATTTAATTAATTAATTAATTTCTGGATGGGCTATTCAGAAGAAGGAACTACAAAAGGGGGGGACCAATGAGACGGGGGGACCAATGAGACGGGGGGACCAATGAGACGGGGGTACCAATGAGACGGGGGGACCAATGAGACGGGGGGACCAATGAGACGGGGGGACCAATGAGACGGGGGGACCAATGAGACGGGGGGACCAATGAGACGGGGGGACCAATGAGACGGGGGGACCAATGAGACGGGGGGACCAATGAGACGGGGGGGACCAATGAGACGGGGGGGACCAATGAGACGGGGGGACCAATGAGACGGGGGGACCAATGAGACGGGGGGACCAATGAGACGGGGGGACCAATGAGACGGGGGGACCAATGAGACGGGGGACCAATGAGACGGGGGACTATAGACATTATCCCGTATTTATTACTCAAGTAATTGGGAAACCGGTTTTTGCTTTCCTGCAGTACACCACTTGGTCCTCTGTTTTGCAGGAATCTTGAAATGTGTAAAGCTTCAAGTTTCTGAGAGAAGAATTCAAAAAATCTCTAACACCGTTTTAGAAATCCTATCATCGCCATGCGTAACCATTCGCCGTTTACACTCATTGGTAGGACATATCATCTCTCTTGGTCCCGTCTGTGGTGGAATTACCAGATTAATGACTAGACATTGCCAGATAGTAATAGCGGAGGCAGCACACGAAGATGACCTAATTTATTTAAATGATCAGTGCCGGTCTGATATCTTATTTTGGAAATCTAATGTAGCCGCTCTTAACGTTAGACATATTTTTGCGTGTCCTGAAGTCAATAAAATAGTTTGTTGTGATGCAAGCTCGTTAGGATCAGGTGCAATATTGTGTAACGATATCCACACAGCTCATAAACTCTGGACAGAAGAGGAATCCCAGAAAAGCTCTACATGGCGTGAATTAAACACCATTTTATTTGCCATAAAATCATGCTTTCCCTTGGTCAGAAATTCCCAACTTAAAGTATTTACAGATTCTCAGTCCGCCGCTCATATTGTCGAAGTAGGAAGTATGAAACATGAATTACAATTTTTGTCTAGACGAATTTTTCAATCTTGTCTAAAAAAAAACCGCATTATGTTGGAAGTGCAATGGATACCGAGAAAACAAAACGAACAAGCAGATTTTATGAGCAGATTATTAGACACGGATGACCGGACCCTCTCTAAACAACTATTTCAACATCTCACAGATAGATGGGGTCCTTTCACAACTGACTGCTTTGCCACATTCTATAATACCAAACTCCCTCGATTCTATTCAAGATTTTGGAACCCCGGCTCACTAGGAGTAGATGCTTTTGTCCAAAATTGGACAGGGGAAAATTGTCTGTTGGTTTCACCTGTAGTACTAATTCCTTCAGTGTTAAAGCACATCCATTGTGCTTTAACACTGAAATTACAATTGTATCTCCTACCGAAAATCCACAAGGCTAACGATCCCGGTAGACCCATTGTTTCAGGCTGCTCATGCCCCACAGTTCAGATTTCTCGTTTCATCGACGCTCATCTTCGTCCATTGGTCTCCCGTCTACCATCCCACATCCAAGACACAACTCACTATATTCACCACATCCAGAAGATCAACAAGAATGCACCCTTTCCTGCCTCAACACTACTGGTCACTGCTGATGTCACATCTCTCTACACAAACTTCCCCCAAGACGATGGCCTCAAAGCATGTCAAATTGCCCTCAACACCCGTGCACAACAAGAACCACCCTCTGACTAACTCATTCGCCTTCTGGAACTTGTTCTCACCCTCAACAACTTTCAATTTGAGGACACCAACTACCTGCAGATCTAGGGAACCGCAGTGGGAACACCTACAGCTCCCTCGTATGGCAACATTTTTATGGGCGAACTTGAAATAAATATACTAGCCAGTGTCCCACAAGCTCCTATTCCACAATCTTGGAAACGATTCACAGATGATATCACCTGTATCTCGCCCCATGGAGAAAATAGCCTTACCACATTTAAGGAACATCTCAACACCTTCCACCAAACTATCAAATTCACATTTGTCTCCTCCCACACAAGCATTGCTTTCCTCGACACTCTCACTGAATTAGAAAATGGCCACTTTACACACACAAGTTTACAGATGCTCACTTATACTTGCTCCCCACATCATGCCACGCCCCTCACACACTTAAGAGCATCCCATATAGTCAAGCCATCCGCATTTGCCGAATCTGTTCTACACCCCAAACCACTACAAAACATCTTAACAATCTCAAACACCACCTGGCCAAAAGAGGCTATAACCCAACCCACACCAGCGCTCAAATATATAGATAAGGCAAAAACACTTGATCGCACCAGCCTAAATTTGTCGCTGACTCTGAGATCGCAAGCAATATATTAGGAATCAACACGTGCTTCACAGAAGTGTCTTCGCAAAAGTCATGGAAATCTTTATTTCTGAAACTGGATTCCAGTTTAACACCATGAATCATTAGGCACTCCGTGAAAACTATAAATAAAAAGAAAAACAAGAAGAAACCTTAAGTAAGAAACTATACCTCCACTTCAACCTAGCGACAAGTACATGTAATGTGAGGCTGACCATTGGTTATATGTGTAATTGCAAGCAGAAAAAGGCGGATTTAACATGTCAAATAAACCAACATATTGTGCACTACATGAAAGGGGTGTATGATCATCTACATGAACATGTATTAAGAATTCTTACCTACATCCAGTCCTTAGACAATCACAAACCATTTTACGAAACCTATAAGATCATTGCTTGATTAAACAAATTGATGTTAGAGAAGTGTACACTTTAAGTCCAATGCATGGGTCTGTAAATGCACACACACGTGAGTTAATATTGTTCCTCATAAATCAACGAAATTCAACCTCATAAATCACAGAAAATTACTTGTTTTATATTACACACTGAAATTATAATCATTAAAAAGTAACAATCATTCATACCTTCGTGCCTCTGACGGAAAGTTTTTAACCCGCAACAAGGCCAACACGACGGGTATTACTTCAGGATTTTAGAGAGGAATATCTGGCTACAACAAACGGACAGTCGGTCGACGCTAAATGGAACATAATTAGTACCAAGATTATTGACATTATGAACAAATGTATTCCTACCCGTGTTACTTCGTCAAGACACAACTTAATTACCATGGTTCACACAAGAGCTGAAAAAACTCTGCAAACGGAAAAAACGACAATACAAAAAAGCCAAAAAATCCAGACTGCACTCAGACTAGCAACAATTTTGTGATACCCGGAAAGAAGTCCATAAGTGTTTAAGATCAGCACGCTTAAATTATATTAGAAAATTACTGACAAACCCAAATCTTTTTGGAATTTCATTGGAGACCTGAACAGCGACGGGAATGTCGTCAGTGATGACATGCAAAAAGCTGAAATTCTGAATAGTCAATTCGAAAGTGTGTTCACCCAGGAACATTATAGCAGTTCACTTCCAGATATGGGTACAAGCCATATTGCAACGTTTGACATGTGGCCAAATGCACGAGGGTTTGTGTATAAATAGCCCACGTTTGTACCGATGGCATGCATAGTGTGACCATGTGCGGTGCATGTGCACGGATGGTACGTGTACACAGACATTTTTACACTGTGAATAGCCACTGAGTGAACACACTGTGAACTCGCTGTGGTTTTGTCATAGTGTTGGTCCGCAGCAACTGACCAATCGGAAATTTGTGTTCAGAAAAGTCGTGTTAAAATGCAGTTTTTAGTCCAAAAACACAATTTCCTGACCATTATGTAATAATTATTCTAACAATTCCACACTACAATTTTCATTATTTGCAAACATAAGTGAAGATCTCATTACATTTACTTTTGTGTTCAAATATCGAAATTGTTCGTGGGAAACCATGACTTCATTATTGGCGGAATAAAAGGAATAACTTTTTATAAAACTGAAGCATGACAGTAGTTATAATATAGTTAGTTGTGTATGGTAGGTTATCGTAGCATTTGTTCTATATATACTTTATCCACAGTAATGTGTAATAGGTTACTTCCATTTAGTCTGGTTTCAAGTTCATTCATTTCCGTAAATGAGTTAATTACAGGCAAACCCAGTTTACTTTCTTTGGTAGGATTTTTTTTGTACGGTTTGGGAACACTGTGAGGTCTATATGCTAATGCTATGGAAACACTATGATAGCGGTGTGGTCACACTATGGGGGACACCGTGTACACACTGTTACCACACACGTAAACTCACTGTGGGTTTGTTCCAAATTCACAGTGTTCCACAGAGAACAACAGTGTGACCACTGAGTCCAAATAACCGTATGAACACAGTGTGAACACAGTGATCCCACACTATGGTGACTGGGGAATTTTTTTAAGGATCCTGAAGCTTGATCTTGGCGGTAACCAAACCAGACATTTTGAAGCTGACCATGTTGCTTTGATCAACTCGTTCTCCTCTTGGCTTTTGATGGACATCAGATGAGACGGTCTGCCAAGGCGCGATAATCCCTAGACTTGAAATCAAGTCGGTAATTAGTCAGCCTGCACCGCCGCGTATTATAATATAGGTTTTCCCGGCCAATTTTAACAAAAATTCATTCAATTTCATTAACACGCTTTCAAATTCACGCGATTTTTCTAGTTCAATCAAACTAGAGTTTCTCTTTCGATATTATTGCATTCAATTTCGTTTTCGTGCACCCATGATTCCATTACTTTCATTCCATTTCGTTAATAAGGAATTCAAGACTACAAGATCGCCATTCTTATGTTGAATATATACCACCTTTTCGCAATAGGTGCAATCAAATTCAGAGTCATCGAAGCGTTCAGGATTTTGTAGCTGTTGTTTTTTTCTTTTTCATTTATGGGCAACGGATTTCAACATTCGAGCATTCAACTTCAACACGAGTAGGGCCTATGATACGACTTATTTGAGCTTAAAGTGAAACATGTTTCTTTTACTGGTATTTTTTGTTCCCTGTTAGGCATTTTCATGTTATGCGTTTCATTCAATTATTGTTGTCTTAATTGCAATTGTTACTGGTGCCTTTGTTACCCCTTGACTAAACATGAAATATGTGTCTTAAAGGCACTAAAATACAGTTTACAAACTTATGGCACTTAAAAATTATTTGGTTTTGCTTTGAGATTGCTTGTATGGGTCGTTATTATGTTTTTGACGTCTCCTTCAACCATGTCAAAATGAAAATCTACAAAGGCTTTGTTATATAAACATGAGCTTATATTCACAAGGGGGTCATTGGTACGTTAGAATAATGATGTTGTTTCCCCGTGGACATTTTTTTCACAGGTCCTTTTTTTTACCCTTTGTACGTTTATCTTAAACTTGTTTCTGTCTCAAACTTGTTTCTTTAACCATCAATGTTCTGACGTGCTAGGCATCTCGGCATGTACGTTTGGCTGTTGTTGTACCATCTCACGCATTTGTCATGGGTGATTTCTCCCACATTCTGTTGGGCCACTTCTTGCAGGAGATCACCTCTCCACTGTTGAAGATTGACTCCTGCTTCTTGTGCTGCCTCGCGGTCTCCTACTCGTACGTGCCATTCTGGGAGGGCCAAATCTCGTTTGACACCAGCTTTGAATGATGAATGTGCCATTTCAGTCATGTTCAGGAATGGTGAGTAGGGTGGTAGACGCTTCAACTGCAACTGCTGGTTGATTCCTGCTGGGAGCTGGGCGCGTACATGGGGCCTCGCGTTGTCGTAAACGAGAAAAACTGGCTCATCTGCAGGGAACAGGTTTTCGCACTCACGAGCTGTGTCGGCTAGAAAGGCTTCGAATCTTTCTCTCGTAACAGTCTCAAAGGCTATTTGGTGGTGAACAAGACCAATCTCCCCAGAAACAGCAAACGTAACGTTGCAGTTGCGTCCGCGTTGCGCATGAACCACGCGTCTTGCTGGGATACCGCGGGGGGCTCTTCCAAAGGAGCGTCTCGTCCAAATGCTGTAGCCCGTTTCGTCGATGAACACGCAGTGGCCAACAACTCCGTACTGCAAGAACCACTGCGCGTACTCTGCACGCATATCGAGAACTCTGGGTGAGTTTCGGGCATCGGGCACGTCCTCTGCTAATTTGAGGGTCATGAGCATGCCGTCCAGGGTTCTTTCGATGGTGCTGGTAGACACGGTCGGTTTATCGGGTAGAGAGTGTTCCAGCTCTTCTTTCATCTGATTTAGTGTTAGTAGAGGGTTGTTGTCAAGCAATCGCTCCAGCTCATCTCTCATCTCCTGATCAACCTTGTGCGCTCCTCCAGTAGGAAGCTTCTCGTGGCGACCAGTACGCAAGTAGGTAGCCACGATGGACCTTGCAGTAGACCTCATGATGCCGAGAGTGTCTGCCAAGACCAGGTAGTCAGCCTAGTTGTTCTCGAATGCCTCAACAAGCCTCGCCCTATCTACATTATTAACTCTTCTGTATTGACCACGGGCTGCCATATTTGATTCCGAAATCGTCTATTTAGGGCCTACTAGGTGTGTTTAGCTCGGAACTAGTGTAGAAATGAAGTTCTCCTTAGAGTATCCTGCCATTAAATACGAATCAGAAAGCGCATACATCACAAACGAATTTGAATGCATGCTCATTGACGAAATTGAATGGTTGACCAGCCTCGGTGACTGGCTTTGACGAAATTATATGAACTAAATGACCAGTTGAATTTGAATGATCTTATTTGTAGAGTGAATGCTCAAGTGCTGAAAGTGAATGACCCTTTTTAACTCTTGAATGCTGGTGTAGCTCAGCATGTATTTTCTAACGAAATTGAATGAGCCGGGTATTAACTTGAATGAATTTTTGTTGAAATTGGCCGGGAAAACCTATACTTAATACACCGCACTTTACGTAGAGCGGTATAATAACATGTGGGAACGTTCGTGCAACCTTGGCCCCAAGATGCGTGTGCGTCGTCTGTCCAAATACCGACTTGACCAATCTGCAACTTTCGTTGTGCACAATACACCATGCCTGCTACCGAATATATGAATATGTATTTATGGTGCAGTTTGATTGGTTATAGAGAGAATATGAATATCCATGTTAAACTTTCAACGCTAACCGCATACAATGCACATGCAGGTCGTACAAGTCACGCTTTGAAGGGGGGTTTGAGATAACTTCTTGTAGTTCACTTTTCGCTTTTTCGAAAAAACAACAAAACCGTACATTGACCTAAACACAACACAAAAAGTAAGTCCCCCCCTAAATGACCCCTCACAGTTTCTTAAGTAAGAACTTTTCAAAGATCACATCTAGTGAAAAATATTTCTGTTGGTGTTGGGCAACTGTGTGAAAATTGAAGGAATCCTTTTATTCATGGTTGACTGAGCTCAAATTGAAGACAAAATTACCCAATTTCAAAATTCACAAGACTGTGTGTGCATGCCTGTATGATGGCAGAAAACGTGTGTGGCGTCGAAGTGGAGAACAGCATGCTGAGTGTTGTGTGCAACCTGTGACATCCTTCGGTGGCGGAAGCATCATGGTCTGGGCTGGGATAAGTCTTGTCAACAAAACACCACTTGTTCAGCAGATCAATGGCAATTTGAATGCGCAACGATATGTTAACGATATCTTGCGTCCATATGTTGCACCGTATGCCGCAGCCCATGGTGATGGATTCGTCTTCATTGACGATAACGCCCGTCCTCACAGAGGGAGAGAGGTGAACGCCTTCTTGGCTCATGAGGGGATCCAGAAAATGGTTTGGCCGGCAAATTCACCAGACCTCAATCCCATCGAGCATCTTTGGGACCTGCTGAAACGATGTGTATGCCCGTATCCAAGCAGAAAGCACTCTGGAGGACTTGTCGCGATTACTGCAGGAAGAATGGATGGCTAATCCCTCGGCAGCGGGTGACCAGCCTCATCAACACCATGAGAAGATGATGTCCGGAGGTCATTGTCAAGCGTGGTGGATACACATGTTATTGAACATTAATGTTAATCTGCTTCTCAGTGTCTCCTTGCTGTCTTTCGAAATGTTGCTCTAACTGGGGTACAATCAAGTCATTGATCATTTAAAGATAGCCTTCCATTCAAATGTCCTTCAAAAAAGTAAGGACCAAGCAGAATCCCATTCCCAGGTCCAATCCACAGTGATAATTTCTCAGTATTCAAACTTTTGTAAAAAGTGAAATCCGCCGGTGGATGATGCAATGGTGCGTACTAGCGGACGTTCTGCGTGTTCACGGCTCCGTTCATGCAGAAGGCAGCCTCATCTGCGATGATGAGATTTTCCAAAAATCTGTTTCGACGGTCAAGTATCCATTGGCAAAACCTAAGACGCCTCGGAAGATCAGCAGGAAGCAGTTGATGTCGTCTCACAATTCTGTAAGGGTACCACCGGACATCCAGCCTCACAATTCTGTTGAATGTGGCTGGGGGCAGTCCTAGACCATTTCGTCTCTGGCTGATGCGTTCTCCCTGTTGCAGGGCCTGCTGGACCGCATTGATGTTTTCGGGTGAGCGCCCAGTTCTTCGTCGCCCAGATCTTCATTTGTTTAAGTTTAATCTGGTTCCCTCACGCTGGTACTTGCGAACATTGCGCCAAATCGTTGCCTTTGCTGGAGGAGGACGTTCTGGAAAGTTTTCAGCATAAGCATCTGCCACTTGCTGAAGGCTCCCCGTCTCCAACCACTTCGACACAACAAAAACCCGCTGTTCTTTTGTAAGTTTCATTCTCATGTACGCCTGAATGTGTTTTTAAAGAAACTGCAAGCTTCTCCTCACCCACTTGTTAATTTTAAGAAGGTTATATGTAATGGTTAAGGCCAATGAATGCCACTAAAGAAAGTGGCGCAATTCTCTAAATAGACCCTTTCGTAAAATTGGTCACTGCTCAGTCAACCGTGAATGTAATGACATGATCAGGGTGTCATTTTAAAGAGGAGATTCAACCCTAACAGAGGATATCTCCCTTTGATTCACATGTGCCCTACTTCTGTTACAATTAGCAATAATATCTCGGTTTCGATTTTTTGTATCCACCCTGTATATCTCCGAGGACAAGAGGAGAAATATAAAGAAACCTTTCAGTCCTCGCACGTGAAGTCTTTTGTTGAAATCGGTCCTCGCACGTAGAAGTACGTGCTTAGTCTATGGGGTTGGGTTATGTCACAGGTTGTCCCAACGTTTAATGGGTTCCTGCTAGGTTCGTAGTTTTGTTAAAGGAACTTTGCTCAGAAATAAATCCACACGGACAGCAAGTTATTACGTTGATCCTCTTTCTCGGGATAAAATGTTGTAATTCAATATTCATCACCCCAAGGTCATCACAAAAAATATACAGTGCATACGACAATAGAATTGAGGATAAGAAATAAATCAAATGGTGCAGTTCAGTTCAGAAGCCAAATCAGTGAGTAATCCCAATTGAATGAATGTCTTGAATCGCTAAACAATAATTAAAATTTGACTACATCCATGAGCAATAAACTCAATCCGAAAAATGTAAAATAAAGAAGTACCTTGAATCGAATAGGCACAGGAATTACTAAATAAACAAGGGTTCATCCAGTTAGGATTAGCACTGATATGGTACACGATAATTCAATTAGAAACAAAATGGCAAATACATCATATTATAAATACAGGTTATGGATCTTAGCTGGGTTTTCTGGCGCTTGCATCAGAACTTGGGTGTGGCTTGATGGACTTGACTGAGGCTTGACACGGGGGTGGCTCCGAGTCCGAAGATCAGGGTTCAGGCACACAAACCGAGTTCCGATGATACCACGAACAGGGGAATGGGACAGGTGTGTGGGGAGGCGAACCGGGTCGGCTCCCCAAAGCATGACCTATATGGAAAGTACTCTCTGTATCAGCAGAGCACAATGGTGAGGGTGAGAATGGCTATCATTAGAAACGACTTTAGGGAAAGTACAACGTTCCTAATAGTGTAAACGGGCACTCAATCTGAACAGCCTTCTCACCAGAGGTCTTAATCGCTTTCTGAATTATCGAGGATCAACATATTTGTATACAGAACTAAAAATCTAAAAGCAATATCTCTAACTAAAATATGAAACGCTTACTTACAAAAAAAGGAAAGAGGTAAAACTGCATATCCTTTTGGGATGTTCGCCCAGAACACATTTTCAGTGGAATGATACTTTCAGCTAACTATACATTGATCGAAAGTTCACCCAGAACATGATAACCACAATCAGTACTCCGCACAGTGGTAAATACCATAAAATGCTAATCAAAACATCAGGGAATAATTGACTTAGCGGAAAAAACAATTGTGTTGGCCTATAGCGCATTGCGGTAACCTTACTCAAGGTCATCCTGGGGCAAGTTCCATGTGGTTTGTACACACTCGCTGTACACAATTAATAGTCAGCAGGATGTCACGGGACATAACAGAAAAGGAAGGTAATGTGTAGGCCTATACACACACAATTTGGAAGACAATCAAAATATTGGAAATCTCGTGAACAAGACCAGTTAATTTACGGAAAAACGTGCATGTATGAATTATTGGTCATGTCATACGAATGATCAAAGTTTTAGGCCACGAGGTATCATATAAAAAAGTATGCAACAAGAATATTCAAAGTAATCGGAAATCAACCAAGAGGAAAATATAATTGTACACGGACTGAGAGTATAGTGACCGATTTAAGTGAATACTGCAGTCATAACAGAATGGTAATCGGCAATCACAAATGGATCTTCCAATACTATCGGGAAATCAATGGTATACAAAACCGAACATGATAATTTCGGTCAATAAATAACAGCAAAAGTGACATCGATCAAGAGTCGACCAAATATCAGCAATATAATACAAGTAAATACAGGGTACAAGGCAAAAAAGGTTAATAGCTGAAGGCAAACGAATGCTGACTCAATATACTCATATTGGGGTTGTTCCACCCATCTTGAGATTGTCTCAAACCGAGTCAACATAATTCAAAATACAAAGTGTCCTGCACATAAGTCAAATGGTAATAGGAAATACAAACTTCTTTTATACAATGAAAATAGGCTTACCTGTATCAGCAGAGCACAATGGTGAGGGTGAGAATGGCTATCATTAGAAACGACTTTAGGGAAAGTACAACGTTCCTAATAGTGTAAACGGGCACTCAATCTGAACAGCCTTCTCACCAGAGGTCTTAATCGCTTTCTGAGGAGAATCCGGCGATCGGGGGGGAATATTATTCCTTGACCACGCGCTCTGCCCATTTCGGTGGAACAATCTCATTGGTCAAAATTATGAAACCAGGCAGATATTCCACCTTGGGATGGAGAGTGGCCAATCAGAAAGTTACTGACTACACGTGTTAGACATGGTCATAAAATGGCAGACAGCCATAACAGTTTTAGCCAGTGGCATAAAATGTAGCCATGTTGGCTGGGTTCTCTGGCCACATCCCCATCTGGTCAATTACTTATCTGTGTTGAGACAAAGGGGTCGTCTTAGCCACATATGGACTTGGTCAACTTAGGGGTAAAATCTGCTACTGGGTGCTAATTAAATTTACTGGAACATAGAGGTGGACCATGCTTCGAAATCGTGGGAACTTTTCCTGTCGGACCAAGTGTTAAAATGGCAGTAAGGGGGAATTTTAACAGGGGCTGACATTTATATTAAAGGAACCATAGGAAACACAAAGAATTGTCCTCGCACGTATTGGGTAAAGTAAGACTATGTGTTTACAACGTGTTCTCCGTGTTGACCATCACTGTGGCAAAACCACGGAGAGTTCACAATGTGTTCTCACAGTGGCGATCACAGTGTGGAAGGATCACTGTGTGTTCACAGTGTGGTCCCACAGAGACCACACAATGGAGACATGGTTGGATTTTCCTAAGGGAATTGCTCGGGAGCTACACCAACTGGATGCCAGGAGAGCCTGAGAGTAGAAATTGCTCCCAGCTGTGGGGAGGCAGGTGGTCCCGCTCCTGCTATTTCTTTTGGTTCACAATTTTGTATCAAACATTTTTTTTAACTGTATGATGACATTGAGTGAATAAATATTTTGAAATATTTAAAACATAGGTACATATATACGAAAACCCATTAGTGACAAGTACCTATTTCTCTTGCACAGCGATGCATTTTCTTTTTCAAGGTGATGCATGGAAGTTAATCTCTTTCGAGGGGGCAAGTTCATTTTTCATGGGGGTGTTTATCCCTTTCCGTGTGATTAATTAACTCGCGGCCGCGAGGTATTTAAGTAGTAAAATATAAGTTCATTTTGAAAGAGAAATCGGTACCTGGCACTGGAATGTTCCATTGTTTGATTTACGTCATACGCGCCGAGATATCGATCGCGGAGCATTTCATTGCAGTGTTACGCATTGACCGTAAAATGTACACGGCTGTAAGCCTAAGTATTTTTTTCATCAAATGATATCAAATGACAAGCATCTATTTAGGTGTAAACCTACACTTCGTTGAATGTAACTTTCACCGCTTGAAAATATTCCTTCCATTGCACTTATAAACATTCATTATTTGTATTGTCTCATAGCTATCACTGTATAAACGGGTTATGTCTACTCATAATATTTTTCCAATAGCTTTGTCATGAAACCATGGTAGTGAATGAGAAGGAACATGTGGATGAATGTGATTGGTGGATAAACCACGCATCCTCAGACGAAGAGACAGGGAACAGAAACACTCGTGTAGGGCCGACTTTCCGTTCGAGATTGTGATAACAACACTGCAAGCAAATTCTTCACTCCTACCGGGAAGATGGACGTGTAGGCTATTGTTGGCCAATGTGGATTATTGTTTTAAACCATTGTTACATTGTCAAATACGTTGTCGAATACAAACGTATTTTTTTTCGGTCGACCCGAATAATTGAGTACGACTTAATGGTGTGAAAGTGCTGCAACGTCTATACATAGGTTTCTTCACATGCACCAAAATCGCAATGAAGGGCAACGCAAAAACCATTGCTTTCTGCCTTTTCGTAGCATCTTTTCAGACGCATTTCCCTGTCACGTTGACTTGTGTGTCCTGTCCTTTCTCTTGGGCAAGTTTCGAGAACCACTGCTACCTGGTGGTGACCGAGCCCAAGACCTTCGATGAAGCCGAGGCTCACTGCCAAGGATTATCACGACTTGCCAGACCGTCTCATCTGATGTCCATCAAAAGCCAAGAGGAGCAAGACTTCCTCGTCGAGCTGATCAAAGCAACATATGGTCAGCTTCAAAGTGTCTGGTTTGGTTACCGCCGGGATCAAGCTTCAGGATCTTTCTACTGGGTCGACGGCAGCTTGCTCGGAAACTACACCAACTGGATGCCAGGAGAGCCTAAGAGTAGAAATTGCTGCCAGCTGTGGAAAGGCAGGTGGGACGACCAGTACTGCAGTTTTTCCCGGGGTTTTGCCTGCAAGATAAGGGACAGATTGTCTGCTGAACTGTAACATTAAAACTAAAAATCTGGCTTCTGGGCATGATTAATAGCATTGGTAGAACTGACGACACAGTCTCGTGGTGACCGACCCCGAGATCTTCGAGCCCAAGACCATGCGACGGTGTCGGGTGTTTTGCCTGTAAGATACCGGACAGATTTCAGCTAAATTTTGATTTTGTTTATCAAAGCTATACTGTACGTATAAAAGAGTAATCCGAGAACATTGGTGTTTCACTGTATTATGGTTGCATTATAAAGGGTGTAATGTTAAAGTTTCATCTATTCCAGGAATTAAGGATCCTTTTTTGAGTGAAGGTCCTGGAACCAAACACTGACTAATCTAGCGACGGACTCTTTAGTCTGTTTTTACCCTATAGCAATGTGACTGAAACCTTGATTGTCGTATTTCTGACGATCGCAAATCAGCTGAGTTACACACGGCAGAAATTCCAAGTTACAAGTGGGCCTAAGCGCATTACAGACCACTGTTCAGAATACAGGAGCCACTTGCCGAGACATTGGTGGCACTTGTCACCATCAGTCGTCGCCCCTGGCATAGATTTTCGTTCTAGGTACCTTAATTGCAGGAACCAAGATGGACAAGCCGGTGGAACATTTCCCATGAAAATACTCTGATGAGATAGTGATTGTAAGCATGAGCCCAACTTTTCTTCAACCAAATTAACAATGCGCTTCTGTATTCTATCTAGTAAATAAAAGTGACAAGCAGAAGCGCCAGCCCAGATGTGGAAACAGTACTCCATAAGTGGACGTATAGTTGTCTTGTAAAGGTATTAGGATAGCATCAGGAGGTAGATATTTCCTAGCTCGATAAAGACAACCAACTCGCATGGAAGCATTCGTGGCAATACCTGTGATATACGTCCTCCAACTTAGATTAGGGGAGTTTACAAGTCCAAGAACACGTAGGTCATATACCTGAATGATGCGGGCAACCTGCTTGGGGTTGATAAGATGATCAGGAACCTCAATATCTATACGGGAAGGAAATGCAGGAAGTGGATGCCCCTCATCATTGACTGTAGAATTAGAGACAAAATCATTGGCAAAAAGGATTGCCTTATCCAAAGGAAAAGTAAGGACTTCGGGTCCATGAAAGAGAGGAGGAATGGAGGACGTGTTGCGATTAAGTACACTGTTAGCAATCCGCCAAAAGTCTCTAGATCCAAGCCGCTGTGTTGCAATGGAACCAGTAACAGAGTTTGCATATTGCTGTTTAGCGTCCTCTAAAACTCTCTTGCAGCGATTACGGGCTTCATGGAAAAGACACTTACTATCCAACGTTCCTTAAACGATGATACATCTTAAAGAAATGGTTCCGATGTGCAATTGCTGCAGTTCATGCTGGGGTGTACCAAGGTTGAGAATGGGCCCTGATCTGGTAAACCGCTGTGTAGAAAAGATTTTAAACAACCATGTGTAATTATTGAACAAGGTTGTGTGATATCCAAGTTGTGTAAATGCTAGGTTGTGTAAATGCATATAAATCGATATTGCCACCAAAACTAAATTTAAACAACTGTTGTGTAGACTTTGAAGCACATGATCAGAAATAAACCAATCACGAAGTACGACCAATCAAAAATGAGAATATTTTGTATTCACAAAAGTCGAGTTAAATTGCCGTGTTTAGTCCAAAAATACACTTTCTTGACCATAATATGTTTTATTCAAACAATTCCACAATAGAATTTTGATTCTTTTTTGCAAACATAGGTGAAGAATCTGATGACATCTCCTTTAATTTCATATTCAAATATTGAAATTCTTCATGGGAAGCCATGACTTTATTATGGGGGGATACGCTGAATATAAAGCTAAAGCACAACATCATTCACTTTGTAGTCTTTAGTAGATTATCGTAGCATTAATACACTCTACCATAGTAATGTATTATACAAATACAGCATGGTTTGAGGGGAAGTAGTGGGAATTACTGGTCCCGAGGTGTAGGTCAGCTCGACTACCTCCCTCCGCTTCGCGTCGGGAGGTAGTCGAGCTGACCTACACCGAGGGACCAGTAATTCCCACTATTTCTCAGAAATAAACCATGCTGTATTTGTTTTACTACACCTCATAAATATGACGGAAATGACGGAAATCAATCACGGTAATCTTACGTAACTCGTACTCGTAGACGTCATTGTTGTTTTTGAGCTCAGCTGCAGAGTAGTTCCGTGTGTCATGGCAACAGGGTTGAAAAAGTCTGGTGCCAACACTCTTTAATGTGCCTTTACTGCAGTATTTACAAGGACTACAAACAACAGACTGGTTCCGTAAAGATTACATGCCATAGACTACATGTTTACGAGGCGGGTTCCAGAGGGAATTTTTGGTGCTACCAGAAAAAAATACCGCACGGCACCGAGCTGGATACTCACCGGGATGACGTCACCTGGCAGCGTATCATTTTTACTTCCCGGACGCGCGGCGGAATCGGCCAATGACCTGCTCCAATTTGCTCATGAATATTTATGAGGTGTAGTAAAATGAGTTACTTCCGTTTAGTCTGGTTCCCACTTCATTTATTTCTGTTAATTGATAGCAACCCACACTGTAAAAAAATATCCCGTAAATTTACTGTGCACTTCCGGTAATTTGTAAGGTTTTGTACAAATTTGCTTTAAAAATTTACCAATTGCTGTGTAAACCATTTACACAACTAATTGGGTAAAATGAATTGTACACATTATTGTGTAGAAACACTACACAACTGTTGTTTACAAATTACACTTTTGTGTAAACTGTTTACACAACAGTTGCTAGGTTCATATAGTAAACAGCGGTTGTGTAAAATTTTACACAACTTGTGTAAGATTTTACACAACCGTAATTGAGGGGATGTCTCCATACCAAGGCTAATCCATTGGGATAGCTCCTCTGCTGCCAAATCAGGAAATTGTTCGCGTCTGTTATTTTTCAATAAATTTTTTTTAATTGCATGATGACCTTGAGTAAAGAAATAATTGCAAATATTTGAAATATATGTATATACGGAACCCAGTACGCCCAAAAAATGTTTGTGTTGCCCTCGGACAGGTAAAACTGGAAAAGAGGGTCGGTGGGTCGGAAAAGTTTTTTTTGCTCATCTATTAAATACTATTGGAAACGATGTTGAAAATAAAGTAAGCCCTGTGGACGAGGTTAAGCCATGCCGTCACGTGACCGATTCGAAGAAGAAGCAAGTTGGTTGCTTTTAACTCTCGGTTATTGTACGGTAAACATCGAGAGTTTTTGCCGATTCGGTTTGACTCTTCTGCTACAATATATATACATCTCTAAAAGAGATTGAATTGGTAGTATGTACATAGCATTCTAACATACGTTGTCCTTGTTTGTTTTTTGTTCTTGCTAGACCTCCCCAAACCCAAAGTTTAGGGTTTTAGATAGGCTACTCTTCAGCCCGAATGGAGCTTTGACGAGCGCGACGGATTGAAGTCTTTCTTTGATATATGTGTCCCTCTCTTTCGAGGGAGCAAGTTCATTTTTCATGGGGGTGTTTATCCCTTTTAGTCAGTGTGATTAACTCGCGGCCGCGACCTAATAACTCGCGGCCGCGAGATCATTAAGGGGTAAAATATAAGTTCATCTGAAAAGAGAAATAGGTACCTGGCACTACAATGTTCCATTGTATGATTTCCGTCATACAGCCTGCAATTAGGTCCATTTACCATGAATTGTGGTTCCATTCAACTCGCTCCAATGTACGCGCCGAGATATCGATCGCAGAGTATTTGATTGCAGCGTTGCGATTGCAGCGTGGTAGTATTGCAAATGCCTAAATGAAGATAATTAGGCCAACAAAAAATTGTTTGGTTATCCTCGACCGCCTGCCCCTATTTTTCGGCCCCCGCCAAACAATTCGTTTTTTTTCAAAATATTTTTGTTTTAATTTTATCCCAAAAATCGAATTAATTTCGCTGGTTGATTCGTTCCAATCTTGTTTCCATCTTTATTTTGTTATTTGTAATGCACAAACACGACCCTACCTTTTACTCCAGAGTTTGAAAGTTCATATTCTAGTATCAGTGTGTGACTTCGCACAATAAATATCTCGATGGAAATACACGCGGTACAGAAATACACAAATGCAGCGTGGCCACTCATCAAATTTCAAATTCCCAAAATTCATTAAAGTAAAATTGCCAAGAATTCCCAAGGCGATAGGAAAACACTGTGCAAAGAGCATCGGAATAAGCACTTTGCGCATATGCAATCCATATTTTTCCTACCAAAATTCCCAAGATCTTGGGAAAAATCCCAAGGAGTGGCCACAGTGTACACATGTATAACGCACGAGGCTAAAATATTATGAAAATCGCTTTTTGAGAAATAAACTTACAATCTCAACATTTTTCTAATTATATTCTTTAATCACTATATATTTTAATATTTAGTTTTGAAATTTTTTGTTGTATATTTACACAAACGATTAAATAATTAATATTCAAAACAACATATTCAAAACAGCATACTACTGCCAAACTATCTTACCGCGGTGACGAAGCAAGGGATCAAAGAGACCAAAGAGATCAAAACCATAGACATTAATGATAACATTCAATAACAGATTACATTAAGTATTAACGACTAATTTAATGAACAATAAATTAATGAACAGTTGTTTAAAGAAATAAGAAAGAGAACAGACAGGGGGGAGGGGGGTCGGAGGCCCGGGCCACTGAGACAGTGCCGAAGCACGTCTCGCCCTAGGCGAACAGCTGTCACGGACTCGGGCCAGCGACCCCTAGAGAAAAAAGAAAAAGATACAAGATGATATTAACAACAACAAAAGGGGTGGGTTGGCGGAGGAGGAGGGGGAGCCACCGGCGTCTCTGTATGTGGGCGCACTAGCACCCACTGCAGGCGGCTTCCAAGGGAGGAAAGGAGGGGAAGGAGGATCAATAAATTCAGATCAACCATGTTATCTTTTCTTAAACAATAGTGTAGAGGGCGTTGTTTATTGACCACTTTTTGTGAAATTCCTGAGGTTTACCTATAAGATTGAAGTAGTGAAGGTCGAGAGTAATTTTGAGAAGGGGGTCTGCAAAACGATATAAGTGATAGATGGTGGTTTTGAGGCTAACAATCAGGAGGTTTCCAAGATCAACCGCCTCCTTGTAGCATCTCTTGGCGCGCGGGATTAGCGTTCAGTATAGGTTGAAGTCAAGCTGGAGGTTGGGAAGAATTCTGGAGAGGAGAGCGTGGAGCAGATTGAGTGCCGGTTGGATAGCTGGACAGATGATAAACAGATGGTGTATGGTGCCTCTCTCCACCCGCACTCTGAAGGGATGTCGCAGTTGAGGTGTTGAAGAATAGGGAGTGAAGGAAGAACACCGTGGAAGAGTTTAAATTGGACGTCGCCGTCTTTCTTGGATGTGGGAAGTCTATAGATGGCCTTCCATTGAATGGGCTGGGATTCGTCAAAAAAGCCCAGAGAGTGCCATTTTGTCAATGTTGTAGATGGAAGAGAGTTAACTTGATGATTGAAGATGGCATACAGACGTTTTGAAGGTAGAGAGAGACCATTAGAATCAGATGTGATGATGCATTCCAGATGAAGGTTGTGGAGTGAAGGGGCAGTGCAGAGAGATTCAGGCGAGGTCAGGCAGCCAAGTTCGTTAAGGAGACTTGGGAAGTTCGAGATGAGGTTGCGGCGAAGTTGAAGAAGTTCCATATTGAGAATGCGAAGAGACGGCGGGCGAGGTCGAAGAAGAGGAGAAGCTATGGTCTCGGAGTCCAGCCACAAGCCGCTTTGAAGGTCGAGCAAAATGTTTGACGGTTTTGATCCCACACGCCAAGAGACGCTGAGGAGGGGTATCATCATCCGGGTGAGAAATGAGGGGACAATTAAGAGGAAGATTGATAACATGGTTGATAGAGTTAGGAGGTACGACTATAGTCGAGCTCCGGATACCGACCAAGTACGCATAAGCTCACTGTAGAAACATGTGAGACTGGTCTGAAATTTAGGATTGATATGTGTAAAGAAAAGTTCAAGGCCAAAATTAAGTTTGTTGTACTTCCGGAGGAAGTAATCAACAAGAATGTAGGCGGGATGAGAGCAATGATTGATGTAACGTTGAATGAGGGAGAAACGGAAGGTGAGTATGCGTGCTTAGAGGCATGCAAGACCGAGTCCTCCCTTGTCAGGTTTCTGAAAAAGAGTCCGTCTCCTTAGCAAGTGTCTCCCATTGGACCAGACGAAGTCGACAAGCATTTCTTGGAGTTCATTTAAAACTGTATCTGGTGGGGAAATAACGGCGAGGCAGTGAAAGATTTTAGAGGCAGCAAGTTGGTTGGCTATGATAATTTTTCCTTTGAAAGAGAGAGTGTGACACAGGGAGTTCCAGCGAGTAAACGTTTGTTTTAGTTTATCTTTGCATTTGAACCAGTTTTGTTGGTTGTAATTATTATTGTTTCCTATGTGAATACCAAGAAAAGCCAGCCCCTCTTTGTTCCACTGAAAACCAAGGGGCTTGTCTCCTCGTCCGGACCAAGATCCGGCCCACAAACCTTGGGATTTATTATAGTTAAGATGTGCAGCAGAGGCTCGACTATAGAGTCAGTGGTGACAAAGACGGAGACATCGTCTGCGTACGCCGACACAGAGCAATATTTATTGGTATTTGGGAGGAGAAAACTTTTGCGATCTAGGTTATTTTTAAGGGAATTAATAAGTGGTTCTATGGCAATAGTGTACAGCAGCCCCGAGAGCGGGCATCCTTGACGTATGCCTTTTTCGAAGGGAAAAGGCGCAGTAAGAGAACCGCGCACTTTGATCAGGCTCTCGGCGCCGCTGTACAGCAGACGGACAGAGGCTATGAAGCGGTCCCCAAAACCCATGGCTCTCATGGTCTTGAAAAGGTAGTCGTGATCAACATTGTCAAACGCTTTTTTCTGATCAAGGTTGACCACGGCTAAGGGAAGATCATTAAAATTAGATACATTAATAACATCTCTAATTAAATAAATGTTGTCGGAGATAGTACGGCCTGGAATACAGTAGGTTTGGTCTTCATTAATAACAGTACCAATGCATTGTTTTATTCTATTCTATTCGCAAGCACCTTGGCAAAGATCTTATAATCAGTGTTAAGAAGGGAGACAGGGCGCCAATTGGCGATGTCGGTAAGATCTCCTTTCTTGAGTAGAGTAATGACGGCTCTGTAAAAGGAGCAAGGAAGCGAGCCATTCTCTAGGGCAAAATTAAAGACAGTGAAAAGATCATCTTTGAAGGTGGGCCAGAAGGACTGATAGAATTCAGAGGTGAGTCCGTCTAGACCTGGAGTTTTGTCTTTGCCAAGGTGCTCGACGGCTAAGTCAACTTCCTCACGACTAAGGGGGAAATCAAGGTCTTCCGAGTCGGAGGGGTCAAGTTTAGTTAAATTATAAAGAAGAGGCTCGAGAGCGCTCTCATCAGTCTGGACTCGGCTGGATAGAGTTTTGTAGAATTGACGAATGTGGTTTTCTATTTCAGAAGGATCGTCAGAGATGATACCGGTATCAAGGCGAATATTAGAGATAGTTTTAGATTGAGAGCGAGTTTTTTCAAGGTTGAAAAAGTAAGATGAGCTAGAATCAGTTTCGTTTATATGCTTAAAACGCGATCTGATGAGAGCACCCCGAGCCTCGTTCTTAAGAAGAGAGTTTAATTCTTTCATTTGTTCTGTAAGAGCATGTTGAATTTCGGGTGTGAAGTCTGGCGCAGACTGGAGATCATTAATCATTTGATTTATTGTAAGGAGGGATTCACGTTTGTTCTGGGCCAACTGCGAGGCGTACATTTGCGTGATCGATTTTATGTGGGACTTTCCAAAGTCCCACCATTTGCATATGTTGACAAAATCGGTTTTCTTTTGTTTCCAGTCGGCCCAGAACAAAATAATGACATCTCTATATTTCTGATCTTCGAGGAGGGAATTATTAAGGTGCCAATATGCACTGCCTCGGGTTTGAGAATTAGGTATTTTAAGAACAAGGGAGATGGCGGAGTGATCCGAGAGAGAGCAGGGGATTATTTTGCAAGAACGCGTAGAAGCAATGAGACTGAAGGAAATATGAAAGCGATCAAGCCTGGTTCTAGAGACTCTATCGGTACTTGAGGGATTACCTCTGAGCCAGGTAAACTTTTTGTCAGCCAAGTTTTGTCTGCGCCAGACATCACACAAAGAGATGCTATTTAAAGCCTCTTTGAGAGCCATGGCTATTTTGGGTCTATGCTCGGTCGGCATATTCAGACGGTCTAAAGAAGGATTAAGAGTACAATTAAAATCACCACCGACAACAATAACGCCGTCACTGACTAGTTTAACGTGCCGATTGAAATTACGCATGGCGCCGAGGGCACTGTTGTCGTCTTGGGGAATAAGAAAATTGTAGAGATTATAAACAGAGTTGTTAAAGTGTATTTTAACAGCAAGGATATGTCCCTCAAGAATAACCGAGGCATCAATGATTGATATCTGATTTTACGAGAACAGTGCCCACGGAGCCACGCGTATGACTGGGGTTACATAGGGGTATAATTTATTGGACCATAACTTCCAACAGGGGCATTTATCTGTCAGGTGATAGGTTTCCTGCAGAAAAATGATGTTGGGGTTATTGGCAATATTATTGATATAGGCTTGAAAGAGGCGTTCTTTTGGGGGGTCAGAACAGCCTCCAGTGTTGAGGGAGATCAGTGACAGCGCCATCAAAAGGAAAAATGAAGTGTACAGCTTCAAATTCATGACAAGAGAGAGAATTAGACGTCGAGCTTTTTAATCAATTTTTGAATACTCTGCTGCAAACCTTTCTGGAGCAGGGGACTATTACGAAGGGGTCTTAATTGTTTAACGAGTCCAGGGATGTTTGAGGTGAATTTCTTGGCAACGAGCATTGTTTTTTTTTCTGGATTTAACGGTGGTTAGGAAGTTGATCAGGTCTGCGGGGGTTAGGGGGCCCTTTGAAATAGGGAGACTAGCAGAAGCAAGGGTAATGTCGTCAATCTGCGTGTCCTCCCACGATATAGAGTCCGTGTCGGTGCAAGTTTCAGATATTGGGGTGGAGCCAGAAGGGGTTGTGTTGTCCACAGATTGGGAGGAGGTAGGGGTGTCGGGGACGGTGGTGATCTGGTGCTCAGTGTCCATAGGCGAGTTAAGTCTTCTGGCCATTTTCCTCGTGGGGGAGGGGGACTTTAGGGGAACTATAGGGGAACTATGAGGTCTTTGCAATAATTACCGTTCGCTGACTCTGCGAGGTTCGCGAGCAAAATTTTTGTCCTTAGTTACCAGCCACCTGCAAGACCAGCAGGGTCATTTGCATCGTATAACAATGCACCTTTGTCATGCTAATTGTGTACGTCCGCAGAGTCAGCGGAGTACACTATACGCGGAGTACGCATACTAGTACCTCTTCCCGGCGCTCTAATCCGGGAAATCTGCAGGGGCTATTTTTGCGTCGGCATTCGGCAGCATTTTATTGAATTACCAAACCAAGAGCAAGCGCAAAAAACTGCGTTCCTGGCAGCCTTATCGAGTATATTTTCGTTCATTCAATTCCACATCAGTTTGTTTTAAAACATCGGCAGTTGTTTTTCTTACCTTGGAGACCATTTCTTTCTTTCTTTTTGACATTAACGGTCGATAAAGATTTTAATTTGATCCCAATTTATTTATAATAAATACATTTATTCATGAACCCACCTAGCAAGAACTTGGAGGATGGTACGAACATGGAGGAAGGAAAACAAGGGAATTATCTGTTGGCGAGAAAATTAACGTTTTAGACCCCACTATCGAATATTGCATGGTCCTTAAAAGCTGTAGCGAGTATAAGCTTTCTGTGAAATGTAGTCATCATGTGTGTGTGTGTATATTTAGACCTAGCCACGCCTATATAGGATCAGACGGTACTTGATTTTTCAAATCGAAATTACGAATCGACTGCGTGAAACAACGGTGGAAATATAATTTATTCAGGATCGCAAGCGCGCGATCAACAATGGACAGCCCTCACCAGGATTGTATTAATAACTTTAGGCCGTGGACAAAGGCCCAAAAAGAGCTTCTTTCGTAACGTACCTAAGGGGGATGATTTCTTTTTGGTTTGTTCAATAGAAATAAATATCACAGATAGTATTTGGGTTGTTCTTAGTTGTGAATCTTGTTTGTTAATGAGCACAACACTCTCAAACTTTTGAAAAAAAATCGACTTCTTCTCACGGAAAGAGGCTGAAAAGTGACTAGTCTGGCGCAGTTCACCGTGAGTATGTGACGTCTGGGAATCATACAATAGTCTCCATAGTACCGCGCCTTGTTTACGCAAATTCAGCAACCGCAGGAGACTACGAGAGAGCAATGCATAAGAGAGCGGTTCTAACGTGGACTTCGGCGATATTTCTTACAATTGTCGACCTGACAGAGGAAAATTAAAACGTCAAAACACAAAATCTGGGACAGAATGTATCATAGCTCTTGCAGGTTTCCTGAGTTTGAAAATATTTTCTTTAGAAATACGTCAAAACAACGAGTGTTTGAGCCGTTTGTGTCATGTTTACTTCGTACATCAGCTGCTTGCGTGCACGTACAGTGTTGCACCCTCAATTTCAGGTCGCTGACGCAATACTTTCAAGCAAGGCTGTAATGAAGGTGAGGTTATTTCCCCCGTATATTATCGATAGATTGATGCAATGGTCAGGCATGTTTTGGTTGATTTTTCAAACTACATACAACGAAGACTCGGTCCCATGTATTCATGTGCATCATACATGTAGGCCTTTGCAAGGGCCCTAACGTTATACAACTTACAAGGATTACTAGCAGAACTGCATTTTCGTCTGCAGGTCTAGTGTTGGTCGAGACTGCTGTCATGGTCATTATGGCAGTGTTCTTTTTAAAATGAAATGTTGGGAGGTTAGTATTTAGTTTATTTTGGGGTTTGTGGGGGGGTGTTCTGTTGAGAAAAGGTCTTACACACTGTGTAAAGTCATCACTTTATGAATGTTTTGTTTTCAAGGGACACTAGTTGAATAGGAAAGAATGTAGTATTAAGACGCCATTGTGTTAGTTATGTACAATGTCTATGGTGACTCATGACCATTTTAATAAATTTTCTGTCCCGAATTTATGTCTTTTTTTCCTTTTCAACATATATCTGCAATGACTAACCATCATTGAAGTAAGATATGGTGAAAAAAAAGTATCGGCAGGACGTTGCATTCTTTCCGTTGAATATTTTAAATAATTCCAAAAACAATGAGCCAAACTGTTGCGCCCTTTAACCACCCCGCCTCTAAAAAAAACCCACATTGGTTGGGTTGATTTTGCACAACATAACATGTTCCAGCAAGTTGTTTCCAATAAATTTGCTTGACAAGTTCAACATTTCCCAATAAATTTCGTTAATTGGCCTTTATCAGGAGTTTCAGGACATCCTGGAGATATTAGCAAACTATATCAACATCTGAGAGAAGGATCCAACCATCTTGAATACTCATTTTACATGTACATGTATTTATAATTGTTTTCCTTTTTTTCAGCACGAGGGGTCTACCACCAGTCACTGAAGGACAAAGGATCTTTCAAAAGGGCCCATAGAAATTTCACCAGCATGATCAACACAGAAAAAACTTTTGTGCACGCCTATTTGTGCATGCCCTGTTGGACTTCACCAAGGACTGGATCGACTGGGCACTCCATTTATTCATCAAGGAAGAAAGGCAACCTGATTTTACTGTGACCTTATTTTTTGAGTCCAGGCAATTATTTTGGCTTTCTATGTTGCATGTTGTGCTTATGCCTTGTTAAATTTCACTGACGAGGCGGCCCTGATGAAGCTACTTGGATTTTGAGCAGACATTGGAGCTAAAGTAATTTTCCTTCAAGAAAGTGTCTTCCATTACTTAACGTGACCAAATGCAAGTACTTCTAAGAGATCTCTTTCTTAATATGCCATCAACCATTACGTAATTTAAGGCCACTCATTCTTCAGTCTTGTTCCTTGATGGACAATACAATTTGTGATATTCACTCAAAGTTTTAAATATCGGTGACTGTTTTATAACTTAATTATTATGCCATTCTTCAACTGGAACTGTAAGGTCTGAGAAGAACAGTGGACTGTGGCCATCTATTTTTAAAAATTAATGTTGCAAGATAACGGTCAGTGCAAAATTTGTTTCAAATAACTGTTGGAAGTGAATTTTCAATTCAAGACTGAAAGGAGTAAACAATTCTGAATTAATCATTTCAATGGCTAAAATCACTTTCCGAGGTGTTGTACTGTAACGGACATGTTTTGTAGCGATCTACCGACGGCAAGTCGCAGTGCACCGCCGGTTCCCCCGCCGGAGTAGGTTCAGCGAACTCTTAGTCAATGTTCACCTTGCCCCAGTTTGCCGATTGGTTGTTTGGCGCGTGTCGCGCCGGATCTCTAAAAATAGACATTGTATAGATCTTGTGTTGTAAAGCGGGGAAATAACGTTGGCCCTAAGCCAGATTTGTTCTAGACGGGAACGATGGGAAAGTTGGAGTCGTCTGGAGGGAGTTGAGTTGAGTTGTTGTTTTAACCAAGTATGGACATGAAATAAACTACCGTGAGTGTAACTAAATAAATAGTTATCCGTCTCTCCCTTGTCTGAGTTTACAAGTCGGGGGACAAGAACCCACGAAAAAAAGGTGACGCTACAAATGGTGGCAGCGTGCAGGATATACTGATTCAACAACGTTACGGAAACAACCGAAATGGCGAGCTACCGGACATTCTCCGACGTAGAAAAGGCACTCAGCGAAATCGGAAGATCACTGGAGGACAGGCGGGTCACCAACTTACAGTGGGAAAGTACACCCGTGGACTATGGACAGAGGCAGAGGGATCAGATGCCCAGTGAATCTTTAGAAAGGGCCCGGTCCACACCCAGGAGCATGGGATCGCAAGGGGTTAAAGCTCACCAGAGGAAGTCGACTCGCTTTGACCGGATGTTGGACGACTTGAGAAAACAGCTAAAAAGGGAGTTTGAAGAGTCCGCAAGTGCTGTAAAGAATCTGTGCAAGGACCACGACACCCCGCCCCTTAATCCCGTAGCGGCTTCCGGTGGTATGTCTGGCTCGACAGTGGCGCGAACCGCGGGGCACTTGGAAACCGCTGGTAGCGGTATCCCTGCTGCCAGCGCGGATCAGCGCACTGCGAGTGCGGCTGGCCCCGCAGCGGCACCGAGGATAAAGGCCCGGGAGTTCGATGGTTCATCTTGCCTAGAAGAGTACCTGGTGCATTTTGAGAGGGTTGCAAGAATCAACAGGTGGAACAAACTTGAGATGGCTGACTACCTACTCGTGGCCCTGAAAGGACAGGCGTTGGAATTAGCCTGCTCACTTAGCAAGGATTCACAGTCGGACTACGTGGAGCTGGTGAGAGCGCTGGAGCGGCGCTTCGGGTCGGAACGGCAGCGGGTACGTCACCGAGCGGAGCTGACAACCCGAAGGCGGCGAACTGGCGAAACTGTTGCAGAACTGGGCCAAGCAATCAGGAAACTTGTTGGGCGAGCATACCCCGATGGCGGAATGGCATTCCAAGAGGAGTTTGCCATTGAACAGTTCAAAAACGCCCTTGATGACTATGAGCTAAAACAGGCTTTGTTCCAAGGGAAGCCTAAAAGCCTAAACGAGGCTGTCGAAATTGTGGCTGAAGCTGAGGCTTGGTTGAAGGCTGAGAAAGCAGGTCGCTCCCGGGCGGTTAAACCTGCAGATGACACTGAAGTTTGCCATGTTCGAACGGAGACTGCTGAAATCGCAAGGATGCTCCAAGAAGTGTTGACAGCCCTAAATCGGCACGGAAGAACCAACACCAAGGACTGCAAACCAGGATGCTGGGTGTGTGGAAGTCTGGAGCATTTCCGGAGAAATTGTCCAGTGGCTACAAAGGGATCATCGCCGTTAAACTAAGGGGGGCTGGGCTTAAGAGCCGAAGTCCAGCTGCATATACAATTGACAACAGGCTCCACATTGACAGGTCATCGGTGGTAGGCATCTCACCGACGAAGGTAACCCCGCCGGTGTCGGAGGCCCCGCTAAAGCGGGATACCCCGCCGGTGAAGGTGGCCCCGCCAGTGAAGGTGGCTCCGCCGGTGCAGGACACCCCGTCGGTGTCGGAGACCCCGCCAATGCGGGGTACCCCGCCGGTGAAGGTGCCCCCGCCGGTGCAGACCACCCCGCTGGTGTCGGAAGTCCTGCCACCGCCAAAGCGGAGTTCCCCGCCGGTGAAGGTGGCACCACCCACGTTGGAAGCTGTGTCAAACCCGGCCACACTTCTGGAATCTTCAGTGCAGACAAACATGCTGGAGACGGCGCCGCAGCCGGGTATCACTCAGCAACCTCAGAACTCTCATGGGTCGAGGACTAACAGAACATCAGCATCGATGAATGGAGGTGCTGGGTTGCGGTCATCGGCGTCCAGTGTGGCTGGATTGTACGTGCGGGGGAAGTTAGAGGACGTGAATACAAGTTTCTTACTGGACACTGGAGCCACAGAGAGTTTTGTGTCAGCTCGTGTGTTTAATAGAGTGTCACCACTTCAGAAGCCAACACTCACTCCTCCTGACCGCACGTTTCGACAGGCTGACGGGAGTGAACTGTGCGTTACTGGGCGAGCGAAGATGCAAATTACACTCGGAGGATGTAAGAGATGTCACATGGTGTGGGTAGCCGACGTCAGTGATGAGGCAATTCTCGGACTTGACTTTATGCGAGAGCACAAATGTACATTGCTGTGGGAGGAGGAGTGCCTCCAAATTGGCCATCACAAGATCCCAATGCAGACATGTTCAGGGGAGCCTGCAACCTGCCGTGTCCGGGTAACGGAGAATGTACTGATACCACCCTTGACTGAAGTCCTTGTTGGGTGCCAGGTTGTACGTGACAAGACTGGAACGCTGCCCACCTGGGGGGTACTTCAGAACAGAGACAAACTGGTTGAAGACCGCAGTTTACTGATTGCCAGTGCATTAGTCGAAGCACGAAACTCTGTGGTCCCGGTGCGCATACTGAACTTGTCACCAGAGCCCAGACTGCTGAGAGAGGGTACTGTTGCTGCTACGCTGGACCCCGTGGACAGTGTTACGATGGTTGGGAGTCAACTCGAGGCTGGGAAACTTAATGTGGTGCAGGCCAAGGAGGACAAGGACGTCAACCAGGTAGTTTTGGAGGTTCCCGAACATTTGATTGACATGTTTGAACTGAGCTGCAGTAATCTGGCACCAGACGAGCGGGAGAAACTAGCATCATTAGTGCGGAGGTATAGCGACGTATTTTCTGCAGAAGATGGGGACATTGGCAGAACCAACATCATGAAGCACCATATTGTGACCGAGAATGTGCAGCCAATTAGACAGAGGCCGAGAAGGATTCCCCTGAGCCAGCGGGAGGTAGCGGACCGAGAGGTAGCCAAGATGCTATCTCAGGGCATAATCGAGCCCTCCAACAGCCCCTGGTGCTCGCCGATTGTGTTGGTGAAGAAGAAAGACGGAACTGTGAGGGTATGTGTTGACTACAGAAAACTAAATGAGGTCACTAAGAAGGACGCTCACCCACTACCTCGCATCGAAGACAACTTGGACTCACTTGCAGGATCCCAGTTCTTCACAACGCTCGATCTGACCTCCGGCTACTGGCAGGTGGAGGTAGCCGAGGAGGACAGGGCCAAGACCGCATTTAGCACAGGGCGCGGAGGACTGTACCAATTTGTGACAATGCCCTTTTGTGCTATGTAACGCGCCGTCTACCTTCGAGCGTCTAATGGAGCGAATGCTGGATGGTTTACAGTGGCAGGTGGCAGTACTGTACCTCGACGACGTGATAGTGTTTGGCAGATCATTTGAGCAGCATATGCAGAGATTATGCTTGGTTCTAGAGAGGTTACGGGAAGCGAACCTGAAACTGAAGCCGAGGAAATGTAAGTTGTTCCAGCAGAGGGTTGAGTTCCTTGGCCATGTTGTCTCAACGGAAGGAGTTGCAACGGACCCTGAAAAAGTCGGAGCGGTACAGGACTGGCCACAGCCAATGACAACCTCAGACGTGCGGAGTTTCCTTGGCCTCGTCTCATATTATAGACGATATATCAAGGGATTCGCTGGAATCGCCCGTCCGCTCAACCGACTCACTGAGAAAGGAAGGGAATTTACGTGGACCAGTGAGTGTCAGGAGGCATTCGAGGTGCTCAAACACTGCCTGACTTCTGCCCCAATACTGGGCTACCCAAGCACAGAAACTGAATTCATCCTCGACACGGACGCAAGTGGGTTCGCCATCGGAGCTGTGCTGTCACAAATGCAAGATGGTAAGGAGCGCGTACTTGCCTTTGGGAGTAGATCATTGACCAAAAGTGAGAGAAACTACTGTGTCACGCGACGGGAATTGCTGGCTGTGATTTTCTTTGTACAGAAATACTACCACTACCTGTATGGGACCCGTTTTCGCATCAGGACGGATCACCGGCCTCTGAAGTGGCTACATGGAGTCAAGGAGCCTCAAGGACAATTGGCCAGGTGGCTTCAGAAGTTGAGTATTTACGATTTCGTCATCGAACACCGTCCAGGCAGCCAACACGGCAATGCCGACGCACTGTCTAGAAAGTGCTTCCCTCAGTGTGTCCACGAGGCGGAAAGGGACATCCCCATGGGTGCAGAAATTGACAGTGGGAGCTTACGACCTGCAGAAAACCAGGTTAGGGTGGTCAGACAGCATCCTCAATGCAGCAACACAGCCCTGCCGAGGCAGGTGGCCCCGTCGGCGCAGGCCGCCTCGCCGGTGCAGGCCACACCGCCGGTGCAGGTAGCCCCGCCAGTGCGGGCCGCCTCGCCGGTGCGGGCCACACCGCCGGTGCAGGTGGCCCCGCCGGTGCGGGCCGCCCCGCCGGTGCAGGTGGCCCCGCCGGTGCGGGCCGCCCCGCCGGTGCAGGCCGCCCCGCCGTTGCGGGTTGCCCTGTCGTTGCGGGCGGCTCCGCCGGTGCGGGCCGCCCCGCCGTTGCGGGTTGCCCCGCCGTTGCAGGCGGCTCCGCCGGTGAAGGCCACTCCGCCAGTGCATGTGTCGCGAAACATGTCTACCAGTGTGGGCGACAGAAACAGCCCAGTAGTGACACACAACCAGCAGGACTTTAGCCCAGAAAATATGGCTCGGTTGCAACGCAAAGACAAAGACTTGAGCGAGGTTCTTTCATGGTTTGAAGAACGAAACGGAAGGCCCGCGTGGAAAGACGTGTCTTCCAGGAGCAAGGAGCTGAAGTTCTGGTGGGCTCGCTATGAACAGTTGTTGGTAAAGCATGGGACATTGTACATTCGCTGGGAGGCTGCCAGACCATCGGACAAGGCTCGGCTGAGAATGGTGGTGCCACTGGACATGAGATCAGCAGTTATGGAGCACTTTCATGACCAGAAGACGGCTGGTCATCTTGGAATCGCAAAAACATTCTCCAAGCTGTGTCGCTGCGAGTTCTACTGGCCTTCAATGCGGCGATCCTCGCGGCGATGGGTACAGAACTGTCAAAAATGCCAAAGACGGAAACAGCCGTCTAGGGCAAAGCGAGCCGAGATGGTGCGTTATCAGGTGGGAGCGCCACTTGAAAGAGTCGCAGTCGACATTATGGGACCTCTACCCGTTACCGACCGCGGAAACAGATATGTCATGGTGGTGGGGGATTATTTCACAAAATGGACAGAGTGCTACCCGATCCCCGACCAAAAGGCCCGCACTGTAGCGACCAAGCTCGTTGAGGAATTCGTGGCGAGATTTGGCGTCCCACTGGAACTCCATTCGGACCAAGGCAGGGACTTTGAATCTGCAGTCTTCAGGGAGATGTGCTCTCTCTTAGGGGTGACTAAAACACGGACCACGGCATACCACCCGCGTTCTGACGGAATGATAGAAAGATTCAACAGAACGATTGAAACCATGCTCAGTCTCTGGGTTAACAAGTCACAGACAGATTGGGACCTTCACTTGGCCTTACTGACGATGGCTTACCGGTCCTCTGAGCACGAATCAACAAAAGAGACACCCAACGCCATGATGTTAGGCCGAGAGGTATCAATGCCAATAGATCTTCTCGTCGGGCAAAGTACTCGGGATGAGCTTAATGTGTCGGCCACTGACTATGCGCAAAAGTTGCAGGACAAATTGCATCTCGCCCATGAGGTAGCCAGGGAGACCCTGGGTAAACAGATGCGCTCACAAAAGAGACACTACGACCGCAATGTAAGGAAGATGCTGTACAGTGAAGGAACCGTAGTGTGGCTGCACCAGAAACACCGAGTGAAAGGACGGTCTCCGAAGCTGGCACTGCACTGGACTGGACCGTTTGTGATTAATAATAATAATACAGAGCATTTATATAGCGCTCTAACTAATCACAAAGAAAGTATCACAGCGCTTTACACAATAAATCAACTATAATAAAACGAGATGATTATTAAAAAAACAAAAAAACAAACAATAGCACTTCAATTAAACAAATAAGTTTTCAGGGATTTTTTGAAAGCTGCTAGTGAGCTAGAGTGGCGAATGCTCTTTGGTAAATTGTTCCAAAGTTTTGGGGCAGCAGCGTGGAAGCTTTTGTCACCAGTGACAGTACGAGTTTTTGGCACAACTAGTAATCAGGTATCTGTAGATGATCGGAGGTTTCTGGCAGGCTTGTACAGCTGAATGAGTTCCGTTAAGTATGAAGGTGCAGAGTCTGTAAGACATTTGAAAACCAGGGTCAGTAGTTTAAACTTTATTCGGTTGGAAACTGTCAGCCAATGAAGATCATGAAGAATAGGAGTGACGCTGTCATATTTGCGAGCCTGATAAATCAGTTTAGCGGCACGGTTTTGGAGCCGTTGGAGGCGTTTACAGTCAGCAGTTGATATCCCAAAAAGAAGTGAATTTGCATAATCGATCCGGGATGTTACAAGGGCTCTAATAGCCGCATGGCAAGATGATTTATCAATGTACATTCTTATCTGTGATAGGTTGCGTAAGTTAAAATTAACAGATTGACAAATTGCAGTGACTTGGTTGGACATCCGCATGTTCTGATCAGATTCCACTCCAAGATTTCTGATCTTAGTGGAAGCCCGGATAGTGTCAGCACCTATTTGAAGAGAAACATTAGATAAAGAATTTATAATTCCGGTATTGGCACAGACAAAGAATTCAGTTTTTGATTCGTTCAATTGAAGCATGTTACTTAACATCCAGTGCTTTATGTCCATGATGCATTCAGATAATGTAGACAAAGCTTGGTTGATTTCACTTGAATTGCGGGGATTAAATTGGATGTACAGTTGCGTATCGTCAGCATAAAAGTGGTATCGAACATGCTGAAAACGCTGGATGATGGTGGCGAGAGGATAAGTAAATAAGGAAAACAGCTGAGGCCCAACAACAGAACCTTGCGGTAATCCGAACTCCAGTTGTTGTGGGTCAGATAGCTCACTAGCAGCTTTTACCCTATTAATACGACCAACAAGGTAAGAATGAAACCACTGTTGAACATTACCTGTGATCCCAAATAGCTTAGCTAGTCTATCTAAGAGGGTAGCATAATCAATGGTATCAAAAGCCGCCGACAGATCCAGCAACACCACGAAGACGGCCTGCCGCTCATCAAGAGCACGCAATATGTCGCTCCTGATTCTCAACAACGCCGTCTCCGTGCTGTGGCAAGATCTGTAGGCGGACTGAAACTTCTGATCCAGCGTGTTTTCACAGAGATGAGTATTGATGCGACTTAAAGCAACTTTTTCAATGAGTTTAGATACGAAAGCCACATTAGAAACAGGTCTATAGTTCTTGAGGTTGTTAACGTCCAATGTAGGCTTCTTCAAAACCGGCGAAACAATGGCTTCCTTGAGGATTGATGGAAAGAAACCTGTGGAGAGTGAACTGTTTACAATGGAAATCAATGCAGGGAGAAGGGTACCAGTGTTCTTTTTCAACATCCATGTTGGGAGAGGGTCGATAAACTTTCCGATGTTGTCTACCGGATCCAGAAAACCCCTCGGACGATTCCCCTGGTGGTGCACGCTGACAGACTTAAACTGTGCCATGGGGTAAGCAAAGAGGACTGTGGATTCAAGCGCCATTCCATGGTGGGCCGGCACACTGCCCCGCCGGAGCCAGCAACCCCGCCAGTGCACACTGCCCCGCCGGAGCCAGCAACCCCGCCAGTGCACACTGCCCCGCCGGAGCCAGCAACCCCGCCAGTGCGCAGTGCCCCGCTGGAGCCAGTAACCCCGCCAGTGCACACTGCCCCGCCGGAGCCAGCAACCCCGCCAGTGCACACTGCCCCGCCGGTACCAGCAACCCCGCCAGTGCACACTGCCCCGCCGGAGCCAGCAACCCCGCCGGTGCCCACTGCCCCGCCGGTGCAACCCGCCCCGCCGGTTGGAGTGGGCAACCCCGCCGGAGCTGGTACCCGCAATACCGTTGGTGGCCCTACGCACGGAGGAGCAGTGCAGACTGATGACAGTATTGGTCACCACGCTGAGCAGCGAACACGACGTGGTAGAGTCGTACGAAAACCAGCAAGGTTTCTGCAGCAGGTCTGTTCTGTTGAGGGCGGACTTACCAACAGCAGTATGGCAGACAAACCCGAGAGTTCCCCTGTGTATTCCTGCAAGACCTGCGGGAAGAGCTATACTAGTGCATATGGTCGACGCCGTCATCAGAGGGCAGCGCATGACGGGAAGCAGTACGAGTGTCGGGTCTGCGGTAGTCTGTACCGCCGCCCGGAGTACGTGGCCCGACACATGAAGGTTCATGCGGGTACGTCTGCACCGAGCGCCAGCGCCAGTAGTCACGCCGAGCCTCCTGCACCGACAGGCATGCCGATCAACCAGGATCAGACGGCGCAGGTTCGGGGGTCCCCTGTCTGCCGAATTACCAGTGAGGAGAAGAAGACGGAGGGAACTCGCCTGTACGTGGACGGACAATGGTTCTCTGTCCGTTCCGTTCACACCGTTGGCCTTACCAAGTGTGACACACCCAGGGGAATACAACCCAGCAGACACACCACTGAGGCTGCCTCTCAGACTGAGCCTGTGATGATGCGGGAAGAATTTACTACCCGGATGACGGAATCTGTAGAGGACCAAGATCAAGGGACCTACACTGTTCGCGAGACCGAGTCAAAGGGAATACGTGAACCTGGTGATATATGGTGGAAAACATGGCATCGAGATTCAAGGCTCTTGGACAGTGACCATGATAACCCCTAGCCATATTTGGAATTCCACTTTTGTTTTGGTTTTGATGATGTTCTCCATGTTCGGGTAGTCGCCATGGGTTGCTGGATTAAACGTTTGATCTGAGTAACCACTATGGGGACCAGTATCAACGTTGATCAACATCCTTTGGGGGCACCGAACGTTGTTGGTTGTACTCATATATACATGTATATATAAAGTTGTTTTGAACAAAACGTTTTGTACTACTTGTTGAATTTCTAATCCTTCTAAAGTTAGTCTTGGCCACCTATTCAGGAGAATAGGCCAAATCTTAGGAGGGGGCAGTGTAACGGACATGTTTTGTAGCGATCTACCGACGGCAAGTCGCAGTGCACCGCCGGTTCCCCCGCCGGAGTAGGTTCAGCGAACTCTTAGTCAATGTTCACCTTGCCCCAGTTTGCCGATTGGTTGTTTGGCGCGTGTCGCGCCGGATCTCTAAAAATAGACATTGTATAGATCTTGTGTTGTAAAGCGGGGAAATAACGTTGGCCCTAAGCCAGATTTGTTCTAGACGGGAACGATGGGAAAGTTGGAGTCGTCTGGAGGGAGTTGAGTTGAGTTGTTGTTTTAACCAAGTAAGGACATGAAATAAACTACCGTGAGTGTAACTAAATAAATAGTTATCCGTCTCTCCCTTGTCTGAGTTTACAAGTCGGGGGACAAGAACCCACGAAAAAAAGGTGACGCTACAGTACTTTGCAATTCTTGTTTTAGTACATGTATTAACAACGAATGAAAAAAAAGAAATTGCTGACAAAAGTTAACATGTTCATATATTAACAAATTTATTCTTGTCCATTCCATGATCAGCATGTGAAATTTGAGAAATTACACTTCTAAGTTATTTTCAATAAATTGATGGATTATATTTTTGTAGATATTCTTGAAATGATAAAAAGGACAAATTGTACTCAATCTAACACTCTTGCAATACAGGTGTAATTTTACAAGGGGTGATTAGTCTGTCTGGAAACACCCCCCCCCCCCCCCCCAACAAAGTTTTTGTTCAGGGTACTGAACAATCTTTTTTCTGATGCAATGGTTTTAAAAAGTAAATCTAAGAACAATTTGGACTACTTTAAAGGTTAAGCGTACTTGTTCATCATCCATGCTGCTGTATAGCAAATGACGAGTTTCATTAGAATACTTCAAACTTAAGTTGCCTTCTTAAAATGAGGTAGAATGACAGGGAACAGGTGTGTAATCTGTATACTGATAAGACTACTATAAACAATAAATACCTCAGGAATATTCTGATATGAAGCACAAGTTCAATACATATTTGCTTTCTTTTTAAATAAATTTAACTACACTAAAACACAGAAAGCATCTTTAACTAGTAAAGACAATTAAGATGAACATAAGGATTACTAGAACAGCTCAGTCTCACTTAAATGTTTGCTTTGGTTCTCATAATGAGCTAATATAGCTTGTAGTACTAGTAGTAAAAATGAAAATGTGCACCCATAATATTTAACCCAGATTCCTCGTAAAAATGTATTGCCCCCACGAGCTATAATTTCAAAACGTTGTCAGGCATGGTTTCATTAATACTAATTCTATTTTATTTTATTCAAACGATATCACAATCAAAAATATTTTGGAAATATCAACAGACGAGGCCTATCCATGTGATCGTGTTTTTACCATGCTACTCTTAAAGCTGAAATAATTTCTTTTTAAAGGATATAATTATTGTTAATATTATTATTAATGCGCCTATTAATTGCTCCCCCACCCCTCCCCCCGGGCCCCCCCGGCTACGTCTATGGGAACCCCCATTGTCCCCTCAATTAGCACATTACATTATCGTTATTGGGCAATTCCTGGAGCATATGATGGCCAAAGGGCACCTTTCAGAGCAGTAGGATAGCGATTGAAGTTTTCACACATTTTTCCCTTTTTGTATTTTTGCCACAAATCGGGATGTTCCATTGCTACATTGCTGGGGTGGGTTGTGGGGTGGGGTACGTATATAGGGGTCATTTGCAGATCCCTTTATTAATAAGAGACACAATTTAAGTCTTCAGAAGAATAAATGACGAGTCATTGTCAAGATTATCAACAAGGATGGTCGCGTTTTGTGGTTTTCGGCGATTACAGAGGCTACATGATGCACACAAGCACAAAGTCGTACTTCCCCAATACGTCCGAGGACAATGCTTTGTGTTTCCTATTGTTCCTTTAATATAACCAACCCCCATAGACTAATTACGTATCCTTACGTTCGAGGACCAATTTCAACAAAAGACTCTACGTTCGAGGACTGAAAGGTTTCTTTGTGTTTCCTTTCTTCTCTTGTCCTCGGAGATATATACAGTGCACGTACATGTAAACGGGTGCAATCGTGGACCTCCCATTGTTCCTCTTTTGTTTATACTCTAACTTGTTCGTAAGGCCTCCCATTGGTTTTGTACACGATTTTCAATCGTGGACGTTAGGTCAAACGTGGACCCCTGTGTCTACGCTCGAATTCTTTTGTCCTAGGTCCACGATTGCCGGCATATACAAACTCACACACACACACACACGTGTATTGCATGTTCATACACAGAATACAGTACTTGGGTATATTATTAATTGGCAATTGTGACGAGAGCTCGTTCAACATGGAAGAACATAAACTAAGACATGTATGCAGACATTAAGTCAGATCTGTCCCTAGATTATGACCTCACTCAAGAACAGACGGAAGTTCTTATTGGTTTGATGACGAACCACAATGTCTGTGCAGTGCTCCCGACTGGATCTGGGAAAAGTTTATTGTTTGCCATTATGCCCTTGATTCTTGACAGGGTGAGTATTGACAATTCAACTGCACATTCAACTGTATATGCCCCAGGAATAAACTAAATGCCCCTTTTAATCACCCAAGGTTGGTTTCATTTGATAAGACAATAAAGCAGTGAACCAAAAAGATGCCCATAGATAATTAACCATCACTTAAATGAGTTCAAAACCGCGGCATCAAATTGAACGTCTGGTTTATTTTCCCAGCGGGAGTAAGTTTAATGATTATACCTTATCATAATAAGCCAAGCTGATTGTCTTTCTGTGCATGCGCCACATATTTTTACCATTATTTCCAACGTTATTACTCCCGTTCTGAATTTGATTTTTTTTTGCATTACTTGAATACCAGGTCCATGCAGAATTCTAATGGGGCAAAATGCAAAATTTATGGTCAATTTATAGTCAATTTATATAAAGTGTTACATGTATATAAAAACAACATTTCAGCTGTTGAAGAAGTGTTTTTTTTTCCAGAAATTCATTTTTATCATTTGTGGATTTGTTTCCAGTTTCCTTTTATGCCTTTGTCATTGTTCCTCCCACTTTAAATTTTTTGTTCAGTTAACTAATTATTATGAATTACTTGTCTAAACATCATGCAATCAATTCATTCAAATTCCAAAACATAACACAATTCACTTAATTCTTATTTTATAAAACAGGTTAATCCAGAAAACAAACCTCATGTGGCACCGGTAGTGTTCCCACTTCGGGCTTTGATGAAAGATCAATATCACAGATGGTCTGATAAAGGAATTTCCACAGGCTGCATCCTGCCACCAGCTGAGATGACATCACAAGACAGGGAGGGTATTGTTCAAGTTTACATTCATTTTAGTTTTGTTGTTAGATCCCCTTTTCTTGTTGTCTTTCTTTTTTCTTTTTCGACATTTATGTTCTATTTTACTATATTGTATTTTAGTTTAGTTTATTTCTATAAAAACATATTTGGGAGGGGGGGGGGGGGGGGGGGGCAGCTCTTTCAAGATACACAACTGCTATTTTACATTTAAATTGCAGACAGATGTGCCTCATAGATTATAATCAGACTGACTGTTAGTCCTTGTTTATGTTATCTGTATTTTCAAAACAGCTATTGTGGGTCTAGGACCGAGTCTAATATTATTTAACTTCGCCGGAAGCTGTCCTTTCTTCTGATCAGCAGTGGAGGGGGATGTTGAGGAGGAAGGAGTCCTATAGAAAGCACATCTGCCTACTAGCTTTTGACGAGGCACACTGCATTACAAACTGGTGTGTTTACAGAATAATATTCAATGGACATTTCTTCACTGTAAGAGGTTGTACTTAATATTTTTACAGTTAACTTCCATTTGACTTGTAATTTTGTTCTTTCTTTTCAGCCAGCAAACTGTACCAAACCAAAGGCTGTGTAATCCTTGATTCACAATAAACTTAATGAACTACATACAACAGACTGCAATTTTGCTAATAACAGCATGAATCCATGCAATACTTTATTAAACATGTTACAAGCATTGCATGATGTACAGTGACATGTATCAATGTCATGTTTTAGGGGTGAAGACTTTCGGCATCAAGTTGGTGAGCTGCGAAGCATGTTGGGAAATGTACCCACCCTTGTCATGTCAGCTACCCTGCCCACTGCAGTACGAGATGCTGTTTTTAATACACTTCATCTTAATCCATCAATGGTGAAGAGTGTGCAAGAACCCTGACAGGTATATTATATGGCAATTGTATAACTACAGTCGAACCCTGATAATAAGAGCACTGTTAATACAACATACTGCTTATAACAAGGAACAAATAGGTTGCAAGTCTTTGTTTTTCTTTGTTTTCCATTACTGATAATACAAGGTACCTGTTATAACAAGATAAATTGTAAAGTCCCAAGGACCTTGTTATAAAGGTGTTCGATTGTATCTCTATCTCCAAATATGCTGCACCTTTAAAGAGGAAGTTCAGTGGTGAGAGAAGTCTGCGTCATTTTTCATTTTTATGTAGATTGCGCATTGTAAAATAATACAGCAAATTATTTCTGCCACGATATACCAAAAAAGTGACTTTTGAGAGCTATTTTTATCAAGTCCCCTGTATCCTGCTTGTTGCCATTTGTCTAAAAGTTGTCGCTGCGGGCAGCAAACAATTTGACATCATAGGACGAACTCCCCTTTTGTGTCTAGCACTAGGCACAAAAGGGAAGTTCGTCCTATGACATCGATTTGTTTGCTGCCCACAGCGATAACTTTTAGACAAATGGCACAAGCGGGCTGTGCTGCGCTATATATGGGACTTGATACAAATATATCTCAAAAGTCACTTTTTTGGTATTTCATGGCAGAAATTATTTGCACAGTGCATCACAGTGCATCTGTGGTGACAGCTTCACTTTGATGCACTCTGCACACAAGTCAATGTAACAAAAGTATGCAATTTGATGCATCTGGCAGGGTTTCTAGCCAAAATAACATGAAGTGTTAGGGTTTTAAGTAAACTGTCATCCCCTGTGTTATTCATTGTACATACACATTATTCTCTTCATCGCTATGAACCATATTTACAACACTGAGCTACTCATGTTAGCATTAAAAAGAATTCTCATGTTCATTGCATACAAGAAATGTAACTGAAACGTTTTTGTGATTCAGTATTTTTTTAATTTATTCCCATCCAGGCCAAACATATTTCTCAGGTACGTGAAACGCGTTAAGAAGGATGACGATAGCCTACACGACACGAGGAACCTAAGTGGCTTGTGGATTATGTCAATGAGCTCAAGAGAGATGGATGCAAGGCCAGGAAGGCAATAATATACTGCAGGTACATTGTATGGCATGAATATGATACACCATGTATATGCTATATATATAAGGGACAGTTTTTACTACTCGAGTATAATATACAATGTCAAAGGGTCTTCATTTTAACCCGTTGACACCGGGATTCATGATATCTTTCCCGTCCCCTGTGCGGGATTAATTGCTGCCAAAAATCACTTTCTTTTTTTCTGGTCATCAATAAATTTCTTTTCATTATATTTCACTCCTGCAACTCATATAAAAACGTTTCTCATTGACATTTTGAGTTTCTAATGCACAGAATACTTTTTATGCTCTGTGACTTTCCGCACAATTACCCGGGGATAAAGGCTCTCTCTGCTACTGCAGATTAGCAACCCAGCCACAGTCCAACACACTGCATCTCGTAGAGAGATGAAAGGCGTAATCACAATGTGCTATAATTCTTACTTTCACGTTCTGGGCCGATAATCCAAAAGAAGAGGTCTTTAATAAAGCATTGGGCCGAAATCGATGCAAAGAGTTAATTCGTTGATTGTCTGCAATGCCTTTTGTGTGGGGCCACCATGACCCCATGGACACCGAGAAACGATTACGAATGCTTCAGTCACTGACACGATGTGCATGACGCACTTTTCAGTCATCCGCCCATAAGACATAGAAACCACAGAAAGTTTTCTTATGTCCTCCGTTTTGAGAAACGGAAGAGTTTCAATGATAATCCAGTCGACCGGCGCGACCTGGTTAAAGGGCTTAACTTGAAAAAAACATTTCAGTTCATTTTTCAATTGTGATGATAAATATAATTGTCATCTTTGTGTAATAAAGTTTATCATGTAAATTAGAACAGAGGCTTTTATTTTTTTGCCCTATCCCGACGTAATGTATGAAGCACTGTATACTCAGTGCTTTCCGAGAGCATGTGTGAAAAAATTCACAGGCTTACTCGGGTGGGATTCGCACTAAAGACTTCCTGCTTACTACTGCCGACGTCTTAGTAAGCAGGAAGTCGTGGGTTCAAATCCCGCTTGAGTAAGCCTGTGAATTTTTTTCACACAGGCTCTCGGAAAGCACCGAGTATACAGTGCTTCATACATTACTTCGGGATAGGGCAAAAAGAGAAAAGTCTCTGTTCTAATTTACATCATCATCCCCCGACACAAAAATTCCATCTTCACAAAGTTTATTATCTGTATTTGTTTACAGATACATCAATACTGTGTCTCATCTGTGGGGATACATAATGCATGCCCTAGGAAGGAGTGTGTGGGTTGTACCAGAATCGAAAAAAGCTTCGGACAGATTGGTGGACATGTACCATTCATCTTTAGATATAGAGAGTCAGGACAGGGTAGTAAAAGCATTCACTTCTGATGGTATGTTGCGGTGTGTAGTAGCCACTATCGCATTTGGCATGGGTGTTGATGTCCCAGATGTGAGACTGATCTTCCACTGGGGGCTATCAAAGAGCGCCATAGATTACTGGCAAGAGGTTGGAAGATGTTCAAGAGATGGCCAACCAGGAGAAGCAGTATTGTACCCAACATCTTTACGGGACCATGTTCAGACAGATCCAGCTTTCAAGGACATGGTAGCCAAATTCGAGAGTGAGAACATGTGCATCCGACAAGCAGTTCTATGGAGTCTCTGGCTTGCTGAAATGGGTGCAAGACCTAGTCAGACAACAACAATTTGTGCAAATGCTTGTGGCATTGATTGCCAGTGCACCCTGTGTACTTGTTGCTCAAGTTGTCAAGTTTCATGTCCATGTCGGTAATTATATATCATACTTTTTAAACAAGCTTGTGAAAAGGGTCTGATGAGTACATCCTCTGCAGCCCCATACATGTACATCACTGGTTTTGACCGAAATAGTCGTCTCCCCAAAATAACATTTAGAAACTTTTTAACTCTGTATTTTAGTCTGTGTGAAGTATTCATTGTACATGATAGAGCCATCTTCTCCTTTTTCCTGAATTTATTAATATGGATGGTGTTTAAGTTTGTTTAAAAATTTTAACTTTGTAAAACTAGCACAATTTTTTGTGCCCCAGCAAGGCGCTTACACAACTGGAACTACAATGTATAGGAAAAAACCGAAGACAATTACAGAATGATGAAAGTGCTTACTGAACAAATTGCCGCCAACTGTCCATAACTTTGCTGAGCTTCGACAGCTTCTTGCCCAACTTCTCTGGGTGATGTATGTTTGATGAATGTTTGAAACCTGGGAAAGCCCTATGGTGGCGTCCTGGAACAAAATCAAAGAGGCCCCCTTCCTTGTACTCAACACAGAAGTGTTGAACATCTGCTTGAAATTTTGCAGATCGTTGTTTGGATGGTTTACCAATGCGGCCTGCTATCGGTGATGAAAATATCTCGTCCAGATCTCGACCAAAGGCCCCACTTATCTGGCTACACCGCTGTACTTGCTCTTTGATATACACCCCCATTGATCTTGCCAACATATCTTTGTAATCCTTGTTCAGAAATTCGTTTACGAGGTCAAGTCCTATATTTCCATTGGGTTTACCCGTTAAATTTGCTACCCTGTTCCAGACTATTTCGTGACCTATCCTGGTTGGAAAGAATCCGCTCACTCCTGCCAACATATTGTGAGCTAATATCAGATACTCGGGGTGGTTGTTTTTCCAGAATGTGGGAATATTTATCCGCCAATGAGCCATTATAGCTGGACCATTACCCTCTCGAATTACATGTCTGAAGGCAAGATGACACAGACCCTGGTACAGCAATGCCTTGGAATACTCGAGTACACAATCATTTTCACTCCCATCTAATCCCTGCTTTTCACATGCTGAACAACAAAACCATTTGTCGGGAAGATCATCTGGTCCATTAACATGTAGTCATTGCAGGTGGTACCACTCATGACGAGTGCACTTTTCTTGCAACTCACACTGCACCATTTCATTTTCATGCCCTGTTCTCTTATGACAAGTACAGTATATGTAGTTCCCTGCACTCCGACAGTCTGGCGAGCACCACCAATCGTCTTCAGGAGTTTCTTCAATGTTGACACAGCTGGAATGGAACCATCCACAGAGATAATTCGCACAGCGAATCATAGATTCCCAGTGTTTTCACCACACTTACAGCCATCTTCTTCAAGACTGTCACCGATGTCACGTAGGAGTTCTGCTTCCTCCAAATCATTGTCTTCCTCTTCCTTCTGTTGTTTACAAGCAATGGCCAACTGCTCTGATGGAACACCTGGCCAAATATAATCGACTACTGCATGTGCCAAAGCTTTCAACCAGCTTGTCTGTTCAGCAGGATCAGCTACAGAAGGAAAGTCTGCAGGTACCTCATTGGGATTATCAACATGGGCAAGCTTCATTGCTAACATTGTTGCATAGGCTTCAGTTGAATACTGAATCAGGTCATAGACTTGACTAAAGTTTTCCAATACTTTCTTTTTCACAGACCTGTGGCCAAAATCTTGCTTGATTTGATACAGTGTGCCTCGATCTGCAGCACTTTTCCCTGTGAACAGCTCGTTCATTGTGTCTTGTAGGAGTAGTCCCCGTCGGTGGAACTCTTGTGGACACTGGATGAGACCTTCGAGTCTGTACATGGGTGTTTCTCCGCCTGCCCTTGCTCGCTTTGCGTCACACATTCTCTCTACTGAAAGACCATCTTCAAAGCAAGGGATAGGATACAGATCACCTTTTACAGTGGGCACAAATTTTTGTAGGTAGTCCATGATCCTTATTGTGCCTGGGGTTGAAGACGGGTTTTCTTCAACTACCCCTAAATTAACGATTTCACTCTTTCTTTTCATCTCATCAATGTAGTCATGGGGTGCAGCCTTAGTACAATCAGTCTTTCCAAGGAAGGTCAGATGAGACTTAAGGATTGGCTGTAAAACCACAGCCATTCTGTCCTTAAGTTCATCCCAGTCAGCAATAGAGGGCAGGAGTGCTGACAGTGGGATGTCTTTAGCCTTCACTACCTCGCTGTCCTGCTCATGGTTGAAGGAGACACGATTCCGAGCAGCAAATGTGAGTGCCCACATTCTAAATCGGTTGCCGTGTTCCCTGGATTGATGCCTGGCTGTGGTTTGTATCTGGACGTTGTCCCAAACAACAGAGTAGCCAGGCTCACTGGACTTGCAAACACCATTACCATCGCCAGTTTCAACGGAGGCCATATCTGTCTTATTACTCTCTGCATCGCTAACTTCCAATTCCTCATCATATACGTGGTCTCTTCTCTTTCTATCCCGAAAATGTTGCCTTCTTCCATATCATCCAGGCTGATGTCAGCTTCATCTATGTTATCGATGCTGATGTCAGCTTCATCTATGTTTTCTAGGCTGATGTCAGCATTTGAGTCACTGACATCAGTGTCCCATAAGCAACGCCTGCTGGATTTATCTTTGGTGGTAGTTGGTACATTTTGTACACTCGATAGTTTCGCTTTCCAGCACTGTAGTTTCATTTTGGAGTCCATACGTATCCTGTCAATGGTTGCAATGGTTCCTTTTGGACCCTTGGAAATTCCAAGGTTCTGTAGGCACTGTAAAAGCTTCTGACTGCACCCATGTTTCCAGAGCTGCACACTTAGGCAACCCTGAACAAAATTGAACACTCGTGGCTGATTAGCATACATTATTATTGCTACAGTTATGCCAAGCCTTTGATTTCGCTGCCGTACAGCATCTGCCAGTGAAATTTTGTGCTTTTGCTTACCACCTACAGTAAATGAGCCTCGTCGTGTAGCTGGATCAGCTACGGCTGCCTTCAGAGCAAGCATCAACACAGGCATACAAGTTTCGGCCTCATCAATGATTTTGTCCCAACTCCACTGAGTGATGTTATCAACACTGACACCTTTTGACAAGGAGTTATTACGGGGATATGATTTTGTTTCCTTTCTTACACTTTTTTGCTACAATTTGATCAAAGGCAGCTCTCCCTTGTTGACACTGAAGTAGAGATGAGAAGGCCTGACCGTATTTACTCCACTGGATTGCTGATAATGCTTTATCTTTAATTCCTTGCCGAGTGTGGGTGTGTCTGGATGGGCTATATCTGTGTTGGGGTGTTTCGTGTCTGGATGCTTTTGATCTTGGTTTTACAGGGGTGCTTAATACACGTTTTCTTCCCCCTTTCTTGGGTGTGCCCTTTAATTTGGATGCACATTCATGACAAAGAAAACCATCCTGTGGAAATTTATCTGGAGTAACATTGCAGCTTTTCAAAGGGACTCTCTTCCATCCCTTTTTCTTTGTTACGAATGGTCTCTCACAATTCAGGCAAACTTCTTCAGCATCCATCTCGTGTGCACAACTTAATGACAACTTTTGTGAAACAACTTTTCACAAATTAATTAGAGCATCTACAGAAGTATTTTCAATGTAAACAAATGGGATGATATAACTCTGAGAAAAAAATAGAAGGCTGATAGCATTTCATTACTTTGATTAATGTATAGGGTTCAAATATATACATTGATGTTTTTCTACTGAACCTGGTGTGACAGTTTACCAAAGATGCAAATACAAACAAATATTATTTTTAATAATATCCAACCTATAAATTAATGTGCACCTGCTGTGAATCCCCCTCTCACCAGAGATGAGAACTGTTTCATAAGTTAGCTTTTGTACGATGTTACCATACAGACGTTTGCTTTAAAGGGCATGAAAACTACGTGCTGTCGCTGCGATCACTTCCCGGAAAGTCAGTGCAGATAGTAAACAGCGGTTGTGTAAAATTTTACACAACTTGTGTAAGATTTTACACAACCGTAATTGAGGGGATGTATATCTCCATACCAAGGCTAATCCATTGGGATAGCTCCTCTGCTGCCAAATCAAGAAATTGTTCGTGTCGGTTATTTTTCAATAAACATTTTTTTAATTGCATGATGACCTTGAGTAAAGAAATAATTGCAAATATTTGAAATATATGTATATACGGAACCCAGTACGCCCAAAAAATGTTTGTGTTGCCCTCGGACAGGTAAAATTGGAAAAGAGGGTCGGTGGGTCGGAAAAGGTTTTTTGCTCATCTATTAAATACTATTGGAAACGATGTTGAAAATAAAGTAAGCCCTGTGGACGAGGTTAAGCCATGCCGTCATGTGACCGATTCGAAGAAGAAGCAAGTTGGTTGCTTTTCACTCTCGGTTGTTGTACGGTAAACATCGAGAGTTTTTGACGATTCGGTTTGACTCTTCCGCTACAATATATATACATGTATAAAAGAGATTGAATTGGTTGTCTGTACATAGCATTTTAACATGCGTTGCCTTGTGTTTTTTTTCTTGCTAGACCTCCCCAGACCCAAAGTTTAGGGTTTTAGCTAGTCTACTCTTCAGCCCAAATCCGCTTTGACGAGCGCGACGGATCGAAGTCTTTCTTTGATATGTGTCCCTCTCTTTCGAGGGAGCAAGTTCATTTTTCATGGGGGTGTTTATCCCTTTCAGTCAGTGTGATTAACTCGCGGCCGCGACTTAATAACTCGCGGCCGCGAGATAATTAAGAGGTAAAATATAAGTTCATCTTAAAAGAGAAATAGGTACCTGGCACTACAATGTTCCATTGTATGATTTCCGTCATACAGCCTGCAATTTGGTCCATTTACCATGAATTGTGGTTCCATTCAACTCGCTCCAATGTACGCGCAGAGATATCGATCGCAGAGTATTTGATTGCAGCGTTGCGATTGCAGCGTGGTAGTATTGCACATGCCTAAATGAAGATAATTAGGCCAAAAAAATTGTTTGGTTGTCCTCGACATGAAAATACGATGAGATAGTGATTGTAAGCATGAGCCCAACTCTTCTCCAACCAAATTAACAATGCGCTTCTGTATCTAGTAAATAAAAGTGACAAGCAGAAGCGCCAGCCCAGATGTGGAAACAGTACTCCATAAGTGGACGTATAGTTGTCTTGTAAAGGTATTAGGATAGCATCAGGAGGTAGATATTTCCTAGCTCGATAAAGACAACCAACTCGCATGGAAGCATTCGTGGCAATACCTGTGATATACGTCCTCCAATTTAGATTAGGGGAGATTACAAGTCCAAGAAGACGTAGGTCATATACCTGAATGATGCGGGCAACCTTCTTGGGGTTGATAAGATGATCAGGAACCTCAATATCTATACGGGAAGGAAATGCAGGAAGTGGATGTCTCTCATCATTGACTGTAGAATTAGAGACAAAATCATTGGCAAAAAGGATTGCCTTATCCAAAGGAAAAGTAAGGACTTCGGCTCCATGAAAGAGAGGAGGAATGGAGGACGTGTTGCGATTAAGTACACTGTTAGCAATCCGCCAAAAGTCTCTAGATCCAAGCCGCTGTGTTGCAATGGAACCAGCAACAGAGTTTGCATATTGCTGTTTAGTGTCCTCTAAAACTCTCTTGCAGCGATTACGGGCTTCATGGAAAAGACACTTACTATCCAACGTTCCTTAAACGATGATACATCTTAAAGAAATGGTTCCGATGTGCAATTGCTGCAGTTCATGCTGGGGTGTACCAAGGTTGAGAATGGGCCCTGATCTGGTAGGTACGTGAGGGGATGTATATCTCTATACCAAGGCTAATCCATTGGGATAGCTCCTCTGCTGCCAAATCAGGAAATTGTTCGTGTCGGTTATTTTCACTAAACTTTTTTTAACTGCATGAAATACAGGGTTAATAAGGGTTAATTTGACAAAGATATGCATTTTATAAGGGGATAAAAGTGTGATGACCCGGTCTTTACAACGTCAACAATAACCGAGGAGGGGCGTGACCGATGTTAATGGACCGAGCCGAAGGCGAGGTCCATTAACAGCGGTCACGACCCTTCGAGTTTATTATTAAGGGGATAAAAGTGTGATGACCCGGTCTTTACCACGTCAATAATAACCGAGGAGGGGCGTTACCGCTGTCAATGGACCGAGCCGAAGGCGAGGTCCATTAACAGCGGTCACGACCCTTCGAGGTTATTATTGACTGTTAAAGACCGGGTCATCACATTTTTATCCCCATTCATAAATGCCTTCTTACGAAAAATGCAAAAACCTCCCGTAAAAAGGACAAAATGCGAAGCTTTTTCACCCCACTTTTTCTCCCATTTGCTCAGTACAAAACACATGCGCGTGAAGGCGTTTCGCGCCTGTCTGTCGCGTGCGCGTACGCACACGCACAAGATGCAGCGTTTTATACGCGTGCATTAGCGTTGTCTTACATTATGAAGTTCAGTACATCTTGTGCGCGCACCTACTACGCTCTCCCTGTTGCGTATCGGCTGAGAACAGCTGGTTATGACGCGCCGTGTTTAAACAACTTCCTGCCGTGTTTAAACAACCGTTTAAACACACCCACGTGACAGGCTTTTGACCAATAGGGATAGTGAAATTCGCTGAGGCATTTATGAATGGCTATTAATCATGTGTTACTATAAAGTAGGAGCAAAATGCTTTCCAGTAATACCTTGATTGCATTCCTCCGGTCTTGCATCACTGAGCACCATTGTTTGAAAAATGGTATGTGAAAACCCTTTTGGGACAGTAGGGTCAAATGAGTGAAATGGAATACCCACTGTCATGCTTGGCCTGGTCACCGGATTTGAATCCTTGTGAACTTTTTTCTTGTGGGGGTATTTGAAGAACAAAGTGTTCACCAATCCACCGCATAACCTTCAAGATTTACAAGCCCGCATTCAGCATGAGGTCGAAATCTTACGTGATGATCCTGCAATGGTGAGACGAGCTGTGTCTGACATACGCCGGTGGACTTTGCATCAAAAGAAGAGGTGGACACGTGGAAGGTGTTGGTGCATAATTCAGTAGGCCCTACTGAATAAATATCATCATCTTGTATGCATCACATGCTTTCAAACGGTTAGATTTCCCTCGGGCCATATCTGAATGTGCTGCTCATGTCTGACCATGAACTGTCCCAAAAGGGTTATCTCATCTCATCCCCAATACCTACAAACATGCACCGTACACAATATAATTGCATATTATAGTATGTTTTATTCCATGTTTTACACTTTGCTGGATTACGGTCCCCCACGCCGGGATTCACCGCTCCAAAATCCTCTACATTACTACTAACAATAATTCCATAAGCGTTACCTTTATCTTACCTCTGTGTGTACGAGGCTCGTCTCGTAGTACACATTTTCGCACATCAATTCGATTAAGCCGCCAGACGAAATTTATACGACCAATATGTTGATCATCCAAAACTTGTCGGCTGTGTACTGCATTCTGCATTACGTGACGAGCGCTTCAAATACTGTCATTTGTAAACTTCCTTAGTAAATTCATATCATGTCCCAGACAAGCTGTCGTGACAACAATTATAATCTGTGATCTTTTTTGGCGTTTCTCGTTAATACAAAAACGGTTAGCCGTTTATTAGAATATTGCTGATTGAATTGAATATATTACCCGTTACGGTCCAGATTAAGTGTTTTCCATTCTGCACGCCTAACCCAGATGGAAACATAAGTTGACTGTCTTGGTATACGGCAAACGCTTAATATATATACAATTATTACAACAGAAGCCGATTAGGCTATATGGATAGTCAACCCGCTAAATATTTACTTCGCCATACGGCGTCTATAGCTATCATCCTCAGAAAATAAGCTTTGTTATTGCCATTCGGAGATTACCAAATAACCGAAGAACATTAAATTTGAGCATTTTATAGACTGGAACATTCATATGTGGTAAATGCGACTGACCTTGAGATAGGCGAAAAACAGAGATAAAAAACCTGCGAACAAGGATGCAGGAAAAATCAGTCTGAAAATTCCTATCTGACCCCCAAAGGCGATCGAGCGGCTTAAAAAGCGAACAAGCTCCAAGGTCTTGAATTTAAAATTTTTGCTAAAGTGATATCTGCTATACATACCATTAAAGTACGTTAATGCATTAACAATATAGAATCAGGGAGTGTAATATGCGATAACCCTTGAAGAGTTGACTGTATGGCGTGGTGACCGCGAATGACTATACCAAACCTTAAACCTCCTTCCTCAACACCTTCCGTGCCTCACCGCACATTAATCCCTGGTTTGCATATAACGCACGCCACTTCCCGCAGCCAATCCGATCGCACACTTACGATGAGATAACAATTCTCTTTTCTACTAGTGCCAAAGAGAATTTATCAATCTCATCTCATCCCCAATACCTACAAACATGCACCGTACAAAATATAATTGCATATTATAGTATGTTTTATTCCATGTTTTACACTTTGCTGGATTACGGTCCCCCACGCCGGGATTCACCGCTCCAATATGGCGAGCAACAAAGTTCGATAATGGGTTATGACAATTGTATGCATTTTTATCCACAAACCAAAATACTAGCTTACTTAATTAGGAAACACGCTGTTCCGGATTACTCTTAAAGATTCATTGCTCTAGAAACTGACAACTTATTCGAAAGAGAGTCCTTAATGTACATGTTCTTTGAAGATGCTGACTTCCATCCTCCCTGACGCATGATACACCTCTCATTGACCGCACTTGCAGAAGCCGCTTCAGAAGCCCCACCTGCCCTTAAACTATGTGTCCCGATATTGGAAGGATCGGCGACGAATGGAGCTAAACCTTTCACAATCAATTCTCTGGCAGTCGTGTAACAAATTGCCTTAGTGGAAGGCTTGAGACCTTCTCGCTTGGAATGCTTCAATCTGCATGCTAAAGGATGGGATGGCACATTAGACACACCCAACATAGCGATATACCTTTCGGCCATGGTAACAGGACATGTAGGATTCCCCGTCCTGGCAATGTAAACAGTATGCCCTATCATTTTTCCTTTTAGGCACGTGAACGGTCATGTGGTCATGAAAAAATGTAATATCACGAACACGCAAAGAAATAGCCTCTTCGCACCGCAGCATGCCGGCGAATAATACTAGGCACATAAAGATTAGACGGATGTCTGAAAGAGACGCATCCTGGCCCCCTTTATCGGCGACTAGTTTTGAGAGAATTTCAGCCGAAAGTGGCTCTTTGGGCGATTTTGGTTTAGCTAGCCTTCGACGGCAACCCTCCACCACTGATTTCACGAAACTGTCGTCCGTGGGTGAAGAAATAGCTGAAAGGTTATGTGCCCATCTGATACTGTAAATTGCGGTGTCAATTGGTGAAATGGTTACAGCTGAAATTGATAAATGCTCGATGTAAAGGGCCAAGTCTGTGCGCTTAACAGGGAAGACTTGAAGTTTATGCTGACCAGCGAAGGATTTCCATCGTTTCCATCCTCCAAGATATTTGTCGGTAGTAGTAGAAGCTTTTGAAGCTAAGACAGTACATTGTACGGATGAGACCAAACCGTGGAGATACTCGCTGCTACTGATGTTAATGTCAGATGCAAATTCGCTCCAAATCCCGTTGTCGAATACGTCTGAAAAATGGAATAAGGCGGCCGTAAGTGCAAACCAAAACAAGATGAACAGACGCAATTGATTTCTACTTCAAAATGTACCTGGTAACAACCGACCACCTCGCGTGTATAAATTATTGAAGAAAATTATTGAAGAATAGAAAAATACAACTGTTTGTGATACTACAGGTAAACTCGTTTTATGTATACATAGAGCGCAGCTCGTGTACTAAGACCACGTGTGAGCCCGTTATGGCGACGTTGTGGTCGTAAACTTGTCTTTTTGTCACGCATGGACTGGAAATGTTCGAAAAATACAATTTTGAAGACCGGCAAATATATGTATACCGTATAATGCGCAAACTGCGTCTGTATATCTGCATGATCTTTCCATCGGTCACTCATGGACCCATAGGGCGTATACGTTTCAAATACAAGCCAATGAAATCATTGGGCCACTCATGGGTCAACTGTGTCACTTACAAGTCGTGACAAATTACAGGAAACACCTGGCCTCTCATGGGCTAAAATCTCAATTCTTGAGAATAGATCATCATGATCACTGTTGTCTGTTCATGCGCCAAATTCAATCAATCGAATTACAATAAACCGAAATATGATTATGATATGACTATAATAAATATAGCCTGGTTGTAATGGCCAAGTCGTGCTCAAGAAATTGTTCACATCGTCATAGTACGTTTCAATTACTGCAAATCACAACAGTTTAAAGTCGTATTTCATGGCAATTAACTTAAATGGCAAAGAACCCTGAAATAAACGTTTGCCTGGTTTGTAAGACATGCACTGTCCTCTTCCTGGTACACACAAATTTGGAATATTTGGCAGTATCACATGCGAAATCAAAAACGTCTTGAAAAGACCCAATTTTGGTGACAGAGTGGGCCAAAATGCCGCAGACGGCCATTCAGGTACGATCACGGTACCACTAGCTTTGCATTCCTTCATGTGCTTTACGGCATTCAAAAACCCAGTTGTTTTCCGATGCCCAATTCTGAGTAAAACAATCAGCCGCTTCACACCCTGGATTCCAGAATCGTGAATGAAAACGGGTTAACTGAGCGTTATAGTACGACGCAAAACGATCAACTGTGTGCGGACCAAAGCGCCTGTTCAACTTCAGGAAAACGTTACGGTTCAAAGACCAGTCATCTGGATCGATGATTCTACTCAATTCATCTGCGCGCTCATTCAGTTCGCGCGGAAGCCACTCGGGCTCAATACCGACTTGAAATTCCAAACAACAATTGTATAACGTAATACTTAAATCATGCAAATCGGGTTTTGTACTTCCGACTGAGATGATACGACAAGCATTTTGACTGTCGGTATACCATTTTATCTTCTTACCTGATAATTTGGGGCCTAACGAGCGCAAAACATACAAGATCGCTCTAAGTTCGCGACTTGTAGAACTTTCTCCGCTTTCCGATTCGGACCATAAACCAAAACATATTGAATCGTGGAACTGAACCGAAAAACCACCAAAGCCGGTTGCGCTTGCATCCGAATATACGGCAGAAGTTGCACAAGACAATGGTTTGATAGGCTGTCCATTTGCGCAATGCAAATTCTTGTACCAAAATTCTAATTCGGCGAGGGAGCCGGCTGATAACAGAACCATGCTTGTCCAAGAATCACGAGATTCTATTGTCTTGTACAAGTGTCTTGTGAACAATCGTGACAGACGACCTATGGCCGACGAAGCGGAGATAATTAAACCAGCAACGCAGGCAACATCCCGAACTGGGACATACTGCATACGATTATCTAAACACATGGCAATGGCGTTTTGTGTCTTCGCCAGTTTACTGTCCGGCAGGCGAAATTGCATGGAAATGGTATCGATTAACATACCTAACCAGGTACCTGATTGTCGTGGCGCAAAGTCACGTTTGGAAACGCTGGCTTTAAGGCCTGAACAAGCGAGGTCTTTCTGAACAATGCGGCTTGCTGCAAGGGCAGAAATTTTGTCGGCATGGCCCGAGATGCCGTCGTCAATGTATAATATTGAGCAATGCCCCATAGAGCGCCATCTTGTGACCAAGGGTCTGAGCATTTTAGTGAAACAATGACTAGCAGTGTTCAAACCAAAAGGAAGCACAGAAAAAGTGAAAAAGCGCACTTTGTTGCCAAATTTCCAACTGAAACCCAAATACTTTTGATGGGGCTCAAAAATGTCGATGTGGTGATACCCAGACTCTAAATCAAAGGTGAAAAAGTAAAATCCTGTAGAAAACATTTGTGCCAGCGTATCGAGCCCCTCGTATTTAAACCTCGTCACACAAGTAAATTGATTGACGTGGCGCAGGTCCAAAACTAACCCAAGTTTCTTTCCTTCTGAAACAGTTAATGGATTAACAACGTAAGGGGGCGATATCTGCTCCTTTATACTACCTGTGACCAACAACTTATTGATGGCCTCCGCCACAAAACCTGGGTGATTTAAACTTGATCTATTATTATTCAGATGAGCTCGTGGCGGAAAGCTTTTAAAAGGAATTATGTAACCGTGGTTAAGGATATCTTTAACAAACAACGGAGGATTAAATGTATCGAACCAATACTGCTTACAACGGCGTAATCGTCCTACTACTCCGACATTTCCTGAATCGCTTTTAGGTAACTCAAATTCATAATTCTTTTCCGATCTATCAATGCCACAATAATCATCAATACTTAGCTTTTCACAGTTTTCCCCCTGCCTGCTGGCCTCCGGCTCTCTGGGGACATTGGTATTGGAAATGACCGACTTGACCACAGGCCCAACATGGCTGGTAACTTCTGTTGAGCCAAGCTGCTCCTTGGGTATTTGACAGCTGTCTCGCGGTTGCTGGGGTGGTGTAAGGTGCGGAATTTGCTGTGAAATTTGCCCAGGTTGAGGGACGAAAATTGGTACGGGACTTAGCAGAGCGTCCTCGACGATTACGAAGTCTTTCGCGTCGCTTGAATTCGGCCTGTCGTACAGCCTTAGAAAGACGCTTGTCGTCGTCAGAATCACTAGCCAAATCGTCAGATACGTAGGCTTTAACTGTATCCCACCCATGTGTGTCTGCTATCTTGACGATTTTTTGACGCTTGCTAATTAGAGTTATACCTTCTGCCAGGCTGTCTTTGGCTTTATCAATTTTGCCGTTATCCAAGTTGGACACGGCCTCTTCTATTTTGTCCTTGACGTCTTCGTTGTGATCATATTGATTCTTGCAACCCTTTTTGTTGAATTGGAGGGGAGTTAGTCTTGCCCGTTTCACAGCAGTATGAAACTGCTGAGAGGATTCCTCGCTCAACTCTCGCTTAAGTTTGTCGAATTTCGTATCCAATATTGAGGAAAGTCTGCTCACGTCGAAGCTGGCAGTAGCCTCAGAATCCCTATTCCCCCCACTGGGTAGACCTTGCTCCATTTGTGTTAGTGGTACAGGACCAACAGTTTGCTTTTGGTTGTAAATGCAATGATTGAAAGGAAGGCAAGAGTTGACTGTATGGCGTGGTGACCGCGAATGACTATACCAAACCTTAAACCTCCTTCCTCAACACCTTCCGTGCCTCACCGCACATTAATCCCTGGTTTGCATATAACGCACGCCACTTCCCGCAGCCAATCCGATCGCACACTTACGATGAGATAACAATTCTCTTTTCTACTAGTGCCAAAGAGAATTTATCATTCACATACCATTTTCTAAACAATGGTGCTCAGTGATCCATGACCGGATGAATGCAATCAAGGTAAACTGGAAAGCATTTTGCTCCTACTTTATGGTAACACATGATTAATAGCCATAAAATGCATATCTTTGTCAATTTAACCCTTATTGTCAGAATTACCCTTTTTTTGGGACACCCTGTATAGGTACATACGGAACCCATTACGCCCAAAACAAACTGTGTTGCCCTCGGACAGGTAAAATTGGAAAAGAGGGTTAGTCGAAAAAGTTTTTTCATGCTACTTCGCTGCGCTCATATGCATGAAAAACAGTTTTATTTTTAGCAACGACAATGAATTTTCTTGTATTTATGATCCTTTAGATCACAAATACAAGAAAATTCAGTTCAATGATTTATTCAGACAACATGGGATTTTGGCCTGCAAGCACGATGATGCCAAAGATATCGGCGACTATAATCCAGATCAAAAGACAAACAAATTGTTCAATACATTAATTATTCATGAAAATATATATAATATATAAAAAGGAAACAAAACAACAACAACAACAAGGACGCCAGGCGTCTGCCTGGAACAAAAAACAACAAGTATACAACGATTACAAAGCCCCGTTGGCTTTACAAGGCAACTGCATTTCTCATACTCGACCCTGTCGGCCGTTTGTCTGGAGCAACAAGAGGACTTCTAAAGAAAATCAACTGTACATAGATGGCAGGGTACCATTAGTATATTGTGTAACTTCGCAATTATATCGCAAGATTCAATTGTGCCATCTGAATGGAAGAACATAAAGTTATAAATTATTGACCATTCGATAAACCTTTAAACAGACTGAAAAAGCTTTGAATCAAAATAAAGGATCAGGGTGTGAAATCTCTGCTTGACAGGTTGCAACGTGCAAACTCCAACAACAATTAAAATATAGTTCAATTAAACAGGGCTTTAGATACCTCCAAATGTTGGCTTATATCTCTCATACATAACGATTCTTGGCCGACTTGGTCTTCCAACGGCCATGTTGGAGAATGAGATCTTCTGGGATATTATGATTGGCTAAATGCTAAGCTCCTCCAGACCTTAAACTATGAAGGCCAAAAGTATTAACTTCAACACCGATGGATCGGAGAGCATCGAAAAACAACTCCCTACATCTAGAATAACTGAGTGGTCTATTTTGAGTGCGCCTGTAAGAATTCGAAGAGGAACAGAAAGTGAGGGGTGTAAATAATGAACAGATCATCTCCCAGCTTAATACCAGACCTGTCGATAAATTTCATCAAAATGGCATATGGCGAATAGAAAGGCCACGTCGCCCTCTCTGTTTTTGGATTTGGGGATACAAATTTGGATACCTTCTTCATTTGGGCAACTTAGTAATATGGTTGGCCTATATTTCGGCAATTTCGTTATGTCTGAATAACAAGGCATAATTTTAAACAGACGTAGCAAGCTGACCTGAGTTGCATAAGTGTACAATCACCTTTAGCCAAATTATCCACAATTCTTCTAAGCTGTTCTAACGACAAGGGAAATTTCATGGGTCGGAGGATTCTGAAGACTTTTTCTGGCACCGATCAATATATGTTGAACAATGGGCGAATCTATTGGATTATTTTTAATATTCAATAAAGAGTGAAAACCATTTGATAGCAGCAGCAGTGGTCGATACGACGATCTCGGAATGAGAGATAGACTTGGTATGAAATAAAAGGGCTGCAACAACCTCATCTTGAATTGGAAAAGACAACGGAATCTTACGACATGACAACCAATTGATGAAATTGCGACACTTGTAAAGGTAAGAGTTAGAAGTACCAACTGCTTTTGCTGCAATAGCTTTAAACAACAACTGTTCTTTGGCATTCCGAAACTGTAGAAGGGAATTCGGCCCAAAAGGGCTGATCTCGAATAATCTGTAGAATAAAGAATAAAAGAATCAAAATGCGATTAATATTGGTCTACATGGATACGAGGAGGAACTAAAGAAAATACAAGAAATCTAACTTTACTGCTGCCATTACACTTTCAAAGTCGGGTGAACCAAACAAAGAAATGTTGTTTCTCCCATGTAATAACGCACGACTGCCAGGCATAATAAAGAAATCAACGATAAACGGCAAGAACGTTGTCCATAACATAGGCCAGAATGGGCTAGAGGGCCACCATGGGCAGACTAAGACCCCAGTTCCGTGACAACATTTCAAGTGATTCAGAACAGAGGGAATTAAAATAATAGGGGAACTAGCAGTACATTTTCCCCTGACCAGTCTTGAGCGAAAGCGTCCACAGCTTCAGCCCCGGGATTCCAAAACCTGGAAAAAATCGAGGCAATTTTGCATTGTAGTATGACGCGAAACAATCAATCGTCAGAGGACCCCATGAATTATTGATAGATTAGAAGAATTAGTCCGATATACACCAGTTTTCTACATCAATGAGCTTGCTAATGAAATCGGCTTGATCATTAAGGGAACGAGGAATCCAATCAACTTCGAGCCGAATGCGATTTTTAAGGCAAAAATCGAAAATCTTGAAGGCCAAGGATTGATGATGTTCTTTCATACTTCCCACTTCGAGAATTGAGGCCGAAGCCCGACTATCTGTGAACAATTTTACCAGTGAACAAGAAATTAAAGGCAAAAATGAATCAAGAGCAAATTAAATAGCTTCAAGTTCACGCCAAGTTGAACTCTGTGTCCTTTCTTCAGGAGTCCAATTCCTATGAGCAACGTGATTTTCGTTGCATGTGATTGCACCCTATCCAACTGAACTTGCATCTGAAAATATACTAACTTTGTTAACCCTTGGGGAAAGGAAAAATTGCCGAATGTTAAGACGGGAAACATTGTCACGCCAAAACTGAATCTCGATGCGAATTTGACAAGACCGAGTCATAAGCCTGCTGACGTTGCCTAACTGGCGACAGATAAATTATCTGCCCCACAACGGAATGAAGTTCCCTGATTGAGCAAGAAGGAAATCTTAGCAGGGAAATGATGGAGGCCTGAAGTTTGGTTATCCTACGGTCTAACACCTTAAAGAGGAAAGAAAACCAAGTTGCATTTTCCGCTTTATTGGCTTTTCTGAGAGCTTGTATATTCTTCTGACCGAATACAAATTGGTAAAGAACGATTAAAATATATTTCATTGGAAAAAAAATGACTAAAATTGCCCCTTGGAGTGAGCGTTTGGTCTCAATTCCTGCAAAGGTCATTATGGATGCAAATGTTGCATATGACCTTATGACGCGTGTGCGCTTACTTGGCCTCGGTGGACCAGCAGCGCGGCCACTGCATGCACCACGTCTGCAGCGTGTTGGCACTATCATCCGCGTGTGTGTTATGACATTTTCGTCGTCAGCTGGTCGTACTTTCTTGGCAATTTTTGCCGATTTCACGGCCTTCCTAGCTTACTTTTGGAGTTCAGAGCTCGAATGTATTACAGTTGACGGTATTATGCAGCTGAAAATCTTCAGAATCTACGCTATACTCCTACGCTATACTCCTATTAAACTGTTGCAAACTGCTGATGACTGACTGAATGGACCTGAAATATACATTTCGAAATATACGTTTCGAACTTAAGCAAGTTCTTTCTCAAAGGCAGTTGGAATTTGGAAACGTCAGGCCAGCGAATTTTTTTATTCATTTCATTGAGACAGATACAATGCAGTTACCAGACTATGTTCGCGGCGCACACACAAATCCATCCACATTTCTGCGTTTTTGCATCCCTGTGGAGACATGGCATTGTTCTCCCCTTTGTCCCTGTACTTAAGCAAACCCCCATAATCTTTGTACACAAAATTCCTTGTGGAGACAACCTAACCCATAGAATTGCCTAGTGGAGACCTATTCAGTCCCTTTGTCTCTATTGTTTTCATGTCTCCACAGGGTACGGTATATCTCTCCATCCACACAAATTCCAAACCCAAATTTCAGCGTCAAAATATGGATGAATAAGACACGAGTAAGCTTCCTGCTCCACAAAGACCCCATTATAAAAATAATGAAAAACTCATCAGTGCAACGTTCATGCAATAATGCACCGCCAGGAACAATAAAAATAGGACAAAACCAACACATAGTACACACGTACACGCTATGCGCATAGAAACACAATGGGAACTCGCATAGTGACGTCATCTACCTCCACGCAGCTACGTCACACGATTGGATTGTAAACACGCGGTTGACCCCGAGCTTTTCTGGTTCTGAGCGAAAGAGACTCCAAAGTAAAACTTCTCTAAAATTGCCAAATCCATGCATAAACTCTTCAAACCTACTTTGTTAGGTTTGGGGAGGCATAAGCTCTCAGAAAAGCCACTAAAGTAAAAAAATGCAAATTGGTTTTCTTTCCTCTTAGCTTTAAGAGTACCCATACTGGAATCCCAAGTCATATCTAGCCAAACAATGGAGTGGGTGGGCTTCCAAACACTTTTGGCTATGTTGTAAATGAAACCGGCATTTAATAAATCTGATCTTATGGGCAGAAACTTGTAAGGCTAATGTGACATGTTTATCTTGGGAAAGATTCGATCGGGGTACAATTATAAAACCATCATCCAGATAGAGAGAAATAGAAATGCCACAAGAACGCCAATGCGTAACCAAAGGTTTCATAATTTTGGTAAAAATCCAGATGGCTGAGGTAAGGCCAAAGGGAAGAACTGTGAACTCAAAATATCTCTGAATGACATCAATGCACCAAGAAAAACCCAAGTACTTGTGAAATTGTGGAGCAATATCAACGTGATGATATCCAGATTTCAAATCAAAAGAGAATAGAAGAGCATCTGAACTGAAGTATGGTAATGCGATCTTCCAGTCGTCTATTTTGAAATGGTTCTTCTACACAAACTTGTTCAATTGACTTTAGTCTAGAATCAAACGATTTTTGCCGGAGGCCTAACAAAAACAACAGAGAGTGGACTCGTAACGAATGAAGGGAAACTGTTTTCCCCGATTCTATCTGAAGCCAATAATTCTAAAATGGATTCTGTGACAAAGGATGAATTGTGAAGAGCCGAAAAGTTGTTTCGACGATTCATAGGCGGTGGGGTCTTCAACAGTAGCGTATCCAGCTTTTTGTGCCAGGGAGGGCAAACAACGTCTGAGCCGTCTTAAAACCGTCGCAAAAACATGTATTTCCTTTTGTTTTTTATGACGCCTCAAATGCCGCCGGGGGGGCAAGTTGCCTAGTCGTCTAGTAGGAGGAAGGAATTTCCAAAGATATGCAAATTGAAAGATGCAAACACCCGAGTTACATAACTCTCCAGGGAATTCAGTCTTTGTGACAAGCAAAACTAAATGTTTGCTCACCTCATACTATTGGAAACGATGTTGAAAATACAGTAAGCCCTGTGGACGAGGTTAAGCCATGCCGTCACGTGACCGATTCGAAGAAGAAGCAAGTTGGTTGCTTTTCACTCTCGGTTATTGTACGGTAAACATCGAGAGTTATTGCCGATTCGGTTTGACTCTTCTGCTACAATACATATACATCTCTAAAAGAGATTGAATTGGTAGTATGTACATAGCATTCTAACATACGTTGTCCTTGTTGGGTTTTTTCTTGCTAGACCTCCCCAAACCCAAAGTTTAGGGTTTTAGCTAGGCTACTCTTCAGCCCGAATGGAGCTTTGACGAGCGCGACGGATCAAAGTCTTTCTTTGATGTGTCCCTCTCTTTCGAGGGTCAAGTTCATTTTTCATGGGGTGTTTATCCCTTTCAGTCAGTGTGATTAACTATACCCAGCACGATATTTTGTGCCTATACCCTATACACTCTCCAGATTGTTGTTACCTAACACATCCCCCCTAGAGATCTGAAAAGAATTCCTGAGATTCCGGGAACACAATGACCAACACAAAAGAGGGGGGGGGGGGGGGGTCCCTCTGCCCCATATCGAGCATCATATGTGATTAACTCGCGGCCGCGACTTAATTACTCGCGGCTGCGACACAATAACTCGCGGCCGCGAGATAATTAAGGGGTAAAATATAAGTTCATCTTAAAATAGAAATAGGTACCTGGCACTACAATGTTCCATTGTATGATTTCCGTTCCATTCAACTCGCTCCAATGTACGCGCCGAGATATCGATTGCATGCAGAGTATTTGATTGCAGCGTTACTATTGCAGCGTATTAGTATTGCATATGCCTAATTAGGAGAGTGGCCTGTCACGTGAGAGGGTTTAACCAATAATAGATTAAAGGAGTCCGATTTTCATGGGATTCGGATATTCATCTGACACCAGTTCATACTTCACGCGAATTTGAGAGCGAAGCGAATTCGCCTGGGTAACGACGAACGTCACAATGGGTGCGTTAAAGTAGCTCACCCGGATCGACTCGGGTGAAGGCAGACAGGTCAGCCACGAGAGCTTGGCTAATAGAATGGTCAAACGCCCTCTCCTGTTGATGTCACCTTGCCCTCGAGTCGGCCATGGCTGGAGGAATACGAGTCGGCGATTGTGTAGTTACGGACCCCTCTGTATATTTGATCCATTTTGAGTGAAGGTTGTTTTTATCATTCCAAAATGAAATTATCAACCTGAAGTATACTCCTCTCAATTCTAATGACATAATTTTTTGTAATTCTAAACAGTTTCCTGCGGGAGAAAATGCAATTTTCTTACGTGTTTTGCGGTTGGTGTCTTGCGAATCAGTGCGGTCTTCGCCATCTGTATTTTCGTGTTGCATTTTGTCATCTTTGTTGTCGTTTTACCAAAAAATTCCCCACAAATTTTTTTAACTCTGCCCTCTATCTACGACATACCTCTTGGTTTTTAATGTCGCAATCTAGTTTGCTAAGTCTATAACTTAAAAAGTGGATTTTGTTCTCTTATCCCTATCAATACCGCGCGCGCCACCTGTGCTCAATGTTGCATGGACGTTCGCAACCGTAGTGCTTGTTTGTCACAGGAATGTATTAGCATTTTGTTACCAGCGTTCTCTGTTGGCACGAGCTACTATTGTTTGCAACTGAAATGTGAACAGCGCCCTCACTTTGGGCAGCGCTGTGTGGTTGGTTTAAAACTTTCAAAGGCACGCGCGCGAAACGCATTTTGCATCCCCACGCGCCACTTAGCCGCCATCATGACCGAAAACGCTTCCAACATTTCGGAGGAAATCTTCGCAGATAGCGGTTCAGATATGTCCGATGATGAATCTTCTCTGGCAACATCTGAAGAAAGTGATGGAGAGGCAATCCAAACCTCATCAACTCCGTCGGGAAAGCCAAACTTCAGGTAGGGAGGTTCATAAAACTTAAAAGGTTCAACTAGCTTGGCTAGTCTCGAAATGTTTCGCATCCGTCATTCATGTCTATTACTAACTGTTAGGCTACTGTAATGTAACCTTTGCTTTTTTATGTTCTTTTGCAGGGAAAATCATAAAAAGCACTGAACGTTTCAGTTTGCATTGCATAATCCGATGGAATCCAATTAGAAATTAATGAAAATTTTGATTTTATACCTGAAGTATGCAAAGTCAAGTGTGATGATTTTGCATCCAAATCAAAGTTCAGATAGGACTGCAAATGCAATGCTGAAAAAAAGATCATTCCAATTCCACTGAATCGGGCCTTATTCAATTACTAAAAAGACAGGCGGCAATAATAATCTTTAAAAATGAGGAGATTTGAATGTAATCAAAACTATATTAATTAATGTACATGTACCCCAATATCAAAATATTAGTCACAATTTCCTGTAAGAACATTGGTCTGCAAATGAACAGCAGCCTCGCACATGTTTCTGAATGTACGTAGTTTTACTTGTTAGCTAAGATTGATAAGTAAGATAATCAAAATATTAACTCCAATCTGTGTCTCATGTGAATTAAGGGATAAAAGGCCTACCGCAATTGAATCATGGCTGCACTTATTTCAGTGGGAACACTAGATATGAGCTTTTAACTGCATCCATAGTGTACCAATTTTTTATGTTTGTGTAATTACCCTCAAAGTTCGGATTTCCTTCATTTTGAATAAAATTTTCACACATACCTGGGTGTTATGGTTTTTAAACTACCCCTTCAAAAAGAACTTTTAATATGCCAATATTGTTGTTTTAATTAATCTAATAGTCATTATTTTGGGGGTACTGTCAATCCCTTATGATTCAACACCACTTCAAAGAAGAGTGGCCTTTCATTACATTGCCTTGCGAGGGCGCTATACACTAAAACTTGGCAAAAAGTGCTTGGTCAAGAACTGGTCATGTCATGTACATTACTGTGGTAACCAAAGCACAGTGACAACATATGTCTTGGTACTGAAAGGGTTATAGGAACAGTCCTTAACTACACAATCGCCCTTGAGGTCAGCCATTCTTAATTCCCCGATCTAGCAGAGTCTGTGGGTAGTCAGACTTAACTACGCATGCGTGTGACGTAATTCCACCAGTGACTCTGCTTCGCAAGCAGGGTCTGTGGTGGCTGACCTGAGTGAGCCCCGGGTGTGAAGTCTGACCTAATCGAACGGCACGGGATTAACCCGAGTCGACCCGGGTGAGCTACTCGAACGCACACACTGAAACATCTATTGTTGACGTCAAAAAATTCGCTCCGCTTTCGCAAGTATAAACCGGCATTTACTTTGTCATGAAACCATGGTAGTGAAGGAGAAGGAACATGTGGATGAATGTGATTGGTGGATAAACCACTCATCCTCAGACGAAGAGACAGGAAACAGAAACACTCGTGTAGGGCCGACTTTCCGTTTGGGATTGTGATAACAACACTGCAAGCAAAATATTCGGTCCTACCGGGAAGATGGACGTGTAGGCTATTGTTGGCCAATGTGGATTAGTGTTTTAAACCATTGTTACATTGTCAAATACGTTGTCGAATACAAACGTACTGTTTTTCGGTCGACCCGGATGATTAAGTACGACCTAATGGTGTGAAAGTGCTGCAACGTCCATACATAGGTTTCTTCACATGCATCAAAACCGCAATGAAGGGCAACGCAAAAACCATTGCTTTCTACCTTTTCGTGGCATCTTTTCAGACGCATTTCCCAGTCACGTTGGCCTGTATGGCTTGTCCTTTGTCTTGGGCAAGTTTCGGGAACCACTGCTACCTGGTGGTGACCGAGCCCAAGACCTTCGATGAAGCCGAGGCCCACTGCCAGGGATTATCACGCTTTGGCAGACTGTCTCATCTGATGTCCATCAAAAGCCAAGAGGAGCACAACTTCCTCATCGAGTTGATCGCAGCGACGTACGGTCAGCGCGAATATGTCTGGTTTGGTTACCGCCTGGATCGAGCTTCAGGATCCTTCTACTGGGTGGACGGCAGCCAGCATGGGCCCGGGTACTACACCAACTGGTACCCTGGTGAGCCCAGTGACGGAGGTGGTAGAGAGGAATGCGGTGAAATATTCCTGGATGACTTGTGGAATGATGTGGCGTGCGACAATGTCAAAGGTTTCGCATGTAAGATACCGGACAGATTTTCCGCCAAACTGTGAATGTGTATATCAAGGCCTATTATTATGTGTATGAAAAGGTAATCCGAAAATAATGAGTTTTTATGGTTGTAACATAATGGGTGTTAGGTCCAATTTCCATCACTAGAGCGTGCAAGTCTTGCAATTCCACGATCACTTTGTATGCGGACGTCATGGTACCAAACACTGACTAGTCTAGCAACGGACTCTTTTGTCTGTATTCTCCCTACAGACGAATCCGACAAATCTGTTTTGGGCAGGATGAAAACGGCTATGATTGGGGCCATCCGCACCTGAGAAGTAACATGTATGACTACAAGCATTGATTGTGTTCAGTCACTTGAGCGTGGGGTTGACAAAGGGGAAACACCCGAACAATAGCCACCCTTGTCGGACCAGCACTGGCCAATATTAAACAAAGAAGGTTTTATCGGAAGTTGAGGTCAAATTTTCATGATTATTATGGTCGTCAACTTGCAATAATTTCAAAAAGTAGTATAGGCTAAATGCCTCACAAGACCACGTTACAAGACCACATTATTGTAGTTTTCCAGCTCAGCCCGGTAAGATCGCAAAATATTTTCATAAAACAGGGCGTAGTAATGTTGCAGCTCCTATACTGGTGCCCAGATGCACCGTATTATTGCCGACTTTCCTTGGAAGTCAGGGTAGAAAATACTTGATCTTGTTTGTAAACAATGTATATATAAAGACCCACATTCTTGTACCTCTGATGATGACATCATGCTTTGCAATAACATAAAACATTAAAATGTTGCAATTAGTCCCTAGAAATTGCTTTAAAGGACCTGCATTTAACATGAAATAACGTTCTCCGTATACATTTCAATTTATGTCACAATACGAAGTGCGATCAGAAAGTTCCGAGTCTGCGCCTATAACAAGCAAAAACCGTACGTGATTTAATTCTGGCCGCCATCCCCTTCAAAGTAGTCCCCTTGTGCAGCGATACATCGCTCCCAGCGCTCCTGCCACGCTTGGAACGCTCCCTGGAAATCCCGTTCCGTAAGCGCGTCAAACACCATCTGCGATTCTCGCTGGATCTCCTCCACAGTGTCAAAACGGCGACCCTTCAGCTTGAATTTCATTTTGGGGAACAGAAAGAAGTCGCAGGGAGCCAAATCCGGCGAGTAGGGGGTGGGGAGCGACGATTGTGTTGTTGCGGGCGAGAAACCCGCGCAATTTCAACGCGCTGTGAGCGGGCGCGTTGTCATGTTGGAGCAGTAGGCCACGCAACCGCCAATAAAAGTGCGCCCGATCGCGCGTGCTTGGCACGTGGGACAACCAGTGCAGTGCAGTGCATTGCATTACATTTCCAAACTATTTAATTACATTGTGCTTCAACATGACAACGCGCCCGCTCACAGCGCGTTGAAAACGCGCGGGTTTCTCGCCCGCAACAAAACAATCGTCGCTCCCCACCCCCTACTCGCCGGATTTGGCTCCCTGCGACTTCTTTCTGTTCCCCAAAATGAAGTTCAAGCTGAAGGGTCGCCGTTTTCACACTGTGGAGGAGATCCAGCGAGAATCGCAGATTGTGCTTGACGCGTACGGAACGGGGAGCGTTCCAAGCGTGGCAGGAGCGCTGGGAGCGATGTATCGCTGCACAAGGGGACTTACATGTGTACTTTGAAGGGGATGGCGGCCAGATTTAAATCGCGTACGGTTTTTGCTTGTTATAGGCGCAGTCTCTAAACTTTTTGATCGCACCTCGTATAGGAGAGGTCAAGGCTGTTTTCATAAGCAAGGATTGTAGTAGGAACAGCCTGGACACTTAATCAACAGACACAACGAGAACAAGAACACTGCAAAAAGAGACAGACAGACAAAAAAAGACAAGCGACTCCGATGTAGAAAATTCATGTTTAATCTGACACAAGATGAGAAGAAACGGGCAATGATAACAATGAAAACAAAGGGAAAAAACAAATATTCAATTAAAGAATCGTTTTAAAGAATATATGAAAACCAGATAATAAATGGAATATTCATCCAAAAGATTATTTAATCTAGTTTGTAGACAATGTTATAAAGACCCGCATTGTTGTGCCTCTGGGGTCATCATGCTTTGGCACATCAACACGAACATTTGTATTAACATAATCACAAAAGTTTTGTAATTAGTCCATATAATTGCTACAAAGGATTTATAAGATTTTTGCTTTTGGTTTATATAAAAGGTTTCGTGTTCCGAGAAAAAGTTCCAAGCGAAAATAGAACTGTTCGTAGCCATGTATTGTGTTCAGTGATTTCAAACAAATTTGTTTTGTTCCAAAGAATATTAAGTAGTTTCCTTACAAATGTTAATGCAGAACGTCACAAGAGGTCGCCAGTCAGTCGCAAACGATCAGAGTATATCATCATTTCGAGAAAACGTTAGAAGTGGGTCTATACGCAATATATATTTTGGGTAGAAACCATGACATATGAAAATAATATCAATATCATTATAATTTTTGGACGTCAGCTTTGCAACTTCATCTATTATTGAAAAATACCATCACTGAATAAAATATGCAGTATTGAATAAGCTCATAGCTAATAGCTTGAGTTAATTGAGACGATTAGGGCTAGGTAATGGTCCGTTCTCTGAAAGGTATATGACGAAGTTCGGATTGGGAGGGATGCTTCTTACCCATTTTGACTTAAATCGGCTAAAGAATATAGAAGAAAATGCATTTTGTATGTTTCAATACAATGACCACTACTAACCACATTGGCCCAATTCTGTGAACACCCCATACAGTCCAGAGATGTAACTGACCAAGTTTGACATCAAGACTGTGGGAGAAAAAGCATTTCGTAATTTTGAAGAAATTGACCCCTACTGACCATTAGATGACCATTGACCAAATTATGTGTACACCCCATATGAGGCTTGGTCCAGAGATGTAACTGACCAAGTTAGACTTCAAGACTGTGGGAGAAGAATAATTTTGTAATTTTGAAGAAAATAACCTCTACTGACCATTAGGTGACCATTGGCCAAATTATGTTTACACCCTATTTAAGGCTTGGTCCAGAGATGTAACTGGTCATGTTTGACATTAATTGGATCAAGAGCGAATGAACCCGAATATTTACTAACAGAAATTACGGATTTTTAGTTGTCCACTTTTGAGGCGTCAAGAAAAGTCGCAAAGTAAAATCCAAATTTCTGCTAGCAGAAAATTTAGTTTGTTTTAAACCGGTGTTGCCATTTCTAAAAGCCTACAATTCTACTAGCAAAAAATGGGAAAATACGGTTGTCCACTTTTGACGCTCCATAGAGCGACGGTGAACTTGGGTGTTACTTCGTGAAAACGAAAATTACTCGGTTCTCTAAAATACGCGCGCGTGTTACTTCGTGGTGTCAGTGACGATAAGGGAGACTTGAAGTTCTGAAATCTGGCAAATACTGCATCTTTCATGCTGTCTTCAAGATCAGTCTCAAGTCCGAGGGCTTGGTCCCTCAGCGTTTTCCATCTGGCTAGGTTAGCTGGTCCAACCACTTATGCTAGGCGGTCCTCACCAGCTTGGCGAAAGCGGTCGGCCCTTCTCCGGGCTGCCTGTACGCTCAATATCCTCCGTTTCTCTGCGGATGATTTGGCAGGACGGCCCCCACCACTAAACGACGTTTTCTTCTTTGCCTTTGGAATAGTAGACATTTCGCTGTTTCACAGATTTAGGAGTAAAACTGCAATTTGCATGTGTCAACGACAAGGATCATGCCTTCAACGGGGTCCCATGCCTGCAGTGCTGACCAGCTCTGCGACGCGTCGACGCAAGCCGCCGACCAGTAGTAGGCTACACACAGCCGGCGCCAGGGACAGTGCAGTAGAGTGCAGCGTTGATAGATTGGTGCGGCAGCTGCCCCACGCCGTGTCTCGTAAAACATGGGTCCGTCGCCCGGTCTTTGGGAAAAGTGTTACGACTTTCGCAAACATTTCGCCAAATTCAAGTATAATCAACAAATATACAATAGGTACAGTTTGGAAAAATAGTCAGGATTATTATGGTTAAATTAAACTGGAATTTGGTTCAGCTATTTAAAGGTTTTACGGCTGGAAGTAAAACTAGCCCTAATGATCACGTGAGTTTCGTGAACCAAAATTTGGTGCAAGAAAGTCACGTGACTAACGTTTTTTGTTTTTTATTAAACGAAAACGGGAACATTTTAAGTTGTCGCGCTTGGACCTTTATGTTCTAATTAAGAAAATCCTTCCAGTCATGGTGAAATCTAATTTAGCGCCTAAAATCGCCCAAAAATCGCCCAAGAGGCTGGTGTGTACCTTTCAGTATTATAATACGCGGCGGTGCAGGCGGACTAATGCCGACCAATTACCGACTTGATTTCAAGTCTAGGGATTATCGCGCCTTGGCAGACCGTCTCATCTGATGTCCATCAAAAGCCAAGAGGAGAACGAGTTGATCAAAGCAACATGGTCAACTTCAAAATGTCTGGTTTGGTTACCGCCAAGATCAAGCTTCAGGATCCTTCTACTGGGTCGACGGCAACTTCCCTTAAAAAAATTCCCCAGTCACCATAGTGTGGGATCACTGTGTTCACACTGTGTTCATACGGTTATTTGGACTCAGTGGTCACACTGTTGTTCTCTGTGTGGAACACTGTGAATTTGGAACAAAACCACAGTGAGTTTGTATATGCCGGCAATCGTGGACCTAGGACAAAAGAATTCGGGCGTAGACAAAGGGGTCCACGTTTGACCTAACGTCCACGATTGAAAATCGTGTACAAAACCAATGGGAGGCCTTCCGAAAAAGTATAAACAAAAGAGGAACAATGGGAGGTCCACGATTGCACCCGTTTACATGACTGCGTGAGTTTACGTGTGTGGTAACAGTGTGTATACACGGTGTCCCCAATAGTGTGACCACACCGCTATCATAGTGTTTCCATAGCATTAGCATATAGACCTCGAAGTGCCCCCATAGTCTGGCCACAGCGTGATAATAGCATGAACATAGACCACACAGTGTTCCCACACCGTACAAAAAGAATCCTACCAAAAAATCCACATTTACGGAAATGAATTAACTTGAAACCAGACTAAATGGAAGTAACCTATTACACATTACTATGGATAAAGTATATATAGTACAAATGCTACGATAACCTACCATACACTACTAACTATATTCTAACTACTGTCATGCTTCAGTTATATAAAATATTATTCCTTTTATCCCGCCAATAATGAAGTCATGGTTTCCCACGAACAATTTCGATATTTGAACACAAAAGTAAATATAATGAAATCTTCACTTATGTTTGCAAATAATGAAAATTGTAGTGTGGAATTGTTAGAATAATTACATAATGGTCAGGAAATTGTGTTTTTGGACTAAAAACTGCATTTTAACACGACTTTTGTGAACACAAATTTCCGATTGGTCAGTTGCTGTGGACCAACACTATGACAAAACCACAGCGAGTTCACAGTGTGTTCACTTAGTGGCTATCCACTGTGTAAAAATGTCAGTATTATCATAGTGTGTCCTCGCTGTTGACCGACACTGACAAAATCACGGCGAATTTACAGTGTGTTCACACAGTGGCGAATCACGGTGTGAAAATGTCTGTGTGGGTGTACAGGTTCTGTATACAGGGTGGATACAAAAAACGAAACCGAGATATATATTATTATTTTGTTTATGCAAATCGCCCATCACAAGCCCCAGGGCACTCGAGGTGTGGGCTACTTAAGAATATGTGGAAGAACCAGCCCTCATACTGAAACAAGATAATCTAATCTCTTCACAGCATGAATAGGGTCGGGATTGCTAACTAAAGTCCACTGCAAGGCATTAATAATGCCTCTACCCATATTAAGCGTAGAATTGCCAAAACCCAGGACTGGGCTCGAACCCACAACCTGCAGGATTACCCACAGACCTTGAATTTAATGTGCCAAACCACTAGGCCACGGCACTTCCACAAAGTAAATATTATTATTAAGTGTTCACTTAGTGGCTATCCACTGTGTAAAAATGTCAGTGTTATCATAGTGTGTCCTCGCTGTTGACCGACACTGACAAAATCACGGCGAATTTACAGTGTGTTCACACAGTGGCGAATCACGGTGTGAAAATGTCTGTGTGGGTGTACAGGTTCTGTATACAGGGTGGATACAAAAAACGAAACCGAGATATATATTATTTTTTTTTTTATGCAAATCGCCCATCACAAGCCCTAGGGCACTCGAGGTGTGGGCTACTTAAGAATATGTGGAAGAACCAGCCCTCATACTGAAACAAGATAATCTAATCTCTTCACAGCATGAATAGGGTCGGGATTGGTAACTAAAGTCCACTGCAAGGCATTAATAATGCCTCTACCCATATTAAGCATAGAATTGCCAAAACCCAGGACTGGGCTCGAACCCACAACCTGCAGGATTACCCACAGACCTTGAATTCAATGTGCCAAACCACTAGGCCACGGCACTTCCACAAAGTAAATATTATTGCTAATTGTAACAGAAGTAGGGCACATGTGAATCAAAGGGAGATATCCTCTGTTAGGGTTGAATCTCCTCTTTAAAATGACACCCTGATCATGTCATTACATTCACGGTTGACTGAGCAGTGACCAATTTTATGAAAGGGTCTATTTAGGGAATTGCGACACTTTTCAATTGTGGTTTTTGTGGTGTCATTTGTCACAGAGTGAAAGGCTATGGTTGCCAATCATGCCAGGTGGGGGAAAAAGAGATTTCACCATGTAAACTTAATAAAATGTATTCGCGCAGTGTTATTTACATAATGAAACATGCCCCTCAACGTGTCCTCCGTTTTCCCTGACACAAATCTGAGCACGGCGTCGCATGCCCATCACTGCCGAGTGAATCACACCAGGTTGCCCGCGTAAGATGTCGACTTCTCGGACAATCCGCTCCCTCAAGTCTTGAATATCCTGTGGTGGCGTAACAAAGACCTTGTCTTCCAAATAACCTCAGAGAAAGAAATCGCATGGGGTTAGATCCGGGGATCTCGGGGGGCCATTCTACGTTGTGGTTCAGAGCAATGATTCTTTCTCCAAACAGTTCCGCCAATCGCTCTCGTACGATGATGCGGCGAAGAGCAGGTGCCCCGTTCTGGGCCTACCACAACCGACGAAAAATGTCTCCTTGCTGTCTTTCGAAATGTTGCTCTAACTGGGGTACAATCAAGTCATTGATCATTTAAAGATAGCCTTCTATTCAAATGTCCTTCAAAAAAGTAAGGACCAAGCAGAATCCCATTCCCAGAAAGTCCAATCCACAGTGATAATTTCTCACTATTCAAACTTTTGTCAAAAGTGAAATCCGCCGGTGGATGATGCAATGGTGCGTACTGGGGGACGTTCTGCGTGTTCACGGCTACGTTCATGCAGAAGGCAGCCTCATCTGCGATGATGAGATTTTCCAAAAATCTGTTTCGACGATCAAGTATCCATTGGCAAAACCTAAGACGCCTCGGAAGATCACCAGGAAGCAGTTGATGTCGTCTCAAAATTCTGTAAGGGTACCACCGGACATCCAGCCTCACAATTCTGTTGAATGTGGCTGGGGGCAGTCCTAGACCATTTCGTCTCTGGCTGATCGTTTTCGGGTGAGCGCCCAGTTCTTCGTCGCCCAGATCTTCCCTTGTTTAAGTTTAATCTGGTTCCCTCACGCTGGTACTTGCGAACATTGCGCCAAATCGTTGCCTTAGCTGGAGGAGGACGTTCTCCAAGCACTTCGACAAAAGCACTTCGACAAAACAAAAACTCGCTGTTCTTTTGTAAGCTGCATTCTCATGTACGCCTGAATGTGTTTTAAGAAACTGCAAGCTTCTCCTCACCCACTTGTTAATTTTAAGAAGGTTATGTAATGGTTAAGGCCAATGAATGCCACTAAAGAAAGTGGCGCAATTCTCTAAATAGACCCTTTCATAAAATTGGTCACTGCTCAGTCAACCGTGAATGTAATGACATGATCAGGGTGTCATTTTAAAGAGGAGATTCAACCCTAACAGAGGATATCTCCCTTTGATTCACATGTGCCCTATATACTTCTGTTACAATTAGCAATAATATCTCGGTTTCGTTTTTTTTTATCCACCCTGTATATCTCCGAGGACAAGAGGAGAAATATAAAGAAACCTTTCAGTCCTCGCACGTCAAGTCTTTTGTTGAAATCGGTCTTCGCACGTAGAAGTACGTGTTTAGTCTATGGGGTTGGGTTATATTAAAGGAACAATAGGAAACACAAAGAATTGTCCTCGCACGTATTGGGAAAGTACGACTATGTGTTTACAACGTGTTCTCCGTGTTGACCATCACTGTGGCAAAATCACGGAGAGTTCATAGTGTGTTCACACAGTGGCGATCACATTGTGGAAGGATCACTGTGTGTTCACAGTGTGGTCCCACAGATAGTTGAGTATCTATGGGGGACCCCCCGTGCACCCCCCCCCCCCCCCCCCCCCCCAGAACTAATCCACACTAACTTTTTCTGGTGCGTTTTAAGGTCCTTAAACACATTTGGGATGTTAACAGTGAAAAAAAACCGATGCTCTGGCGATATCCAAGATGGCGGCCAATATGGCCGCCAAAAATGGTCAAAATTGGGAAAAGTCATATATCAGCCAAAAAATATGATAAAAGCATAAATACAATTGTTAGATATATGTTTTTGACCCTTACAAATTCATTTCTGGTATTCTCGTTTTGCTATCATGCTTCAAATTCAAGATGGCGGCCAATATGGCCAGCAAAAGTGGTCAAATTTGAGAAAAATCGTATTTATCAGCCAAAAATTATGATAATGGCATGAATGAAATGATTTGATATATGTTTTTACCCTTACAAAATACTTTCAAGTATTCTTTTATTTTGCTATCATGTACCAAATTCAAGATGGCGGCCAATATGGATGCCAAAAATTGTCAAATTTGGAAAAAAGTCATATATTGGCCATAAAGGTAAGTGATGAGTACAAGTAAAATTATTTGTAAACATGTTTCAAATTCAAGATTGCGGTCAAAAATGACCAAAGAAATACAAAATACATGTATCAGCAATATATTAAAATAACCATGAGCACTCACTTGCAATTGTGAAAGAGAAAATAATACATATATATATACCAATTTTTTAATATCTGGAGGTATCTCACAAAAAGGCTAAAGTAAATCTATATAGACATTTTATATAGCGATTGTCAACCGCTTTAACACACACACACTCACTTGGTACTGTAAGACAAATTAATATACATTTTGTACCCATGTAATTTACATCTGGAGGTATCTCAAATAAGGGCAAAAGTATTTGACATTTTATATAGCGATTGTCCACTGCTTTAACACACTCTTGGCATTGTGAAAGACAAAATAATAAACCCATTCTGTAATACATCTGGAGCTATCTCAAATAAAGGCAAACTTAAACCTAAGGTGAGTTTGTTAGTTTGTGTTCTGAAAAGAACCGGAGGGAACTCATCAACGTTACGGACAGTATGCTCTGCCCGTCGTCAGGAGACTGAGGGATTCCAACGGTGAAGCAGGCTTATATGGTGTCTAGAAGCGATTAAGCGTGAGAAGGATGCAAACTCATGCAGGGCTTGGGGATGCTGGATGATCATTGAGGCGTGTCATTCTGAAGGAAGGGTGCGAAGGGGGAGGTTGCCAAGGGTATATGGGACCCATAGGCTGGATAACTACATGTAAGTTATCCTAGGGTATAGGAGACCCATTGGACTGGGAGGTAAGGATGGGGCCCCAGATGTCGCTGATGGAGAAACCGATGTCTTGGGGAACCGTGTTGTGCTTAAAGATTTCAATGGCTTCTCTGATGCGGCAGGGGTACCAGCGTTCGATGCTGGTGATGAGTTCGGCCTGGCTCCAGTTGATCTGATGGTCTTCGGTGTGGGAGTGTTTGACTATGGATGATTTCTCATAGTCTCCTTTTCTGCCATGGGCTTTGTGTTCATTGAGTCTGGTAGGGAGGTCCCTGCCAGTCTCACCGATATACACTTTGCCACATTGGCAGGGGATCTTGTACACTCCTGGCCTGCGCTCTGGGTCTGACCGGTCCTTGTGCGAAGTCAGCAGATTCTGGATCTTCATGGGGGCTGTGTGGTAGACTCGAATCCCATGCTTGTGGAGGATGCGCTGGATTTGATGTGAAGTACTGCCTAAGTAGGGGAGAGTAACAGGACTAGGGACCCTAACTAGTTGGCTTTGGGTACAGGCGACCCTTTGGCCGGGGGTGGATCTGGGGTCTTGTGTCTTGACTTGGCTGGGCTTGTATCCGTTGCGTTGCAGTGCTGTGGTGACGTGATGGAGTTCCTGGGTTTGATGTTCCTTGTCGCAGACGTTGTATGCCCTGCGGACGAGGGCCCAGTTGATGGAAGTCTTGATCTTGGGGTGATGGAAGGAACTGCTGTGGAGGTATCTGTCGGTTTGGGTGGGTTTGCGGTAGACACTGCGGGTAAGACTGCCGTCCTGCTTTCTGGACACCTCAACATCAAGAAATGAAATGTTGCCATCTCTTTCTTGTTCCATGGTGAACTGGATGCTGCTGTGAAGCCCGTTGAGGTGTTCTAAGAAAAGCCAAAGGTTATACTTTCAATGTACAGGAGCCAAACCCTAGGTCTGTGATCTGCTGTGGCGATGGCGATCTGCTGTGGCGATGGCGGTCTGCTCAAACTCTTCCATGAATATGTCGGCCAGAACCAGGGATATAGGATATCCCATGGAGGTTCCAGCCGACTGTTCGAAGAAGTTATCCCTCCATCGGAAGCTGGATGAGTTCACACATGTGAGGAGCAGATCATGAAGCTGGTCAGGAGTGAGGTCGGAGCGGTCCTTGAGGGTGAGGTCTGCTTGGAGTCTGTCCTTGGCGATGGTGCTGGCGTCGGAGGTGGGGACATTGGTGAAAAGGGAGACGACATCAAAGCTTACCATGATGTTGTCCGGCTGGAGGGTGAGGCCTTAGATGAGGGTGGCAAACTAGTCGGAGTTCTTGATGTGGTGCTCAGTGTTGCCTACCAGGGGTGAAGTATCTTGGCAAGATGCCTGGTGTCGTAGGTGGGGCCTTCCCTGGAAGCTATAATGGGGCACAGGGGAACATCCTTCTTATGGATCTTGGGATGTCCGAAGAACCTGGGGCACTTGGAGCTGGATTGCCGGAGGTGTCTGTACAAGGGCTGAGAGATGTTGCCGGAACGCTGGAGAGAAAGACGCTTGCCTTGCAGCCTCCTCTCGATGGATGGTGTAGGGTCTTTCCGGATTTCACGGCAGTCCGAGTTGAGGATGTCCGCCACCTTGCGGTCATACTCGGCCCTGTCGACAGTGGCATTACCCTTGTCCTCTCGAAGAATGTGGATGGACTTGTCTTGGTGCAGTGATGTGATGGCTGACCGGTCTTGTCTGGAGATGTTAGGCTTGGCTGGTTCGTGTTTCCGGAGGGATTGATTGATCTGCAGACGGATCTCATCGGCAGCATGCTTGTCAAGATGGCAGAGGGTGGGTTCGGTGTGATCTCTTCTACAGGGGATGATCGAGGGACAATGGACAAGGTCTCTTCCGCGGACAGGGTACGCTGGCTCAGGTTGACTATGTGCCGGGTGGTGAAGGATTCTTGAGAGCGAAGGTGGGGTTTGGTGTGGTGCAGGTTGGAGGGTCATTCGCCTGGAGGGTTGGGGGCGTAGAGGGATATAGAAGATCCCATGGCCAGGGTCGGGGCTGTGGAAGTGGGGATATAGGTGATCCCATTACCTGGGTGGAAGCAGGGCTGGGACTGGTCTTGGTCTTGCGCTTTGTGATACTCCGGAGTTTCTTGATTTGGCGTGGTTGCTGGAGGAAAGGGTGAGCTGCTGAATCTTCCCGAAATCAGCTCCGGAGACACTAGAACCTAGCTGGTCACAGGTGGTGGAAATATGCCTGTCCAAGGATGCAAGGGTGGATCTGGTGGGACTGATGCGGAAATTCCACCCCCTACAGAGCATGGCTGGACCTGATGTGGAGATTTCATTGAGCCAGTGTGGTCAGAGAGACCTGTCTTGCCATCCCGTCTTGCAAATCCCGTCTTGCAAATCCCGTCTTGAAGACATCCTGGCTGAAGTCACAGAGGAGGAAACGTCAGATGACGAAGATGTCGATATCGATGGAGATGATGTAAATAAATCTGACTGTTCAGGTCTTGACGACTATGACAGTGACTAATGCTATGTCATATTCAAAGCAGTAGACAATCTCTATATGAAATGTAGATATTGCAATGCTTTTCCTCTTTCAAAATATCAAGTGTGAAAGCGGTGGACAGTCGCTATATAAAATGTGTATAGGTTTACGTTTCGCCTTTATTTGAGATACCTCCAGATGTATTACAGAATGGGTTTATTATTTTGTCTTTCACAATACCAAGTGTGTGTTAAAGCAGTGGACAATCGCTATATAAAATGTCTATATGTTTAACTTTTGCCTTTATTTGAGATACCTCCAATTGTAAATTACATAATGGGTATATTATTTTGTCTTTAACAGTAGTGTTACCAAGTGTGTGTTAAAGCGGTGGACAATCGCAATATAAAATATCTATAGGTTTTACTTAAGCCTTTTTATGAGATACCTCCAGATATTAAAGAATTCGTATACATATGTATTATTTTCTCTTTCAAAACAGCAAGTGACTGTTCATGGTTATTTTAATATATTGTGATACATGTATTTTGTAATTCTTTTAATTTATTACGGTAATTTTGACCACAATCTTGAATTTTAAACATGTTTACAAATCAGAAAAATCCAGATATGAGTTTAAAATGACTTTCAAATAGGCCTACATAATGTCAACTTTTACTTACACGCTGGAGAGAAAGACGCTTGCCTTGCAGCCTCCTCTCGATGGATGGTGTAGGGTCTTTCCGGATTTCACGGCAGTCCGAGTTGAGGATGTCCGCCACCTTGCGGTCATACTCGGCCCTGTCGACAGTGGCATTACCCTTGTCCTCTCGAAGAATGTGGATGGACTTGTCTTGGTGCAGTGATGTGATGGCTGACCGGTCTTGTCTGGAGATGTTAGGCTTGGCTGGTTCGTGTTTCCGGAGGGATTGATTGATCTGCAGACGGATCTCATCGGCAGCATGCTTGTCAAGATGGCAGAGGGTGGGTTCGGTGTGATCTCTTCTACAGGGGATGATCGAGGGACAATGGACAAGGTCTCTTCCGCGGACAGGGTACGCTGGCTCAGGTTGACTATGTGCCGGGTGGTGAAGGATTCTTGAGAGCGAAGGTGGGGTTTGGTGTGGTGCAGGTTGGAGGGTCATTCGCCTGGAGGGTTGGGGGCGTAGAGGGATATAGAAGATCCCATGGCCAGGGTCGGGGCTGTGGGAGTGGGGATATAGGTGATCCCATTACCTGGGTGGAAGCAGGGCTGGGACTGGTCTTGGTCTTGCGCTTTGTGATACTCCGGAGTTTCTTGATTTGGCGTGGTTGCTGGAGGAAAGGGTGAGCTGCTGAATCTTCCCGAAATCAGCTCCGGAGACACTAGAACCTAGCTGGTCACAGGTGGTGGAAATATGCCTGTCCAAGGATGCAAGGGTGGATCTGGTGGGACTGATGCGGAAATTCCACCCCCTACAGAGCATGGCTGGACCTGATGTGGAGATTTCATTGAGCCAGTGTGGTCAGAGAGACCTGTCTTGCCATCCCGTCTTGCAAATCCCGTCTTGCAAATCCCGTCTTGAAGACATCCTGGCTGAAGTCACAGAGGAGGAAACGTCAGATGACGAAGATGTCGATATCGATGGAGATGATGTAAATAAATCTGACTGTTCAGGTCTTGACGACTATGACAGTGACTAATGCTATGTCATATTCAAAGCAGTAGACAATCTCTATATGAAATGTAGATATTGCAATGCTTTTCCTCTTTCAAAATATCAAGTGTGAAAGCGGTGGACAGTCGCTATATAAAATGTGTATAGGTTTACGTTTCGCCTTTATTTGAGATACCTCCAGATGTATTACAGAATGGGTTTATTATTTTGTCTTTCACAATACCAAGTGTGTGTTAAAGCAGTGGACAATCGCTATATAAAATGTCTATATGTTTAACTTTTGCCTTTATTTGAGATACCTCCAATTGTAAATTACATAATGGGTATATTATTTTGTCTTTAACAGTAGTGTTACCAAGTGTGTGTTAAAGCGGTGGACAATCGCAATATAAAATATCTATAGGTTTTACTTAAGCCTTTTTATGAGATACCTCCAGATATTAAAGAATTCGTATACATATGTATTATTTTCTCTTTCAAAACAGCAAGTGACTGTTCATGGTTATTTTAATATATTGCTGATACATGTATTTTGTAATTCTTTTAATTTATTACGGTAATTTTGACCACAATCTTGAATTTTAAACATGTTTACAAATCAGAAAAATCCAGATATGAGTTTAAAATGACTTTCAAATAGGCCTACATAATGTCAACTTTTACTTACACTCATCACTTACCTTTTTGGCCAATATATGACTTTTCTCAAATTTGACATTTTTTGGCATCCATATTGGCCGCCATTTTGAATTTGGTGCATGGTAGCAAAATAAAAGAATACTTGAAAGTATTTTGTAAGGGTAAAAACATATATCAAATCATTTAATTTATGGCTTTATCAAATTCTTTTGCTGATATATACGATTTTTCTTAAATTTGACCACTTTTGATGGCCATATTAGCCGCCATCTTGAATTTGAAGCATGATAGCAAAACAAGAATACCAGAAATGAATTTGTAAGGGTCAAAAACATATATCTAACATTTAAAAAAATGTTTTTATAATATTTTTTTGCTGATATATAACTTTTCCCAATTTTGACAATTTTTGGCGGCCATATTGGCCGCCATCTTGGATATCGCCAGAGCATCGGGTTTTTTTCACTGTTAACATCCCAAATGTGTTTTAGGACCTTAAAACGCACCAGAAAAAGTTGGTGTGGATTAGTTCTGGGGGGGGGGGGGGGTGCACGGGGGATCCCCCATAGATACTCCACTAAGAGACCACACAGTGGAGACATGGTTGAATTTTCCTAAGGGAATTGCTCTGGAGCTACACCAACTGGATGCCAGGAGAGCCTGAGAGTAGAAATTGCTGCCAGCTGTGGGGAGGCAGGTGGTCCCGCTCCTGCCATTTTGTTTGGTTCACAATTTGTTATCAAACATTTTTTTTAACTGTATGATGACATTGAGTAAAGAAATAATTTGAAATATTTAAAACATAGGTACATATATACGGAAACCCATTAGTGACAAGTACCTATTTCTCTCTCACAGCGATGCATTTTCTTTTTCAAGGTGATGCGTTGAAGTCAATCTCTTATGAGGGGGCGAGTTCATTTTTCATGGAGGTGTTTATCCCTTTCAGTGTGATTAATTAACTCGCGGCCGCGAGGTATTTAAGTAGTAAAATATAAGTTCATTTTGAAAGAGAAATCGGTAGCTGGCACTGAAATGTTCCATTGTTTGATTTACGTCATACGCGCCGAGATATCGATCGCGGAGCATTTCATTGCAGTGTTACGCATTGGTCGTAAAATGTACACGGCTGTAAGCTTAAGTATTTTTTTCATCAAATATCAAATGACAAGCATCTTTTTAGGTGTAAACCTACACTTCGTTGAATGTAATCTTTCACCTCTTGAAAATATTCCTTCCATTGCACTCATAAACATTCATTATTTGTATTGTCTCATACCTATCACTGTACAAACGGGTTTTGTCTGCCTATAATATTTTTCCAATAGCTTTGTCATGAAACCATAGTAGTGAAGGAGAAGGAACATGTGGATGAATGTGATTGGTGGATAAACCACGCATCCTCTGACGAAGAGACAGGGAACAGAAACACTCGTGTAGAGCCGACTTTCCGTTTGGGATTGTGATAACAACACTGCAAGCAAAATCTTCGGTCCTACCGGGAAGATGGACGTGTAGGCTATTGTTGGCCAATGTGGATTAAACCATTGTTACATTGTCAAATACGTTGTCGAATACAAACGTACTTCTTTTTCTCGGTCGACCCGGATGATTAAGTACGACTTAATGGTGTGAAAGTGCTGCAACGTCCATACATAGGTTTCTTCACATGCACCAAAACCGCAATGAAGGGCAACGCAAAAACCATTGCTTTCTGCCTTTTCGTGGTATCTTTTCAGACGCATTTCCCAGTCACGTTGGCCTGTATGGCTTGTCCTGTGTCTTGGGCAAGTTTCGAGAACCACTGCTACCTGGTGGTGACTGAGCCTAAGACCTTCGATGAAGCCGAGGCCCACTGCCAGGGATTATCACGCTTTGGCAGACTGTCTCATCTGATGTCCATCAAAAGCCAAGAGGAGCACAACTTCCTCATCGAGTTGATCGCAGCGACGTACGGTCAACACGAAAGCGTTTGGTTTGGTTACCGCCTGGATCGAGCTTCAGGATCCTTCTACTGGGTGGACGGCAGCCAGCATGGGCCCGGGTACTACACTAACTGGCACCCTGGTGAGCCCAGTGACAACCGTGGTGTAGAAGAATGCGGTGCAACATTCCGGGATGACTTGTGGAATGATGTGGCGTGCGACTATGTCAAAGGTTTCGCATGTAAGATACCGGACATATTTTTCGCCAAACTGTGAATGTGTAAATCAAGGCCTATTATTATGTGTATGGAAAGGTAATCCGAAAATAATGAGTTTTTATGGTTGTAACATAATGGGTGTTAGGCCCAATTTCCATCACTGTGCAAGTCTTGCAATTTCACGATCACTTTGTATGCGGACGTCATGGTACCAAACACTGACTAGTCTAGCAACGGACTCTTTAGTCTGTATTCTCTCTATAGACGAATCCGACAAATCTGTTTTGGGCATGGTCAAAACGGCTGAGAAGTAACATATGCTTTGTATGACTGCAAGCATTGATTGTGTTCAGTCACCCGAGCGTGGGGTTGACAAAGGAACCGTATGTGGAAGCACCCAAACAATGGCCACCCTTGTCGGACCAGCACTGGCCAATAGTAAACAAAGAAGGTTTAATCGGAAGTTGAGGTCAAATGTTCATGATTATTATGGTCGTCAATTTGCAATAATTTCAGAAAGTAGTATAGGCTAAATGCCTCACAAGACCATGTTACAAGACCACATTATTGTAGTTTTCCAGCTCAGCCCGGTAAGAATGCTAATTTCATACAACAGGGCGTAGCAGATGCACCGTATTATTGCCGACTTTCCTTGGAAGTCAGGGTAGAAAATACTTGATCTTGTTTGTAAACAATGTTTATATAACGACCCACATTATTGTACCTCAGTTGACATCATGGTTTGCATTAACATAAAACATCAAAATGTTGCAATTAGTCCCTAGAAATTGCTTTGAAGGACCTGCATTTAACATGAAATAACGTTCTCCTTATACATTATAATTTATGTCACAATACGAAGTGCGATCAGAAAGTTCCGCGACTGTGCCTATAACAAGCAAAAACCGTACGTGATTTAATTCTGGCCGCCATCCCCTTCAAAGTAGTCCCCTCCAAAGTAGTTCCTCTTGTGCAGCGATACACCGCTCCCAGCGCTCCCGCCACGCTTGGAACGCTCCCTGGAAATCCCGTTCCATAAGCGCGTCAAACACCATCTGCGATTCTCGCTGGATCTCCTCCACAGTGTCAAAACGGCGACCCTTCAGCTTGAATTTCATTTTGCAGAACAGAAAGAAGTCGCAGGGAGCCAAATCCGGCGAGTATGGGGTGGGGAGCGACGATTGTGTTGTTGCGGGCGAGAAACCCGCGCAATTTCAACGCGCTGTGAGCGGGCGCGTTGTCATGTTGGAGCAGTAGGCCACGCAACCGCCAATAAAAGTGCGCCCGATCGCGCGTGCTTGGCACGTGGGACAACCAGTGCAGTGCAGTGCATTGCATTACATTTCCAAACTATTTAATTACATTGTGCTCCAACATGACAACGCGCCCGCTCACAGCGCGTTGAAAATGCGCAGGTTTCTCGCCCGCAACAAAACAATCGTCGCTCCCCACGCCCTACTGGCCGGATTTGGCTCCCTGCGACTTCTTTCTGTTCCCCAAAATGAAGTTCAAGCTGAAGGGTCGCCGTTTTGACACTGTGGAGGAGATCCAGCGAGAATCGCAGATTGTGCTTGACGCGCTTACGGAACGGGGAGCGTTCCAAGCGTGGCAGGAGCGCTGGGAGCGATGTATCGCTGCACAAGGGGACTACATGTGTACTTTGAAGGGGATGGCGGCCAGATTTAAATCGCGTACGGTTTTTGCTTGTTATAGGCGCAGTCTCGAAACTTTTTGATCGCACCTTGTATAGGAGAGGTCAAGGCTGTTTTCATAAGCAAGGATTGTAGTAGGAACAGCCTGGACACTTAATCAACAGACACAACGAGAACAAGAACACTGCAAAAAGAGACAGACAGACAGACAAAAAAAAGACAAGCGACTCCAATGTAGAAAATTCATGTTTAATCTGACACAAGATGAGAAGAAACGGGCAATGATAACAATGAAAACAAAGGGAAAAAACAAATATTCAATTAAGACAAAATTAAATAGTAAAGAAGGGAAGGCTGTGCTACATACTGGGAGAGAAGGAATCGTTTTAAAGAATATATGAAAACCAGATAATAAATGGAATCTTCATCCAAAAGAATATTTAATCTAGTTTGTAGACAATGTTATAAAGACCCGCATTGTTGTGCCTTTGGGGTCATCATGCTTTGGCACATCAACACGAACATTTGTATTAACATAAACACAAAAGTTTTGTAATTAGTCCATATAATTGCTACAAAGGATTTATAAGATGTTTGCTTTTCGTTTTAATTAAAGGTTTCGTGTTCCGAGAAAAAGTTCCAAGCGAAAATAAAACTGTTCGTAGCCATGTATTGTGTTCAGTGATTTCAAACAAATTTGTTTTGTTCTAAAGAATATTAAGTAGTTTCCTTACAAATGTTAATGCAGAACGTCACAAGAGGTCGCCAGTCAGTCGCAAACGATCAGAGTATATCATCATTTCGAGAAAACGTTAGAAGTGGGTCTATACGCAATATAGATCTTGGGTAGAAACCATGACATATGAAATAATATCAATATCATTATAAATTTTGGACGTCAGCTTTGCAACTTCATCTTTTATTGAAAAATACCATCACTGAATAAAATATGCAGTATTGAATAAGCTCATAGCTAATAGCCCGAGTTAATTGAGACGATTAGGGCTATGTAATGGTCCGTTCTCTGAAAGGTATATGATGAAGTTTCGGCCTTGGGAGGGATGCTTCTTACCCATTTTGACTTAAATCGGCTAAAGAATATAGAAGAAAATGCATTTTGTATGTTTCAATACAATGACCACTACTAACCACATTGGCCCAATTCTGTGAACACCCCATACAGTCCAGAGATGTAACTGACCAAGTTTGACATCAAGACTGTGGGAGAAAAAGCATTTCGTAATTTTGAAGAAATTTACCCCTACTGACCATTAGATGACCATTGACCAAATTATGTGTACACCCCATATGAGGCTTGGTCCAGAGATGTAACTGACCAAGTTAGACTTCAAGACTGTGGGAGAAGAATAATTTTGTAATTTTGAAGAAAATAACCTCTACTGACCATTAGATGACCATTGGCCAAATTATGTTTACACCCTATTTAAGGCTTGGTCCAGAGATGTAACTGGTCATGTTTGACATTAATTGGATCAAGAGCGAATGAACCCGAATATTTACTAACAGAAATTACGGATTTTTAGTTGTCCACTTTTGAGGCGTCAAGAAAAGTCGCAAAGTAAAATCCAAATTTCTGCTAGCAGAAAATTTAGTTTGTTTTAAACCGGTGTTGCCATTTCTAAAAGCCTACAATTCTACTAGCAGAAAATGGGAAAATATGGTTGTCCACTTTTGACGCTCCATAGAGCGACGGTGAACTTGGGTGTTACTTCGTGAAAACGAAAATTACTCGGTTCTCTAAAATACGCGCGCGTGTTACTTCGTGGTGTCAGTGACGATAAGGGAGACTTGAAGTTCTGAAATCTGGCAAATACTGCATCTTTCATGCTGTCTTCAAGATCAGTCTCAAGTCCGAGGGCTTGGTGTCTCAGCGTTTTCCATCTGGCTAGGTTAGCTGGTCCAACCACTTATGCTAGGCGGTCCTCACCAGCTTGGCGAAAGCGGTCGGCCCTTCTCCGGGCTGCCTGTACGCTCAATATCCTCCGTTTCTCTGCGGATGATTTGGCAGGACGGCCCCCACCACTAAACGACGTTTTCTTCTTTGCCTTTGGAATAGTAGACATTTCGCTGTTTCACAGATTTAGGAGTAAAACTGCAATTTGCATGTGTCAACGACAAGGATCATGCCTTCAACGGGGTCCCATGCCTGCAGTGCTGACCAGCTCTGCGACGCGTCGACGCAAGCCGCCGACCAGTAGTAGGCTACACACAGCCGGCGCCAGGGACAGTGCAGTAGAGTGCAGCGTTGATAGATTGGTGCGGCAGCTGCCCCACGCCTTCTCTCGTAAAACATGGGTCCGTCGCCCGGTCTTTGGGAAAAGTGTTACGACTTTCGCAAACATTTCGCCAAATTAAAGTATAATCAACAAATATACAATAGGTACAGTTTGGAAAAATAGTCAGGATTATTATGGTTAAATTAAACTGGAATTTGGTAGTAAAACTAGCCCTAATGATCACGTGAGTTTCGTGAACCAAAATTTGGTGCAAGAAAGTCACGTGACTAACTTTTTTTTTTATTACACGAAAACGGAAAAATGTTAAGTTGTCGCGCTTGGACCTTTATGTTGTAATTAAGAAAATCCTTCCAGTCATGGTGAAATCTAATTTAGCGCCTAAAATCGCCCAAAAAATCGCCCAAGAGGTTGGTGTGTACCTTTCAGTATTATAATACGCGACGGTGCAGGCGAGTTCACAGTGTGTTCACTCAGTGGCTATTCACAGTGTAAAAATGTCACCGTGTTATCATAGTGTGTCCTCGCTGTTGACCGACACTGACAAAATCACGGCGAATTCACAGTGTGTTCACACAGTGGCGATTCACGGTGTGAAAATGTCTGTGTGGGTGTACAGGTTCTGTATACAGGGTGGATAAAGAAAAACGAAACCGAGATATTATTGCTAATTGTAACAGAAGTAGGGCACATGTGAATCAAAGGGAGATATCCTCTGTTAGGTTTGAATCTCCTCTTTAAAATGACACCCTGATCATGTCATTACATTCACGGTTGACTGAGCAGTGACCAATTTTATTTATTTATTTATTTATTTATTACATTTCTTTACCCAGGGTGTGCCCAAACAGTTTAAAACTGGTTTCCATTGGGGCCCTGCATATTATTAGTTAAAATTGAATATTTACACATTCATACAAAATATTTAAACAAATACAATAATGTTTACACAAATAAATATATCTTCGGTTAACTTTTCAACTCTCCAGTAGAAGCCTATTGCTGATTTACGGGATGGGCGAAAAACCCGCGAAAAAAAAAAAAACCTTTTAGGGTGAAAAACAAGGGGAAATTCCCATCCGGCTCCAAAGTATTTTGGCAACCAAGTTTATAACTCCGCAGTTCAGCGTAAATTTCAGAAATATCACTGATAGATGGCTTTACGTAGCTCCGATTTAAATGTACTTAAAGAGTTTATGGTTCTCATTTGTTCAGGCAGATTATTCCATATACTGGCACCACTCACAGCGAAACTTGTCACGTAGCATTCCTTTTTGGCGAAAGGAACTTTCAGTGCCATTTGGGTCGATTGTCGTGTTTCACGAATCACTGTAAGTGGTGTGAACAGATTTGTCATGTACATGTACAAAGGAGTCATTTTGTTAAGGCTTTTGAAAACAAAGATAGCCTTTTTGAACTGAACTCTTTCTTTAAAAGGAATCCAATTTAGTCTGGCAAACATATCAGCTGAGGGGGTGAGGGAGGTACATTTAAGGATTATCCGTGCGGCTCTTTTGAGACATTTGTTGAGGGTATTGTCGTGAGATATGTACCTTCCTCCCCACACCGTACAGCAATACTCTAAAGATGGCATAACTAAACTTACAAAGAGTGTGTGCAGGCTGCTTTGGGGAACGTAATCACGAATTCTGTTTAACACACCCAATTTAGACGAAACAGTCTTCCTTACGTTTTCAACATGTGTACCCCAACTTAATGTTTCATCAACAACTACACCCAAGCATTTACAAGATTTCACTTTTTCGATAACCTTATCAGCAATGCACACGTTTAGGTCGACGTTGGATATTTTCTGCCTTGAACCAATAAGCATACATTTGGTTTTGTTGGCATTTAATGCTAGTTTTTTTTTTTTGCACCAGTTGTGAATACTAGCAAGAGCTACATTCAAGTTCCTTTCTATTTCGTTAATACTAGAGGAGCTACAAGTTAACGTGGAGTCATCTGCATACATAAATAAGTTGCAATTTTGGGGTATACAGGATGGAAAATCACTACTATAAACAATGAATAAGAGTGGCCCTAAGATCGACCCTTGTGGAACGCCTATGTCTATGGGCAAGACCTTCGATATTGTGCCCTTAATATTTACAGACTGACTACGACCGCCCAGGTACGACTTAAACCAATTAATTCCAGAAGATGACAAATTCAGCTTCTTCAATTTGCCTAGTAGGATTACATGATCCACACAATCAAAAGCTTTACTGAGATCTATGAACACGCTACCTGTAACTTCACCTTGCTCCATAGCCTCAAAACACTTGTTTGTTAAATCGTGTAGAGTGCTTTCAGTTGAGTGCAAGGGTCTAAATCCCGATTGGCAACTAGGTATCAAATTGTTATCATCGAGGTAGCTATATACTGCCGAGTGCACCCATCTTTCTAGAATCTTAGAGATAATTGGCAGCATAGAAATAGGCCGATAATTACCTGTACTACATTTATCTCCTCCCTTGTGAATTGGTGTTACCAAGGCGTGTTTCCAATCCTTAGGGTATTGCTCGCATGTTATGGAGAGGTTAAAAATATAAGTTAAAGATTTAGTAATATAAGGGGAAGCAATTTTAATCATTTTAACACTGATGCCATCCGGACCTGTTGCTTTCCCAACCGACATGGATGATATTTGCTTTTGAACGAACTCTTCTGTAATATTAGGTACAGTGCATTCTTCAAGTTCATGTAGAGAATCAACGATAGAGGCGTAGGTATCATTGTTTTCAAGTTCGCCCGATGGGCAATTTCTAGCTGTACGTTTTCCTATCGTAGAAAAGTGTTCATTTAATGTATCAGCAATGTCAGTGGGATCGTCAATATTTTCTCCATTTGGGGAAGTGATAGAATTTGAAGCAATTTTCTGTTTTTTAGGAAGTACCTCCTTTAGTTTTTTCCATAGCATAGATGAATTGCTTTTATTTTCTTCTATGGCTGATGTATAGTATTCGCTCTTCTTAGTGCGGATTTTATTAGTTACATTGTTCCGCAGCTTTTTGTAAGAGTCCCAATCGATCTGTGAGCCTGAGCGTTTTGCGATTTTGTGTGCACGATCCCGCTGTCTCATAAGTTTAAGAATTTCACAATCGAGCCAAGGTAAAGAGGCACCCCGAATACGTTTAGTTTTGATTGGCGCATGAAAGTTAATAATACTCATAAATATGGAGTGCCATTTGCACCACGCTTCATCAACATCATAAGAGTCCAGTACATCTTGCCATGGTGCATTAAGGAGGTCGTCTTTAAATGCATCATTGTCTATATTTGTAAGACATCGAAAATTTATTGAGCGACCTTTAATTTTTGGCGTTTTCCAACTATGTTGACCATAAACAAGATAATGGTCACTGATTAGGACTGGTAATACACCACATTCCTTTATTAGCTCTGGATGGGAGCTGAAAATGAGATCGATTATTGTTTGAGTGGACTCAGTGACACGTGTTGAGTCATGTATGAGTTGCGCCAATTGGAATAAACCAAAACAAGAAATAATTGGGTTTGAGTTCAAACTATCATCGTCAACTGAAACATCATAATTAAAGTCCCCAGTTGCAATAATTTCTTTACATTCATAGGAGGCCTTATTAATAATATCACTTAGTTTATCAATGAATTCAACAGAGCTTGAAGGTGGCCTATAAATAGAACTAATAAGCACAGGCTGTCTTTGTTTACACTTAATTTCAACCCATAAGCACTCGACATCATCTGTTTCAAGATCCTCACGACGAGTGAAAGTTAAATTGTTTCGGATGTACATGGCAACCCCACCACCATGCCGGTTCCTGTCTTTTCTGACAATGGAAAAATTTGGTAATGTGATTTCATCGTCGGAGATTGAGGCATTGCAGAAAGTTTCATTTAGACAGATGATATCGAATGGATTTGTAGACATTAAAATTTTAAATTGGTCAAATTTGTTTATTAAACTTCTCACATTAAGATGGGCGAATGAGAATCCCCCGGAGCTTCGGTTGTAGATAACGCCATCTGTTAAGTCTATCGTAGATTTTTGCCTTGTGGATTGAGCAGCTCTCTGACCGTTTTTAGGTATTGGTTCCATTCCTGGCCTCGATAGTGTGTCTGGGTTAGTGGCTGACGGAGATGGGTTGGATGCTGTTTTTGATACGGGTGTGGGTAGTACTGATTTGCCATATGAAAACCCGTCGGGACATCACGATTCGCTGTAGTCCGCTCCTTCACGACATCAGAGTACAAGGTCTTGCCGAACGGGGTCCTCTGGTGTGTGATGCGGCTAGCAGTGGTCTTATGTGGTCCTGCGACGTGTTGGATAATGTTCATGGCAAGTAGACGCACTCCTGTTGAGTTGAGGTGCACGCCATCCGATACAAGGTGATTTGGGTTTATGTTTCCATTGTCAATGAAGCCCCAGTTATTTTGTCTTGCTATTGACTTAAGCAGATTATTAGAGTCATCTACCTTCTTGCGTTTTGGCACTGTTTGGTTTTTGCGATGTATAATCGACGAGATTGTTACTGATCTTGGTTGTAGTGATTCACCAAGAGAAGTGATCTTTGCAGCAATAGTCTCTGGGTTGTCAGAAGTATTATTGGTCCCAACATGAAGGATTACTCCAGAGACGTCGTGTTTGGCCGACAGCTGGATGGCGTTAGGAGCAAGATCTTCGATTTTTGCTCCACGCATGGTATGGCACATCACTTTCTTTTGCCTGCTCAATCTCCTGGGTTGTAGCCTTTTGATCATTGAGTCACTGATTATTAGGATATCTGCATGTTTGTGTTCGCTAGGTGTGGGTGGCCGTTTTTTCATGGTAGGTGTCGGTTTCTGCTCTGTATTGGTCAGTTTCTTGTGCTTTTCCCGGTATTGGTCGAGCTGTTCTTGAAAAGAGGCCTTGTTTTTGGAGGGACAGGGATTGTTTGGGGGAGTACAGGACTCCTGTTCCATGCCAGGCTGGACTTTTGGCTGCATAGCTTCGTAGTAGGAGTCGATCAGGAACTCGGCTTCGGTCCGGGAATCATCAAAGCTGTTTTCGATGTTGACCGGATCGACATCCTCCGTCGCCAATGCAGCAAAGCGGTTGCTTGTTGATACCGCTGGACTGGCTGAACCCATGGTGGTACTCGGGTTGTTCCGGCTCAGGGCACAGGGCTGGCGTTTCGAATGGGCATCGGCTTCACGAGAAGAAGGGCTCATCAGCATATCAATGGTAGAATGGAGAGCGTCACATTCCTTCTTCAAGTGGTCAATTGTTTCCCTCTGGGAAGAAGAAGATAAAGAAATCTGGCCAGAAAGTGTTGCAATTTGGTCTGATAATTTCTGATCAAGTAAATTTATGTCGTTCTGAACCTGTAGGTAGGATGGCTTTATAAATAACCTGTAGGGTGGGTTCAGATACTGGATCGAGGGCTATAGCACCTGTTAAATCTCGATCCGCAGTGCGCTTTGTTGGCTTCGGTTTAACCTGATTAGCTGAACTTAAACAAGACCTAGGAAAACTGTTCCGATGACCAAAAATGTACAGACATAATTCCTTGATGTCATCGGCCGCTGTTTGTGTGGACCTACGGGATTCTAATGAGAAATTACAAGAAAATTGGGTACTTAGCTTTGTTGAAGAGTCGTTTGTCTCTTCGCCATCTTGGAAATCGTCACGGTACTTCTCCTTTGCAGACTCGAAGATCAAATTCCTTGCCGGTAGAAGCTCATCAATGGTACAGTTACTTCTCAACAGTGACTCTATGGGCACAGACGGTGTACTCTGTAGTTTTGAGACTATCTGCTCTATCTTAGAATCAAGTTTTGATAGAAAACTCGGAGAGCCGATGTGACACACGACTTGTCCGTTCGCAGCCATTCTCTCTATTGAGAGAATTGCGCCACTTTTCAATTGTGGTTTTTGTGGTGTCATTTGTCACAGAACGAAAGGCTATGGTTGCCAATCATGCCAGGTGGGGGAAAAAAGAGATTTCACCATGTAAACTTAACATTTATTCGCGCAGTGTTATTTACATAATGAAACATGCCCCTCAACGTGTCCTCCGTTTTCCCTGACACAAATCTGAGCACGGCGTCGCATGCCCATCACTGCCGAGCGAATCACACCAGGTTGCCCGCGTAGGATGTCGACTTCTCGGACAATCCGCTCCCTCAAGTCTTGAATATCCTGTGGTGGCGTAACAAAGACCTTGTCTTCCAAATAACCCCAGAGAAAGAAATCGCATGGGGTTAGATCCGGGGATCTCGGGGGGCCATTCTACGTTGTGGTTCAGAGCAATGATTATTTCTCCAAACAGTTCCGCCAATCGCTCTCGTACGATGATGCGGCGATGAGCAGGTGCCCCGTCCTGGGCCCACCACAACCGACGAAAAATGTCTCCTTGCTGTCTTTCGAAATGTTGCTCTAACAATCAAGTCATTGATCATTTAAAGATAGCCTTCCATTCAAATGTCCTTCAAAAATGTAAGGACCAAGCAGAATCCCATTCCCAGAAAGTCCAATCCACAGTGATAATTTCTCAGTATTCAAACTTTTGTCAAAAGTGAAATCCGCCGGTGGATGATGCAATGGTGCGTACTGGGGGACGTTCTGCGTGTTCACGGCTCCGTTCATGCAGAAGGCAGCCTCATCTGCGATGATGAGATTTTCCAAAAATCTGTTTCGACGGTCAAGTATATCCATTGGCAAAACCTAAGACGCCTCGGAAGATCACCAGGAAGCAGTTGCTGTCTTCTCATAATTCTGTAAGGGTACCACCGGACATCCAGCCTCACAATTCTGTTGAATGTGGTTGGGGGCAGTCCAAGACCATTTCGTCTCTGGCTGATGCGTTCTCCCTGTTGCAGGGCCTGCTGGACCGCATTGATGTTTTCGGGTGACCGCCCAGTTCTTCGTCGCCCAGATCTTCCCTTGTTTAAGTTTAAGCTGGTTCCCTCACGCTGGTACTTGCGAACATTGCGCCAAAGCGTTGCCTTAGCTGGAGAAGGACGTTCTGGAAAGTTTTCAGCATAAGCATCTGCCACTTGCTGAAGGCTCCCCGTCTCCAACCACTTCGATACAACAAAAACTCGCTGTTCTTTTGTGAGCTGCATTTTCATGTACGCCTGAATGTGTTTTAAGAAACTGCAAGCTTCTCCTCACCCACTTGTTAATTTTAAGAAGGTTATGTAATGGTTAAGGCCAATGAATGCCACTAAAGAAAGTGGCGCAATTCTCTAAATAGACCCTTTCATAAAATTGGTCACTGCTCAGTCAACCGTGAATGTAATGCATGATCAGGGTGTCATTTTAAAGAGGAGATTCAACCCTAACAGAGGATATCTCCCTTTGATTCACATGTGCCCTACTTCTGTTACAATTAGCAATAATATCTCGGTTTCGTTTTTTTGTATCCACCCTGTATATCTCCGAGGACAAGAGGAGAAAGGAAATATAAAGAAACCTTTCAGTCCTCGCACGTCAAGTCTTTTGTTGAAATCGGTCCTCGCACGTAGAAGTACATGCTTAGTCTATGGGGTTGGGTTATAATAAAGGAACAATAGGAAACACAAAGAATTGTCCTCGCACGTATTGGGAAAGTACGACTATGTGTTCACAACGTGTTCTCCGTGTTGACCATCACTGTGACAAAATCACGGAGAGTTCATAGTGTGTTCACACAGTGGCGATCACAGTGTGGAAGGATCACTGTGTGTTCACAATGTAGTCCCACAGAGACCACACAGTGGAGACATGGTTGAATTTTCCTAAGGGAATTGCTCGGGAGCTACACCAACTGGATGCCAGGAGAGCCTGAGAGTAGAAATTGCTGCCAGCTGTGGGGAGGCAGGTGGTCCCGCTCCTGCCATTTTTTTGGTTCACAATTTTGTATCAAACATTTTTTTTAACTGTATGATGACATTGAGTAAAGAAATAATTTGAAATATTTAAAACATAGGTACATAATATATACGGAAACCCATTAGTGACAAGTACCTATTTCTCTTGCACAGCGATGCATTTTCTTTTTCAAGGTGATGCATGGAAGTTAATCTCTTTCGAGGGGGCAAGTTCATTTTTCATGGGGGTGTTTATTTCTTTCCGTGTGATTAATTAACTCGCGGCCGCGACTTAATAACTCGCGGCCGCGAGGTATTTAAGTAGTAAAATATAAGTTCATTTTGAAAGAGAAATCGGTACCTGGCACTGAAATGTTCCATTGTTTGATTTACGTCATACGCGCCGAGATATCGATCGCGGAGCATTTCATTGCAGTGTTACGCATTGGCCGCAAAATGTACACGGCTGTAAGCTGAAATGAAAAAATGCTTCTCAAATTGACCGGGTCATATTTTATTTTATAAATAAATTCATTTATAGGTATTAAATGTGAATTGAAAGCCAAATTGGTTCAAGTGAAGTTTTAGTGTGATTATTTGCCGCTAAAAAATTGACCCCCCCTTTTGAAATTTGTTGAGACTCAAATTGAGGGCGCTGTTCGTGACGTAGACCAAGGCGCCGAAATTCATGGATCGACTCGATAGTCTGGACCCGGCCCTTATACACACACTAGGTCTACACGTGCAATTTCGTAAGTTGCAACAACAACTAACATCGAACTTACCCTGATTTTCTCCCTTTTAGCGAAGGCTCCTCGGGAAATGGGCCGTTTAACTGCTTTCGCCTTTATCTTACTCATATCTGGGAACTTTGTTGGGATGGCAGTGGACTTGAGCATATTTTTAATGGTCATCACAAAGGATTTGAAAATACCAGTATCGAAACACGACGGCTCAAAGTGGTCGCTACATAACGCTGAAAAGCTGCTGGGGCCGGACCACTTTGCTCTTGTCACCTTCACTTTCGCCGTCCAAATTCTCCGATATTTCGCTTCAGTTAGAAATAAATTAAGGCTTACTCCACCCGTCGTTGTTTTGCTGCACCCAGCAGCCACACACCTTGTAGGCATGGCCGAAAAAACACTATATTTTACTTAGATTTTGGACGAAGAATGTTCGCCGTACAATGTTCACACAATGCATACCCGTGATGAATGGGTAATGTGCCTCGAGCTACGTCACACACTTATGTTAATGAGGGTCCCACTCAGGGGGCGGAGTAGCTTGGACAAACATTTTCAAAAATTGTTTTCTCATATTCAATCTTGGAAATAATTGTCTGTGGACACAAAATATCATTGTCAAGATAATACTTTATTGTTTTAAGCAGGAATAATGCAATATAAATCCTAAATCATGTTTCCTTTAAGTATTTTTTTCATCAAATATCATATGACAAGCATCTATTTAGGTGTAAACCTACACTTCGTTGAATGTAACAAATTATCTTTCATACCTATCACTGTATAAACGGTTTTTTTCTGCTCATAATATTTTTCCAATAGCTTTGTCATGAAACCATGGTAGTGAAGGAGAAGGAACATGTGGATGAATGTGATTGGTGGATAAACCACGCATCCTCAGACGAAGAGACAGGGAACAGAAACACTCGTGTAGGGTCGACTTTCCGTTTGGGATTGTGATAACAACACTGCAAGCAAAATCTTCGGTCCTACCGGGAAGATGGACGTGTAGGCTATTGTTGGCCAATGTGGATTAGTGTTTTAAACCATTGTTACATTGTCAAATACGATGTCGAATACAAACGTACTTTTTTTCGGTCGACCCGGATGATTAAGTACGACTTAATGGTGTAAAAGTGCTGCAACGTCCATACATAGGTTTCTTCACATGCATCAAAACCGCAATGAAGGGCAACGCAAAAAACATTGCTTTCTGCCTTTTCGTGGTATCTTTTCAGACGCATTTCCCAGTCACGTTGGCCTGTATGGCTTGTCCTTTGTCTTGGGCAAGTTTCGAGAACCACTGCTACGTGGTGGTAACTGAGCCTAAGACCTTCGATGAAGCCGAGGCCCACTGCCAGAGATTATCACGCCTTGACAGACCGTCTCATCTGATGTCCATCAAAAGCCAAGAGGAGCACGACTTCCTCATCGAGTTGATCGCAGCGACGTACGGTCAACACGAAAGAGTTTGGTTTGGTTACCGCCTGGATCGAGCTTCAGGATCCTTCTACTGGGTGGACGGCAGCCAGCATGGGCCCGGGTACTACACTAACTGGCACCCTGGTGAGCCCACTAATCACGGAGGTGGTGTAGAAGAATGCGGTGAAATATTCCTGTATGACTTGATGTGGAATGATGTGGCGTGCGACTATGTCAAAGGTTTCGCATGTAAGATACCGGACAGATTTTCCGCCAAACTGTGAATGTGTATATCAAGGCCTATTATTATGTGTATGGAAAGGAAATCCGAAAATAATGGTTTATTGTGTAACTTACGAGTTTTTATGGTTGTAACATAAAGGGTGTTAGGTCCAATTTCCATCACTAGAGCGTGCAAGTCTTGCAATTTCACGATCACTTTGTATGCATGGTGAAAACGGCTATGATTGGGGCCATCTGCACCTGAGAAGTATCATGTTTTGTATAACTGCAAGCATTGATTGTGTTCAGTCACCCGAGCGTGGGGTTGACAACCGTATTTTGAAGCACCCAAACAATGGCCACCCTTGTCGGACCAGCACTGGCCAATAGTAAACAAAGAAGGTTTTATCGGAAGTTGAGGTCAATTTTTTCATGATTATTATGGTCGTCAATTTGCAATAATTTCAGAAAGTAGTATAGGCTAAATGCCTCACAAGACCACGTTACAAGACCACATTATTGTAGTTTTCCAGCTCAGCCCGGTAAGAATGCTAATTTCATAAAACAGGGCGTAGCAGATGCACCGTATTATTGCCGACTTTCCTTGGAAGTCACAGTAGAAAATACTTGATCTTGTTTGTAAACAATGTTTATATAACGACCCACAGTATTGTACCTCTGTTGACATCATGGTTTGCATTAACATAAAACATCAAAATGTTGCAATTAGTCCCTAGAAATTGCCTTAAAGGACCTGCATTATAGTAACTTGGAATAACGTTCTCCGTATACATTTTAATTTATGTCACAATACTATAAGTGCGATCAGAAGGTTCCGAGACTTCGCCTTTAACAAGCAAAAACAGTATGTGATTTAATTCTGGCCGCCATCCCCTTCAAAGTGGTCCCCTTGTGCAGCGATATACCGCTCCCAGCGCTCTTATACCACGCTTGGAACGCTCCCTGGAAATCCCGTTCCGTACGCGCGTCCAACACCATCTGCGATTTTCGCTGGATCTCCTCCACAGTGTCAAAACGGCGACCCTTCAGTTTGAACTTCATTTTGGGGAACAAGAAGTCGCAGGGAGCCAAATCCGGTAAGTATAGGGGGTGGGGCCGGGGAGCGACGATTGTTTTGTTGCGGGCGAGAAACTCGCGCGTTTTCAACTCGCTGTGAGCGGGCGCGTTGTCATGTTGGAGCACCCAATTGACCTATCGCCGCCGAATCGCGTCAACGCAGCTTGTTAATTATTGTCCAATCACATCAATTATAATTCCACGTAAAACGCGCAAAATCTGAGACAAAAAAAATTACTACACAAATTCCCATAGGGTTGTCTTAGGGGCGTGGTTAACTCGTAAACGGCGATAGGTCAATACACCGATCCAGTAGGCCACGCCTACCATAGCATCTGCCTAGCAAGGGCCAAAAACGTGCGCCCGATCGCGCGTGCTTGGAACGTGGGACAACTAGTGCATGCAGTGCATTGCATTACATTTCCAAACTATTTAATTACTAATTGTTAACATGACAACGCGCACGCTCACAGCGCGTTGAAAACGTGCGTGTTTCTCGCCCACAACAAAACAATCGTCGCCCCCGGATTTGGCTCCCTGCGACTTCTTTCTGTTCCCCAAAATGAAGTTCAAGTTGAAGGGTCGCCGTTTTGACACTGTGGAGGAGATCCAGCGAGAATCGCAGATGGTGCTTGACGCGCTTACGGAACGGGGAGCGTTACAAGCGTGACAAGACCGCTGGGAGCGAAGTATCGCTGCACAAGGGGACTACTTTGAAGGGGATGGCGGCCACATTTAAATCGCGTACGGTTTTTGCTTGTTATAGGCGCAATTTTGGAACTTTTTGATAGCACCTCGTATAGGAGAGGTCAAGGCTGTTTTCATAAGCCAAGGGTTGTAGTAGGAACAGCCTGGACACTTAATCAACAGACACAACGAGAACAAAAACACTGCAAAAAGAGACAGACAGACAAAAAAAGACAAGCGACTCCGATGTAGAAAATTCATGTTTAATCTGACACAAGATGGGAAGAAACGGGCAATGATAACAATGAAAACAAAGGAAAAAACAAATATTCAATTAAGACAAAATTAAATAGTGAAGAAGGGAAGGTTATGCTACTTACTAAGAAAGAAGGAATCATTTTAAAGAATATATGAAAATCAGATAATATGGGAATCTTCATCCAAAAGAATAATTAATCTAGTTTGTAAACAATGATAAAGACCCGCATTGTTGTGCCTCTGGGGTCATCATGCTTTGGCACATCAACACGAACATTTGTATTAACATAAACACAACAGTTTTGTAATTAGTCCATATAATTGCTACAAAGGATTTATAAGATGTTTGCTTTTGGTTTAAATAAAAGGTTTCGTGTTCCGAGAAAAAGTTTCAAGCAAAATTAAACTGTTCGTAGCCATGTATTGTGTTAAGTGATTTCAAACAAATTTGTTTTGTTCCAAAGAATATTAAGTAGTTTCCTTACAAATTTGAATGCAGAACGTCACAAGAGGTCGCCAGTCAGTCGCAAACGATCAGAGTATATCATCGGCTCAAAGCAGAAATAGATTTTGTTTTATCATTTCGAGAAAACGCTCTACTGTCGAGCGCAAAACAATTGAATTACGCACGGCAGAAATTCCACGTTAGCAGTGTTGTAGTCGAGACCCCGAAGTCCGAGACCGAGACCGAAACCGAGACCTCATGGTCCGAGACCGAGACCGAGACCGAGACCTGGAAGACCGAGACCGAGATCAAGACCTAATGGCCCGAGACCGAGACCGAGACCTCGAGACCTTGTATGTCATTTACATAATAAAAGAATGCAAAAAGATCACAAATTTCCATATGCATTATGTGCAAAGGAGTATACATGTACCTGTACAAGTAAACCGTATTTATTGACATCAAGAATAAGGCTGCGGTTAGTAGTGCGTAGGGTCTGAATAGGTAAAACCACGCCCCTTTTCCCCGTTTTTCCCGGCCTCTCGACCAATCAGAACGCTGGATTACGATCACGTGACACCTCATTAGCATAATTTGTGGGTCAGTTTGTGGAGCAAGTTGGATCGACCCCATTCATGTAGGAGGGGTGTTGGCTTGCGTAAGCAAATTCGACAATGATTTGCCAACAGACAATTTTATGGAATCGTATTTAAAGAATGAGTTTTGAGGTTATTGAAATTTTAGAAATGACTTTTTAGTGTCAAAGTGAAGAATCAACCCTGAAATAAGATGTCACTGAGCAATGGGAACATATCCTCAGGTACAATGGAACAACCCGCAAGATTTGTTGCGAATGACTCACGTCACCTTCGTAGTCTATTGTGCAATAGCGCGAATGGGTTTTACGTGTGCAGACATGCACTAGTTTGTACCGATCATAATGTTTGTGGTGGCTGAAAATATGAAAACATACGTTCTGTATTAAAAGTTATGGTAAAAAAAAAAACTCACCGGGGAGCAGCACAATCGAACGGTGTTGTCCGATACTGTCAGAGAAGTTCACGGTAAATTCCAGAGAGCTAATAATCCATACACCCAACCATGGCCGGCCCGGCGGAGTGATGGTCAGCCCCCACAACGGCCGCGCCGATATATTCCTCATATCTTATCGGGTGCAACTCCAGTTGCACAAAGGATATCCGGCCACATTGTTACCAGAACCATCCAAGTAAAATTGAACGTAAAAATACATGATTTTGCGTATATGTGATGATCGTAGGAAACACAAAATTCCCCCAGGAAAATGTATACACGTTCATCATCTGTATTGTGACAAGTATGTGCCCTACGCGTTGTCCATGTACGTACAGGCCAATCGGAGTAGCACGGTTGGTTCGATCAACCGGTCTTAAACTTTAATCCCCAGATAAAAAAGCCCCTATTAAAGAAGGTCACATCGATTATCTTTAACCACAAAGCCTACATGTGTGGGCATGTACAGTTCGGAATGGTAATACGCTGTTACCCCGAATATCCCCGCAAGTTGAAAATAATGCACTGTTACAAAAACGTAGCTGCATTTTGGTTTCGTCTATATAATAGGGGGCATTAATTAAGTTTCCGAGCCAGGGTTATCTTCGAGGAGCGTGCCGTTGCGCACTTGTTTACTAACAAGATTGCTGATGAGGTTCCGTGATGTTGACACACAATACAGCTATACGCTCGACATAAGCGTTTCAACGTTAATTGTACACGTACAAATAAACACAACAGAGATCCTATTAAAGGTGGCCTTGGTGACTGTCCAATGGCTTCACGCTTGGTCTATACACGGACGCGGACGCGGACAGAGTCTATGCTAAGCGTCATATAAACCCATTCCATTTTGCAATAAAACTCAAATAGAGTAGTAGTGCATCGGGGCTGTTTGGGTAATTCCCGGCCCCCTTTTTGTGCACGTTGTATAGGGATTGTGGAGGGGGCGTGTGGAGGGGAAGTGGAAGGTCACAGTAAACAATAGATAAGAGGGTTATACAGGATGTACTGTGTAGGGATTATGTAAGAGGTTGGTCGCAACTATTATAATATGGTGGGAGGTCAGTACAATAGGCACGTAATTAAGTGGTATTGATGGGCATGAGGACTATAGATGCTTTTAATCACCCTACTGTGTTTTATAAGGTCTACATAGTATAGCTGGTCTGTATAGTGTAAATGATTACATAGTTCATCGATAGGTTTGGGTCAAGGAATTATAATGGAAATGTTTGCTACGGTTTAGTCAGGACATACATTCTTTTAAGAGCTCGGAGACTCTGCGTGGCACTTCATATGTGTTGGGGACTGATTGTAATGAATGCTTGGGTCTGTCGTTCATACTTCAGACAGAGCGGCACACCATGGGGAAAGGAATACACCGAGTCTAACCGTCAGGTAAACCTATTCCATTTTACAATAAAACTCAAATAAATTCAATATTTGTTCATGTGTATTCACTCATTTAGTTATCGGTACAAACTCTGCCCCATTTATTGAAGATTTCCTTAATCGTCATTTCTATGTTTTTTTCTTCTTTAACATAGACGAACATTATGACAAGTAGTAAATTATATGACACTGTTGCTCCTAAATTTACTTGTTTTATCGGACCGGGAAGTATAAAGTGAGCCATGTAACGGGTTTTAAAGGTGAGCGTGCTAAAAGTTCACGTAAACATTAAAACATAAAACATAAAATTGAAATAATCAAAGTAGATTACGAAAAAGAGAAAACTAAAAGTAAAAATGTTAAGCAAATGTACAAATTAAAAGTAAATTTGTAAAATATACGCTAATGTGATTAGCGTTCAGCATAAAGACGTAATATTATAAAAATACAACAGTCTTTCTGAAACTATTGGTCATTAATCATAACTGTCTTCCTCGCTATTCAAGTTCCTCTTCATCTTGTTGGAACAGTCCATCAAATTTGGCCTTGTGTTTAGGCATTACTCTGTTCAGGGCTTTGTTTACTTCTAGACCCTTATCTACTTTTTCTTCGAGATCTTCCACAATATCTTGATGAGTATCACTATCCTTTAGATGTAGGTAACTGGACAGAAAATCCTTGTATTTGTTGAAGAAGATTCGTTTAACCACCCAAATAGTCTTTCGATTGGCTTTTTCCCTGGCTTGATCTTCACCCACACCACAGTTGACGTACTTTTCGTATTTTTCATTCCACATCTCTTCAGTGGCTTCTTTGGCCTCTTCCAACCAGTTTAGATAGGTGACATTGTCTTCCAATTCAGAACTAGACTCATCTTTATCTGATAATTCGTCATCTTGTACCTCAGTTTCGGATTCCAAATCATTTTCCTCGAAATCTTCGTCTTCATCTTGCGTAGATTCAGTTTCACAGTTTCCTATTTCTGAATCTTCAAATCTACGCCTTTTAAAATAGGATTCAGAATGATCCACGTCACCATATTCAGATTGAATAGCTTCAATTTCAGGATCATCGTCAACTTGATTCACTGCAGATTCTTCTGCAGCATGTACATCTTCTGCATGCCTGCGTAGGTTATATCTCCGTCCAAAGCTTTTGTTACACTGGTGACAAGCATGGGGTTTGACTGCAGCAATAACATTCATGTTGAATCTTTGAAGGTTAATCTCCGAATGACAAGAAACGGATAAAATTGTTCAATATAAGCACTTATTTTGCTCATAACTCTGGTATTTGTGATCAATTGCTCATTTACTCATTTCGCTGCTCATTTGCTCATTTCGCTGCTCATTTGCTCATTTCTTGCTCTTTTTGTTGCTCATTTACTCATTTTGTTGCTCATTTCTTGTCATTCGGAGATTAACCTTCAAAGATTCAACATGAATGTTATTGCTGCAGTCAAACCCCATGCTTGTCACCAGTGTAACAAAAGCTTTGGACGGAGATATAACCTACGCAGGCATGCAGAAGATGTACATGCTGCAGAAGAATCTACAGTGAATCAAGTTGACGATGATCCTGAAATTGAAGCTATTCAATCTGAATATGGTGACGTGGATCATTCTGAATCCTATTTTAAAAGGCGTAGATTTGAAGATTCAGAAATAGGAAACTGTGAAACTGAATCTACGCAAGATGAAGACGAAGATTTCGAGGAAAATGATTTGGAATCCGAAACTGAGGTAGAAGATGACGAATTATCAGATAAAGATGAGTCTAGTTCTGAATTGGAAGACAATGTCACCTATCTAAACTGGTTGGAAGAGGCCAAAGAAGCCACTGAAGAGATGTGGAATGAAAAATACGAAAAGTACGTCAACTGTGGTGTGGGTGAAGATCAAGCCAGGGAAAAAGCCAATCGAAAGACTATTTGGGTGGTTAAACGAATCTTCTTCAACAAATACAAGGATTTTCTGTCCAGTTACCTACATCTAAAGGATAGTGATACTCATCAAGATATTGTGGAAGATCTCGAAGAAAAAGTAGATAAGGGTCTAGAAGTAAACAAAGCCCTGAACAGAGTAATGCCTAAACACCAGGCCAAATTTGATGGACTGTTCCAACAAGATGAAGAGGAACTTGAATAGCGAGGAAGACAGTTATGATTAATGACCAATAGTTTCAGAAAGTCTGTTGTATTTTTATAATATTACTTCTTTATGCTGAACGCTAATCACATTAGCGTATATTTTACAAATTTACTTTTAATTTGTACATTTGCTTAACATTTTTACTTTTAGTTTTCTCTTTTTCGTAATCTACTTTGATTATTTCAATTTTATGTTTTATGTTTTAATGTTTACGTGAACTTTTAGCACGCTCACCTTTAAAACCCGTTACATGGCTCACTTTATACTTCCCGGTCAGTAGTGCATAGGGTCTGTATAGGTAAAACCCCGCCCCCTTTTTTGTGCACGTCCTATGGGGATTGCGGAGGGGGTGTGGCTAGATTTGAGGAGCCGATTTGAGGAGACTGTTTGAGCAAGTTGGATCGATCCCATTCGTGTAGGAGGGGTGTTGACTCGCGTAAGCGAATTCAAGACAGTGATTAGGCAATAGACAATTATGGAATCGTATTCTAAGAATGAGTTTCAAGGTTACTGGAATTTCAGAAATGACTGTTTGTGTCAAAGTTAAGAATCAACCCTGATATAAAATGTCACTGTGCAACGGGAACGTCCGCACGTACAATAGAACAACCGCAAGAATGACTCATGTATTGTGCAATCACACGGACGGGTGTTGCGTGTATAGACATGTTTGTACCGGTCATGTTGTGATGATTGAAAATATGAAGACGTACGTTTTGTATTAAAAGTTGTGGTAAAGGAACACTCACCGGTGAGTAGCACGGTATAGTCCCATACTACGAAGATATTCACGGTAAATTCCAGAGAGCTATAGTAATAATCCATAGGTCCTGTCATGGCCAGCCCGGCGGACCTCCAGGGTCGCACCGATATTCCTCATATCTTATCGGATGCAACACTAGTTGCACCATGGAGGTAGGGTTGCACAAAGAATATCCGGCCACATTGTTACCAGAATCAAGCAAGTAAAATTGTACCCAAAAACAAGACACAGCGTACATACGTACTGTACGTGTGCGGTGGTGGTATAAACACCGCGTATAGCTCACTGATGGCCGTATTGTGTTATTGTACCCTACATGTACATACAGAGCTGGGTAGCCGCGGTGGTTCGACCATGGAGGTATTAAAAACCTATCTTGAAGTTTAATCCCCAGATAAAAGCCTCGTTAAAGACGGTGTTGGGTCACATCGATTATCTTTAACCACAAAACCTTCGTGTGTGTGTGTGCATGTACAGTTCGGAATGGCTCGAACATCCCAGCAAGTTGAAAACTAGAGCTCATTATTACAAAAACTTAAACCGTACTTCAGTTTCGTCCAAGGATAATTTAGTTACAGAGCCATGGTTACCTTTGTGGAGCGTGCCGTACTTGTTTAATTGGCAGCTAAGCAAGTCATTACCCCGCTCGACATAATGGACGGTGCAATGTTAATTGTACAAACAGTAACACAAGCACTAAACTATGGCCTTGGTGACTGCCCACAAGCAAACAGGCAGGGATACACCATGGAGGAAGGAAGTTCCTTCCTCCATGGAAACACGGAGTCTAACTATTCCATTTTGCAATATAACTCAACTAAATTCAATGTTTGTTCAAACGTATTTAAATATGTATGTATATATATATTGTTTTTACTTTTCCCATATTGAGAATTCCCTTCATCGTCATTTCTATATTTTTCTTCTTTAAAATGGACGAACACTGTGTACGGGTAGTACATTTACATAACGCGTTTGGGAAACATTCACCGGTTCAGAGTATCATACTATTAGTTTCTTTGTTTAGTTATAAAAAACGTCCAAAGGTGAGGGACAAAGTGTGAATTTTCAGTCGACTTTCAGCTACTTCTATAATCGGTCACTTAGCAAACCTTCTAAGCCTATATTTTGTTTAATGCGCTTGACGATCGACCGCTACTTGCATGTGTAAACAACATTGCGTATATAAGAGCTATAATCCCTCTATTTGTTATTGTGACGTGACCCGACCATACAAGGCCAAAGAAAGGAAGGGATAAACTCGTATGAACACGATGTTTTCGGACTACGTTATGATAAGCAAATATCGCTGCTTCAAAATTTACTTCTTTTATCGGACTGGGAAGTACAAAGTGAGCCATGTAACGTCAAGTTAGCGTGCAAAATGTTCACGTAAAACATAAAACGTAAAATTTGAAATAATCAAAGTAAATTACTAAAAAGCGAAAACTAAAAGTAAAATAAAACAAGGTACAAATTAAAAGTAAGTTTGTAAAATATACACTAATGTGATTAACGTTCAGCTTAAAGAAGTAAAACTATAAGAGTAAAGTGTAACGAATATAACGTAAAAACTAAAACAAACGTTCAAAGTAAACATACCGTGAAAACTCCCGAAAACAGAATATGAAACGATGTAAAAGCAAAGACTAAATAATGTAAAACAAAAATCCAACTAAAAATATATATCTGAGTAAAATGTTCAACGTAACAACAGGTTTCAAGAAAAAATGTGCACAAATATAATTTAAAAGTAATTTTTTCTCTTGCTTTTGGTTACTCATTTTATTCTTTTGTTATATTTGTTATTGTATATCTTTTGGTGTTTTTTTCATTACTTTTTTATTTTATCGTTACTCTTATTTCTTATATATAGGGTATAATATACACTATACATACACTTGGTTTGGTTTATGTCATCCCATAAAAAGTTCAATACAAATGCAAAAACTCAAAAAAATAATAATATGGCTATTACGAGGAAGCAAACTACGAAAAAATAATAAAGCAATAAATAAAAGAAGACACGGAAACGACTAAATGGACAGAATTCCTTGATTGGTCAACGGGTAATTCAAGTTTCCGAGTATTTTATTTACACTCACTCCAATTACACAATCTGAGTCTTTACCATATGCCTAAACTATAAATACGAGAAGCAGTGCACTTTGAACGTTCTTTTTAGAGTTTAATTGTCAAACTGCGGTTAACAAAAAGACGTATTCGCGATAAAATCTACCATTGAGGATTATGTCTTCGGATCCGTCCATCAGCGGATAGCACATTGGCTGACCCGGCCGTGCTTCTCGTTTCACTCATTACCAAGCTGCTATATATTGGTCTACATCTGGCCAAATTTGTCTGAAGCCTATTAAAACGCTCAAACTAAACGCTGCATAAAGAACTACACTCGTGCAAACAACCCAGAAGCACTATAATAATTAGAATCCGTGGGCCTACTATTATGTGTACATGGTGTACACCCACTAGATTATAAACTAGAAACCTTATCAACCAGCATAGCAGTCCCTAGCTGATTATTCCTCATCACTTACAAATGACATAATGGCAGATTTGTTTACTTCCGGATATGGGTAATCCTCTTGCATAGCATAACATAGCATAGCATTAGCTCTGCGTGTATTACGTTTATATCTGGCCATTCTTAGATCCCAAGGTGAATACACCCAGTGTTGGATCGATACTGTATTATTTTGACCTGGTAATAAGGATCACGATTGCTCCATAGATTCAAGATTCAAAGATTCAAATTTTATTCAATCACGTTAAAAACATGAAAATTTTCTTCCCAGTGCAATATCAAGAAGCATTAAAAACATTCAAAAACATGAACTCTGATAAAATATATAAATATACATATAAAAACAAAGTCACTGAAAAAGGCACTACATACGTTAGGTAATGAATACGTTAGGTAATGAATAATAACCGAGAATTCTGTGCCCGTTGTTTGCAAACGATTTGTACTCTGTGTTGATCGTTGTACACGTCAAGTTTGCGTTTGACTGAAATTCACATTGTATAGCATTTATCTCTCAGACCCTTGCGAAAAATACAAACAATTCACGCATAGTACGCATTATAAACTTTAGCTGTTAATTAACGCTCAGCCACAGGACTGCACTTCACGAGGAAAAACGCAGATTTAACCCGTTTTCGTGTTTATTTCTCCCATAACCCTTCATCCTTTGGCGTAATGCAAAAACTCAAATAAAATAAAATATGGCTATTACGAGGAAGCAAACTACGAACAAAAAATAAAGCAATAAATAGACAGAATTCCTTGATTGGTCAACGGGTAATTCAAGTTTCGGAGTATTTGATTTTATTCAAGGTTCATACAATAAATTACATAACATTACATCACCAAACTAGTAAAATAACAAATTTATAAATGTTAATTTCCAACATGCATGGAAAGCTTGCTAAAAGTATAGCGTGTTGACAATGAATCCAAATTATGTTTGACATCTACATCTTCATAATCCAATAAAACAGAAACAATATTTGGTATGATTTTTAATTGTAAATGTTGGTTTTTATGCTTAGCGTCACCTCAAAACAGCACAGTTGCGCATGCGTTGGAATCGTCAACGGGAGAAACATTTGTATAGAGTCGTTCTGTGGAAATGTAATTCTTGAGTTTACTACAGCTATCTAGTAGGCCTATATCTATAAACATGCAGGACGATAAAAGCCCCTACAAAATACGTATGTTTTATACCACTACAGAATATCTACCAACAGATGCGTCCAGATGAAAATTTCATTTTGGTCACCAAAACACCAATACAAAAGTGATGTACATGTACCTATACTGTCGTCTTTTAACAATGTACGTATAACTGCAACACAATGGCACCTGGAATTTGTTGTGTAAAGTATTATAATATATGTACAACGTCAATCACAATTATAATTGATATCTGCATTTACATGCTCAGTCAATTTTTCAGAAAAGTCAAGCGTTTTAATCGAGCAAACTCGCCAAGACCTTCGTACTACATGTATTTACACACCACAGATTCTGAATACTTAAACAAAATGTAGACTGGCACGTTTTCATTTTAGCGAACTCGATCAATTTGGGTTTTTTTCCTGTCACTAAAGAAATCAAGGCGCAAATTTGTTAATGTTTATTTTAGTTCTAAAAAGCCCTGCAGTAGAAATAAAGAAAAGTGTACAATGCAGAAATGAAAAATCACAATGTGTACATTTGTATTTGGTTATAGCCGTACGGAAGTGTGTCAAAGTGATCAACTTGTACTCTTTTCGTATACACCAGTTGATAATATTTTTTTTCTTCCTTGCTTTCGATGTTCATCGTTTTCTTATTTCTGATTATTTTGTGGGGATCAACGACTTGCACTTTAGAGGGACCGACTTTGTGAATCATTTGAAACATAGTGTCGAAATTCACGATCGATTGATTTCGGTAATTCAGTGTGATTCCCCTAACTTTACAGAAAGCTGTGTTTCCGTTCGAATCTGGTTTTGCCAACTTGTATGCATAATTTTTAGGCCCCCCGGAGACAAATGATGTGATATGGTTGTCTGAATCAATTTCGTTGGTGAGTTCACCCAGATAATCACCGATTTTGGGTTCCCAATCACCCTCGCGGTTCACGTATATCACGCTGTCTGTGTCGTAATATAACACTCTTCGTTCTAACGTCTACTAACACTTCGTAAAGTTTGAGTCTTGCTTGCGCCGTGGTGTATGCTGCGATGATGACGTTCGTCCGTCCAGAAGGCTCGATGAAGTCCTCGGTGTTTTGCCACTGAACCTCCACCATCTCCTCCGATACAAAATTGGCGCTGTTGACCTGTACATCATCGCTAGTCATCATTTCAAAGTACTCCGCAGGGTCGGTAATGTGGGAAGTTCTAGCCATGTTAGGCCTCTGACCAAATTTACCCCAGAAACTATTGAGCATCAGCTTGGCCAGTGCCCTGAGACCGGGGTTCTTCTGGATGTTATCCCATTCCAGCTTGACACCTTCCCTCTCGAAGTACTTCTGGATGTAGTCGTGTTTCTGCTGCGTTGTTTGGCACTACTGCGGCCAATCACTGGCTTCCTGCTTCATTTTTAGGAAAGCATTTACGTATGAAGCGAACAGCCCTCCTTCTTTTATATCGGGATCGTATTGAGCAACCCGGTCAAAATGCCACACCTCATATATCCTAAGCAGTTGGTAGCCCATCTGAAGCGCTTTTTGAAGTTCCGGTGTGACCCATGTACCCAGCAAGGCCCGCTCTTCGTCGCTATGGAGACAGTGAGATTGTTGTAGTGTTTCGCAGCACTTGGCACACAGAGGGAACATCAGTCGTCCGGCTGCCTTGTAGGGGAGAACTGGGTGATACAGCCCTCTGGGAGGAAGCACCTTGCACTTGACCAGACCCTCATACTCGCTTATGTCACCAAAATTCTCGGTGATGATGGTGGGATGTCCGATGGGATATTTACCGTACTTGTTTATGTATGGGTACAAGCTGGTAAAATCCACGTATTTGATTTTCTCTCCGGGCCCAGCTTCGTAGAAGAGTCTGGTCGCGTTGGTGCGTCCTCCGCAGAAGGCATCACGTGGGACGAGAGGGGTGGGAACTTCCAAGGCCTTAATGTATTCTCTCATGGAGTCATCCTTCTTTAGCTGAACATCAAAGTCGCATTCCCACTGTTCGATGTAGCGATAGCCCTGGTCGATGATGTACTGCCGTTTCTCAATGGTTTTCTGGTATAGTTCTTCCATGGTCAAATTGTTGAAGGGGTGTTTTGTGGTGCGGGCTAGACAAGTATGCCCATGGTGAATACAGCCATGGAATTCCATGACGATCTTGTCGCCATCTGCTTCGTAGTAGCCATCCACTTTGTATTTGCCCACGTGTACCTCACCGTTGTTAGCTGCGTGCCGTATGTACTGACCCGTTTGATGGGACATCCATTTCAGCCATTGCAACGCTTTGACAGACTGTCTGTCATTGGAGCTGTATCCTTTGGGATGGATTATGCCTATGGTGTCTGGCTCAAGATATCTGGATCGGTACACCAAGTTACAGGCTGAAGCGATGGTAATGCAGTGTTGGAATGGATCAATGCCGGGTGTGTTCTCGTCTGTCGTCATGTCCATAAACAGAGTCCTGAAACGTAGACAACATCGGCGGAGAATGTCCACGTCGGACTGGCAATATTTAATAATTTCCTTCTTGAAATCGAACTCGTCATTCTGATGCAGTTCGTACCAGTCGATGAATTTCTGTCTGTCTCCAGGTTTCATGGCCGCAGGGTTATAATGTTTAATGTCAGGGAGGTGGGACATGACCTTCTCTTGATTGGCTTTTGTGTTAAAGAAGTGCGGGAAATAACCTTTAGCCAACTCCTTAATGCCAAAAGCTCCGGGAAGTTTGGAAAGTGACATGGGGAGGAAATTGATGGAGTCTATAAACTTCATGTCGTTGACGGAAACATCCATACTCATGACTTTTGACCCATTCAGAATTACTTGAGGCAAAACTGCATTGTCGTATAAATAACGCAAAATAAAGTACGAGTCGTAACCTTGAAAGTTATGGCAGAGAACAATACAACCAGCGTTTTCCTCGCCAAACAACCATTCACAAAATTCCTTCTGTGTGTCAGGGCCATGAAACACCCGCTCTCGATCCCCACATCTTTGACATGCCGTGACATCCTCGCGGTCTAAACACTGGATGCAGACTTTGTGAGCGATGCATAGATTGGGCTGGTGAATACCAGTCTCCTGCATACACTCAAAGTCAAAGAAAATATAAGACCCGATCTTGTCATTTGCTTCCTCCTCCCCCTTTTCGTCTTGACCACTACGCTGGACATCTTCGATCTTACTATCTTCAGTTGGAGTACCACTCTCCATTGCCGGCTGCATATAACATAGGTGGTCTTGGGGCACGTACTCTCTGCATACGGAGCAGTATTTCTCCCCGCATACGTGTTTCTTTCCATTGTGGCGTTTCCGACTCACGAACTGGCTGCAATCGTGACACCTGTAGTGGGTTTTACATACGGAATTGCCTGAGCCATTTTGTTTGAGATGATTCTCTAAGCATGTTTTGCTTCTGAAGTTCCGATTGCAGTCGCTGCAGTACACCCACTCTTCCTCAACACAGTTGGTTTGAAAGCAGAGCTTGCAAGAATTTTCGCAACGGTGTTCTATTTTGGTGTTATAGCCTTTTAGACACGATACACAAAAGTAGCTCCGATTGAGGAAAGCAGGCATCTTGGTGATGACATCGTAATGGCCGTGGTGGTAGTACAGATAAATCTGTTTATCGGCTGGTGGCCCTCTGTAAATGATGGCATTGAAATGTTCTTTTGATGTGACCAGGATCTGATAGCCAGGGAGAACACTTTGAAACAATTTGATTTCCTCCACTCCGCATTTATTCAGAGGCACTCCAGCTTGCCTGTGGAGATCTTCAGCGAGATGCTGTTGAATGGTACATCCTTTACGGATAGCCTCCCAAGTTCCATGCCCCTCAATTTTAGCTTTTGCTGTGACTATAGCTCTAGCGCAGCACAGTTCATCTTTGTTGTTAATTTGTATGATGCATTTTTTCTCTTTGAGAAAGCGTTCGAAATTGACGTAACGTTTCTTGGGGATTTTACCGCCCAGAGGCATGGCCACGTGGGTGATGTTAATCTGGAGACTGCTGTCTAAGGAAAATGGTTCATTGCTCTGAATCACCTGCTCAATCCGAGACAGAAATCTCTCCGCCGTCAACTGATCTTTGGTGATGAATGGTAACTGAATCGGGTAGTCGAGCTCCGGACTCATCACCACCACACGTACGAGATCCTTCGGACCAGCGCCATTTGTCAACGTCTCAAAAAGACTGTCGAAAACACGATGAAGCGTGTCAAGGACGGCTGCATGATTATAAATATCGAGGTTGTCCTTGAATGTGACGCTGTACTCCAACCCTGTGGTGTTGAACTTTTTCATATGAACTTCTTTCACTCGATTGACGCTGTAGAGATCTCGGATATCCTCGACATTCTTAGCATCGGTGATTTTGGGTCGTTTAGGTTCAGGTTCTCCATCTTCAGTCTCCCCATATCCCACCTGCATTCCACCATGCTGACTACGGAGATGGCGATGGTAGTTGTCCCGACGTGCAAACACCTTGCCGCACACGTCGCACTGGTGATGGGTAGCATCCTCGTGACGGGCTACGTGACGATTGAAATTACCACGCTTGAAGAATGATTTGTTGCACACGTCGCAGGTAAACATCGTTGCAATATCTGTTTAAAAACAGAACAGAAAAATAGTGGTTAGTTAGGTTTGCAAAATAACATAAAACCAAGTCCATAAATCTCTAAGAAGTTTTGTTAAGTTTATACATGTACATGGAAAATCAAGGCAACGCCTAAAATGGCTAACAAAAAGTTAATTTACACAAGCTTGCGTTCTGTAAAAATTTGTTTTCTATTCAGAGCTCCAGCTGTCTCACAATCACTGTGCTAGGAGCTTATTGCATATAAAGTCACAAAATTATTGAACGTGATCTTGTCACGCGGCCATGCAGTCAGGCCGTGATTAGAATGAAGGAGTAAAAATTGTGTTCATGGAGCCGTTTTTGGTGACATGATTAGTTGTTTATTATAGCAAATTGCTGAAGATTTTTACTGGAGTTCATGGGGTTACTACATTCGTCCAAACTTATGGTACGTGTAAGTTGGATTGCTTAGAGCACATTCATTCGTTTTTGAAAAACAAACAGGAATAGCCACGGTTTTTTTATGTGCACGAGCAAAGACTACAAAGGGTAGAAGAAAGAACTGAACTTGAATTACACGTCGTTTCTAATCCATGCAATAAAACAAGCAAAAGGTTTCACAAAATGAACCGAATTACTAAACAGTTGATATTACAAGGATTATTTAGGATAATCATATTTCGTTTCTATATGCTGTGTGGTTTCTTTCTCATTGTGCGTCAAAACTGTAAGAATAACTTTGGACTATAGGAAATTGATGGTCAAACTCACCTTTGACAGATTGTCAACTAAGAATAACCAATGATAAAGTGTAGACAGGGGATACTTCTTCAGCAAGAACTCTTGACGATCCTCTCACAAGGCGATCTACAGTTGATCTGATAGTCAGGACAGTTGTAGCTTGAATTTATAGTCGGCTCCAACTCATCTGGTTTGTGATCGGACAATTTCATAGGGACAAAGAAAATCCAATCTTTGATTGCATAACAATTTTATCTCGTAATCTGATTGGCTGAGAGCAACGACACGTCATGGACGCTGACGTCATGTTTACGGATTTAGCCCCAATCGGGAAACGTGTCTGGACATGATCAAACCACATTGCGAAAACAGGATAAACGATCTAGAAGGTCTTACGTACCGTTGTCTGTGGCGGCAATATAATGACTCGCTATATTTTAGACAAATTGTCGACAATCAGTGTAATGAAAAGAATCCAAGGTCGTCTCGATGCACAGTTTGGAAACAAACGATCATCCGTTGAATCTGATAAAACAAATCAACGGAGTTGTATTGAGTTGACTGACAATGCAGAGACACATATTCCACACATCGGTTTCATATTTTGCAACGGTACCTACTTTCAGAATAACAACGTATCGCTCTATTATTCGGCAAAATTGACCGATTCGCTAATTTTGACATACACGTCTTGAGATGGCCTCGCGCTGCACAATATGCCTATCCGTGGATAGGAAAAGTTACGTGGTGACTGTCCATTTAGTAGGTTTTGCTCACCATGTCAATGGCTATGCTAAACATGTAATATGCTGTCACGAAGAAAGGAATATATTTAACCACCAGAGCCATACAAAACAATAATCATGATGTTCACACTCGATGGTAGTTTATTTATTCAGGAATAATAACAAATTGTACATTCAGACGTAAATACAGCAACACTTTTTGTTGTAACATCGTCATGATTTAGTATTTTGTTTAAAATACTTGATCACCGTTCATATGGTTTTTAAAGTACAAAGAATATCGTTGTTGGTGTACATCGCCCCATATTCAAGTTGAAAATAAATTGGGAACGTTGTGGCATACCAAATCATGCCGTGCATGACGCCATGTTTACGGAACTTGCCTCCGTAACGGAAAACGTGTTCGGGCAAGAATTTTCCGAATCAGACCATCGGTGTCTGTGCGTGACGTCATCAAACCAAATTCTGCAGGTTAGCACAGTTCTGGGAGTCCTAATTAATTAATTATCAACGAATCATATGAACTCTAGTTTGTACAAAGCTATATAAGAAACCTGTATAACACAGATCAAGCGAGAACAGCCATGCGGGCACAGTGAACATACCTTATGTGAACGAGTGTTAAGTTTGGCACTGAGGAAAATTTAGACCAATAGTTTCAGGTTTTTCATGTCAAAAAGACTGAGAGGAATTCGTGCGCATTTAACAGTGGTTGAGCGGAGATTTTCCACGTAGGAAGTGGACTATAGTGGAGTTATATATGTAGATGAACGCGGCGCGCTTTGGAAATCATGGTCATTTTTCTCGCTACACCGTACACGAAAACATCAAGCAAATATATGATTAATAAATGGAAGACGACGGAGGCATTCGTCGTGTGTATCTTTCCGCTTGAACGAAACGGTTACGCCAAAGGATGAAGGGTTATGGGAGAAATAAACACGAAAACGGGTTAAATCTGCGTTTTTCCTCGTGAAGTGCAGTCCTGTGGCTGAGCGTTAATTAACAGCTAAAGTTTATAATGCGTACTATGCGTGAATTGTTTGTATTTTTCGCAAGGGTCTGAGAGATAAATGCTATACAATGTGAATTTCAGTCAAACGCAAACTTGACGTGTACAACGATCAACACAGAGTACAAATCGTTTGCAAACAACGGGCACAGAATTCTCGGTTATTATTCATTACCTAACGTATTCATTACCTAACGTATGTAGTGCCTTTTTCAGTGACTTTGTTTTTATATGTATATTTATATATTTTATCAGAGTTCATGTTTTTGAATGTTTTTAATGCTTCTTGATATTGCACTGGGAAGAAAATTTTCATGTTTTTAACGTGATTGAATAAAATTTGAATCTTTGAATCTTGAATCTATGGAGCAATCGTGATCCTTATTACCAGGTCAAAATAATACAGTATCGATCCAACACTGGGTGTATTCACCTTGGGATCTAAGAATGGCCAGATATAAACGTAATACACGCAGAGCTAATGCTATGCTATGTTATGCTATGCAAGAGGATTACCCATATCCGGAAGTAAACAAATCTGCCATTATGTCATTTGTAAGTGATGAGGAATAATCAGCTAGGGACTGCTATGCTGGTTGATAAGGTTTCTAGTTTATAATCTAGTGGGTGTACACCATGTACACATAATAGTAGGCCCACGGATTCTAATTATTATAGTGCTTCTGGGTTGTTTGCACGAGTGTAGTTCTTTATGCAGCGTTTAGTTTGAGCGTTTTAATAGGCTTCAGACAAATTTGGCCAGATGTAGACCAATATATAGCAGCTTGGTAATGAGTGAAACGAGAAGCACGGCCGGGTCAGCCAATGTGCTATCCGCTGATGGACGGATCCGAAGACATAATCCTCAATGGTAGATTTTATCGCGAATACGTCTTTTTGTTAACCGCAGTTTGACAATTAAACTCTAAAAAGAACGTTCAAAGTGCACTGCTTCTCGTATTTATAGTTTAGGCATATGGTAAAGACTCAGATTGTGTAATTGGAGTGAGTGTAAATAAAATACTCGGAAACTTGAATTACCCGTTGACCAATCAAGGAATTCTGTCCATTTAGTCGTTTCCGTGTCTTCTTTTATTTATTGCTTTATTATTTTTTCGTAGTTTGCTTCCTCGTAATAGCCATATTATTATTTTTTTGAGTTTTTGCATTTGTATTGAACTTTTTATGGGATGACATAAACCAAACCAAGTGTATGTATAGTGTATATTATACCCTATATATAAGAAATAAGAGTAACGATAAAATAAAAAAGTAATGAAAAAAACACCAAAAGATATACAATAACAAATATAACAAAAGAATAAAATGAGTAACCAAAAGCAAGAGAAAAAATTACTTTTAAATTATATTTGTGCACATTTTTTCTTGAAACCTGTTGTTACGTTGAACATTTTACTCAGATATATATTTTTAGTTGGATTTTTGTTTTACATTATTTAGTCTTTGCTTTTACATCGTTTCATATTCTGTTTTCGGGAGTTTTCACGGTATGTTTACTTTGAACGTTTGTTTTAGTTTTTACGTTATATTCGTTACACTTTACTCTTATAGTTTTACTTCTTTAAGCTGAACGTTAATCACATTAGTGTATATTTTACAAACTTACTTTTAATTTGTACCTTGTTTTATTTTACTTTTAGTTTTCGCTTTTTAGTAATTTACTTTGATTATTTCAAATTTTACGTTTTATGTTTTACGTGAACATTTTGCACGCTAACTTGACGTTACATGGCTCACTTTGTACTTCCCAGTCCGATAAAAGAAGTAAATTTTGAAGCAGCGATATTTGCTTATCATAACGTAGTCCGAAAACATCGTGTTCATACGAGTTTATCCCTTCCTTTCTTTGGCCTTGTATGGTCGGGTCACGTCACAATAACAAATAGAGGGATTATAGCTCTTATATACGCAATGTTGTTTACACATGCAAGTAGCGGTCGATCGTCAAGCGCATTAAACAAAATATAGGCTTAGAAGGTTTGCTAAGTGACCGATTATAGAAGTAGCTGAAAGTCGACTGAAAATTCACACTTTGTCCCTCACCTTTGGACGTTTTTTATAACTAAACAAAGAAACTAATAGTATGATACTCTGAACCGGTGAATGTTTCCCAAACGCGTTATGTAAATGTACTACCCGTACACAGTGTTCGTCCATTTTAAAGAAGAAAAATATAGAAATGACGATGAAGGGAATTCTCAATATGGGAAAAGTAAAAACAATATATATATACATACATATTTAAATACGTTTGAACAAACATTGAATTTAGTTGAGTTATATTGCAAAATGGAATAGTTAGACTCCGTGTTTCCATGGAGGAAGGAACTTCCTTCCTCCATGGTGTATCCCTGCCTGTTTGCTTGTGGGCAGTCACCAAGGCCATAGTTTAGTGCTTGTGTTACTGTTTGTACAATTAACATTGCACCGTCCATTATGTCGAGCGGGGTAATGACTTGCTTAGCTGCCAATTAAACAAGTACGGCACGCTCCACAAAGGTAACCATGGCTCTGTAACTAAATTATCCTTGGACGAAACTGAAGTACGGTTTAAGTTTTTGTAATAATGAGCTCTAGTTTTCAACTTGCTGGGATGTTCGAGCCATTCCGAACTGTACATGCACACACACACACGAAGGTTTTGTGGTTAAAGATAATCGATGTGACCCAACACCGTCTTTAACGAGGCTTTTATCTGGGGATTAAACTTCAAGATAGGTTTTTAATACCTCCATGGTCGAACCACCGCGGCTACCCAGCTCTGTATGTACATGTAGGGTACAATAACACAATACGGCCATCAGTGAGCTATACGCGGTGTTTATACCACCACCGCACACGTACAGTACGTATGTACGCTGTGTCTTGTTTTTGGGTACAATTTTACTTGCTTGATTCTGGTAACAATGTGGCCGGATATTCTTTGTGCAACCCTACCTCCATGGTGCAACTAGTGTTGCATCCGATAAGATATGAGGAATATCGGTGCGACCCTGGAGGTCCGCCGGGCTGGCCATGACAGGACCTATGGATTATTACTATAGCTCTCTGGAATTTACCGTGAATATCTTCGTAGTATGGGACTATACCGTGCTACTCACCGGTGAGTGTTCCTTTACCACAACTTTTAATACAAAACGTACGTCTTCATATTTTCAATCATCACAACATGACCGGTACAAACATGTCTATACACGCAACACCCGTCCGTGTGATTGCACAATACATGAGTCATTCTTGCGGTTGTTCTATTGTACGTGCGGACGTTCCCGTTGCACAGTGACATTTTATATCAGGGTTGATTCTTAACTTTGACACAAACAGTCATTTCTGAAATTCCAGTAACCTTGAAACTCATTCTTAGAATACGATTCCATAATTGTCTATTGCCTAATCACTGTCTTGAATTCGCTTACGCGAGTCAACACCCCTCCTACACGAATGGGATCGATCCAACTTGCTCAAACAGTCTCCTCAAATCGGCTCCTCAAATCTAGCCACACCCCCTCCGCAATCCCCATAGGACGTGCACAAAAAAGGGGGCGGGGTTTTACCTATACAGACCCTATGCACTACTCCGGTCCGATAAAACAAGTAAATTTAGGAGCAACAGTGTCATATAATTTACTACTTGTCATAATGTTCGTCTATGTTAAAGAAGAAAAAACATAGAAATGACGATTAAGGAAATCTTCAATAAATGGGCAGAGTTTGTACCGATAAATAAATGAGTGAATACACATGAACAAATATTGAATTTATTTGAGTTTTATTGTAAAATGGAATAGGTTTACCTGACGGTTAGACTCCGTGTATTCCTTTCCCCATGGTGTGCCGCTCTGTCTGAAGTATGAACGACAGACCCAAGCATTCATTACAATCAGTCCCCAACACATATGAAGTGCCACGCAGAGTCTCCGAGCTCTTAAAAGAATGTATGTCCTGACTAAACCGTAGCAAACATTTCCATTATAATTCCTTGACCCAAACCTATCGATGAACTATGTAATCATTTACACTATACAGACCAGCTATACTATGTAGACCTTATAAAACACAGTAGGGTGATTAAAAGCATCTATAGTCCTCATGCCCATCAATACCAATTAATTACGTGCCTATTGTACTGACCTCCCACCATATTATAATAGTTGCGACCAACCTCTTACATAATCCCTACACAGTACATCCTGTATAACCCTCTTATCTATTGTTTACTGTGACCTTCCACTTCCCCTCCACACGCCCCCTCCACAATCCCTATACAACGTGCACAAAAAGGGGGCCGGGAATTACCCAAACAGCCCCGATGCACTACTACTCTATTTGAGTTTTATTGCAAAATGGAATGGGTTTATATGACGCTTAGCATAGACTCTGTCCGCGTCCGCGTCCGTGTATAGACCAAGCGTGAAGCCATTGGACAGTCACCAAGGCCACCTTTAATAGGATCTCTGTTGTGTTTATTTGTACGTGTACAATTAACGTTGAAACGCTTATGTCGAGCGTATAGCTGTATTGTGTGTCAACATCACGGAACCTCATCAGCAATCTTGTTAGTAAACAAGTGCGCAACGGCACGCTCCTCGAAGATAACCCTGGCTCGGAAACTTAATTAATGCCCCCTATTATATAGACGAAACCAAAATGCAGCTACGTTTTTGTAACAGTGCATTATTTTCAACTTGCGGGGATATTCGGGGTAACAGCGTATTACCATTCCGAACTGTACATGCCCACACATGTAGGCTTTGTGGTTAAAGATAATCGATGTGACCTTCTTTAATAGGGGCTTTTTTTATCTGGGGATTAAAGTTTAAGACCGGTTGATCGAACCAACCGTGCTACTCCGATTGGCCTGTACGTACATGGACAACGCGTAGGGCACATACTTGTCACAATACAGATGATGAACGTGTATACATTTTCCTGGGGGAATTTTGTGTTTCCTACGATCATCACATATACGCAAAATCATGTATTTTTACGTTCAATTTTACTTGGATGGTTCTGGTAACAATGTGGCCGGATATCCTTTGTGCAACTGGAGTTGCACCCGATAAGATATGAGGAATATATCGGCGCGGCCGTTGTGGGGGCTGACCATCACTCCGCCGGGCCGGCCATGGTAGGGTGTATGGATTATTAGCTCTCTGGAATTTACCGTGAACTTCTCTGACAGTATCGGACAACACCGTTCGATTGTGCTGCTCCCCGGTGAGTTTTTTTTTTTACCATAACTTTTAATACAGAACGTATGTTTTCATATTTTCAGCCACCACAAACATTATGATCGGTACAAACTAGTGCATGTCTGCACACGTAAAACCCATTCGCGCTATTGCACAATAGACTACGAAGGTGACGTGAGTCATTCGCAACAAATCTTGCGGGTTGTTCCATTGTACCTGAGGATATGTTCCCATTGCTCAGTGACATCTTATTTCAGGGTTGATTCTTCACTTTGACACTAAAAAGTCATTTCTAAAATTTCAATAACCTCAAAACTCATTCTTTAAATACGATTCCATAAAATTGTCTGTTGGCAAATCATTGTCGAATTTGCTTACGCAAGCCAACACCCCTCCTACATGAATGGGGTCGATCCAACTTGCTCCACAAACTGACCCACAAATTATGCTAATGGTGTCACGTGATCGTAATCCAGCGTTCTGATTGGTCGAGAGGCCGGGAAAAACGGGGAAAAGGGGCGTGGTTTTACCTATTCAGACCCTACGCACTACTGCGGTTACACGGTTAACTGACCATTTATCCGGTTTTGTTTACATTACATGTATATCGGTTCGGTAGAAACGACCGCGATGGCTTTACGCGGTATAGAGTACACGCCGCTGATCGTAATACATAGTACACGTAGTTCGTGTATTTGAGCATGTCGTTCCCAACTTCCCATACATGAAGCTAATGCGCTACATGTACGTTTGGGCACGCGTACATGGCAAAGAAACGAGGTTGTCATCATGTCATGTACTGCACGTTTATAATCGATTCTGCACATTCTGTAATCGATTCTGCACATGTGCTGTTTGTATAAAATATTGGTGGTCTCGATACCGAGACCAGCAAAATACCGAGACCACGGGGTACCGAGACCGAGACCGAGGCCACAGGGTACCGAGACCAAGACCGAGACCGAGACCAGGAAAAAAGTGGCTTTATACGCAATGTAGATCTTTGGTAGAAACCATGACAAATGAAAATAACATCAATATCATTATAATTTGTGGACGTCAGCTTTGCAACTTCATCTTAGTTTTATTGAAAAATGTCATCACTTTAATATGCAGTATTGAAAAGCTCATAAATAGCTCATAGCTTGAGTTAATTAAGACGATGAGGGCTATGTAATAGTCCGTTCTCTGAAAGGTAGAATTCTTGGACCTCCCATTGTCCTTCTGTTGTTCATACTTTAACCTTTTGGCAAGAACCCTCATTGGTTTTGTTAACGGTTTTCAACTGGGAACTTTTCTTAACCGGGGACCCTATTGTCCCCTAAAGGTCCCCTCTATATTGAATGCAAAAACAAACCCACAAACATCTTGACATATGCACCCTTACGGGTCCCACTATTGTCCACCCTTTTTTTAACCTACTTTTGTTCCCCTTTGTTGCTATTAAAATATGAAACTCCATAGCGTTTTCCTCGTGGGGCCCAAGATTTTTAAAGACTCCCTTGGGCCGGCCCCACATGGGTCACATATAGCCATGTGGTACAGTGAAAATGCGACCAGGCCGCACAGGAGGGCCGCGAGCGTAAAACCTACGCTTTCGACGATTTGTTATTCTTATTATTGTGTTATTTTTCTATTTTTACAATTCTTTGGCAGATTATGAAGTCAAGGTTATGACCCCAAGACCTTTGCTCCGAGACGGAGAGCGAGTCTGGAAACAGCCGAGACCTCAAAAAAATCGGTCTCGAGACCTGCAACACTGCAGAGTATTGTCGGCACACAGCAGAGAGGCAAATCAATTGCCTTACGTACTGCAGAAATTCCATGACACTACAGAAGAAAATAATACAATATAATCATATTTGTTGCAACTTCATCTTTTATTGAAGATACCGTCGATGAATAAAACAAGCAGTATTGAACAAGCTCACGTGACGTGACGCCTGTGACAATAGCTTGAGCGAATTGAGACTATTAAACCTATAGAATGGTCCGTTCTCTAAAAGATATAACTGAATGGATTTCCCCAGTGACGAATTATGAAAGAAAAGTATTTCTGAACCAAACACACGCATTTTCTCTCTCCCGGCCGGATGGACATAGTTAAAGAATCTGTGGAACTATGGGTTAAAAAGAAGGCTGTGTGCAGCACGGTTGAAGACCGAACGTTGAGGGAAGCGCCGGAACTTCGGGTTTAATCCAATTTGTATGGTGGCCCTGAAGGGACATCACGCATCGCAGATTTCTTTGCAGATCGCAGATTTCTTCGCAAACTTCTTTGCGATAAAATATCTGCAAAGAAATCTGCAAAGAAATTTGCGATAAAATGTGAGACATCGCAAATATCTGCAAAGATATCTGCGATATGTGTAATGTCACCATAAATATCGTCACCCACACCAAGTAACACGTAGTAACACCCATGTCCACTCCGGTGTTACTTCGTGAAAACCGCTCAATGAATAATTTCGGTTTCAGTGAGCGCGCGCACTTCGGACAGTGACGTGCGATTTTTGACTTTACAAATAAAAAAGCATGTTGCGGAAATACAATTCGGAGAAAAACGCTTTGAAAGATTTGATAGGAATTTACTTCATTTGTATACTTGTTGGGTTACAGAAAAAATAAAAAAAACCTTCAAACTGGTCAAATAGAAATGGGTGTTAGTTTGTGAAAACGTATGGAGCGCCAAAAGTGGACAACCGTTTTTTTTTTCATTTTCTGCTAGTAGAATTTGAGGTTTTTAGAAAAGAGAATATAAAAAAACTCAATTTTCTGCTAGCAGAAATTTGGATTTTACTTTGCGACTTTTCTTGACGCCTCAAAAGTAGACAACTAAAAATCCGTAATTTCTGTTAGTAAATATTCGGGTTCATTTCGCTCTTGAGCCAATTAATGTCAAACTTGGCCAGTTACATCTCTGGACCAAGCCTCAAATAGGGTGTAAACATAATTTGGCCAATGGTCACCTAATGGTCAGTAAGGGTCATTTTCTTCAAAATTACAAAATGCTTTTTCTCCCATAGTCTTGATGTCAAACTTGGTCAGTTACACGATCTATTATCGATCACTGTCGTCTTGAACCAAGACTACATGGTCCCTAGTCTTGGTTCCAAGACGTCCTTAGCGGTGCGACGTATAGCGCGCAACGGCCGGCCGACAGCGCCCTCTAGCAACACACTTACTGTAGCTCATGGAACGTGCAAGTAAGTTGTCAATGCGTCACCAGTTCGTTGTCTGGCGCAGTTCACCGTGTGTATGTGACGTCTGGGAGCCATACAATAGTCTCCATAGTACCGCGCCATTGTTTACGCAAATTCAGCAACCGCAGGAGACTACGAGAGAGCGATGCATAAAGAGAGCGGTTCTAACGTGGACTTCGGCGATATTTCTTACAATTGTCGACCTGACAGAGGAAAATTAAAACTTCAAAACACAAAATCTGGGACAGAATGTATCATAGCTCTTGCAGGTTTCCTGAGTTTGAAAATATATTATTTAGAAATACGTCAAAACAACGAGTGTTTGAGGCCGTTTGTGTCATGTTTACTTCGTACATCAGCTGCTGAGACTGCTGTCATGGTCATTATGGCAGTGTTCTTTTTTAAATGAAATGTTGGGAGGTTAGTATTTAGTTTATTTTGGGGTTTGTGGGGGGTGTTCTGTTGAGAAAAGGTCTTACACACTGTGTAAAGTCATCACTTTATGAATGTTTTGTTTTCAAGGGACACTAGTTGAATAGGAAAGAATGTGGTATTGAGACGCCATTGTGTTAGTTATGTACAATGTCTATGGTAACTCATGACCATTTTTAGAAATTTTCTGTCCCGAATTAATGTCCTTTTTTCCTTTTCAACATATATCTGCAATGACTAACCATCATTGAAGTAAGATATGGTGAAAATAAAGTAGCGGCAGGACGTTGCATTCTTTCCGTTGAATATCTTAAATAATTCCAAAAACAATGAGCCAAACTGTTGCGCCCTTTAACCACCCCGCACCTAAAAACAAAAACACATTGGTTGGGTTGATTTTGCACAACATAACATGTTCCAGCAAGTTGTTTCCAATACATTTGCCTGACAAGTTCAACATTTTCCAATAAATTTCGTTAATTGGCCTTTATCAGGAGTTTCAGGACATCCTGGAGATATTAGCAAACTATATCAACATCTATGAGAAGGATCCAACCGTCTTGAATATTCATTTTACATGTACATGTATTTATAATTGTTTTCCTCTTTTTTTCAGCACGAGGGGTCTACCACCAGTCACTGAAGGACAAAGGATCTTTCAAAAGGGCCCATAGAAATTTCACCAGCATGATCAACGCAGAAAAAACTTTTGTGCCTGCCTTTTTGTGCATGCCCTGTTGGACTTCACCAAGGACTGGATCGACTGGGCACTCTATTTATTCATCAAGGAAGAAAGGCAACCTGATTTTACTGTGACCTTATTTTTTGAGTCCAGGCAATTATTTTGGCTTTCTATGTTGCATGTTGTGCTTATGCCTTGTTAAACTTCACTGACGAGGCGGCCCTGATGAAGCTACTTGGATTTTGAGCAGACATTGGAGCTAAAGTAATTTTCCTTCAAGAAAGTGTCTTCCATTACTTAACGTGACCAAATGCAAGTACTTCTAAGAGATCTCTTTCTTAATATGCCATCAACCATCACGTAATTTAAGGCCACTCATTCTTCAGTCTTGTTACTTGATGGACAATACAATTTGTGATATTCACTCAAAGTTTTACATATCGGTGACTGTTTTATAACTTAATTATTATGCCATTCTTCAACTGGAACTGTAAGGTCTGAGAAGAACAGTGGACTGTGGCCATCTATTTTTTTAAATTAATGTTGCAAGATAACGGTCAGTGCAAAATTTGTTTTCAATAACTGTTGGAAGTGAATTTTCAATTCAAGACTGAAAGGAGTAAACAATTCTGAATTAATCATTTCAATGGCTAAAATCACTTTCCAAGGTGTTGTACTTTGCAATTCTTGTTTTAGTAAGTACATGTATTAATAACGAATGAAAAAAAAGAAATTGCTGACAAAAGTTAACATGTTCATATATTAACAAATTTATTCTTGTCCATTCCATGATCAGCATGTGAAATTTGAGAAATTACACTTCTAAGTTATTTTCAATAAATTTATGGATTATATTTTTGTAGATATTCTTGAAATGATAAAAAGGAAAAATTGTACTCAATCTAACACTCTTGCAATACAGGTGTAATTTTACAAGGGGTGATTAGTCTGTCTGGAAACACCCCCCCCCCCCCAACAAAGATTTTGTTCAGGGTACTGAACAATCTTTTTTTCTGATGCAATGGTTTTAAAAAGTAAATCTAAGAACAATTTGGACTACTTTAAAGGTTAAGCGTACTTGTTCATCATGCATGCTGCTCTATAGCAAATGACGAGTTTCATTAGAATACTTCAAACTTAAGTTGCCTTCATTAAATGAGGTAGAATGACAGGGAACAGGTGTGTACATCTGTATACTGATAAGACTACTATAAACAATAAATACATCGGGAATATTCTGATATGAAGCACAAGTTCAATACATATTTGCTTTCTTTTTAAATAAATTTAACTACACTGAAAATACAGAAAGCATCTTTAACTAGTAAAGACAATTAAGATGAACATAAGGATTACTAGAACAGCTCAGTCTCACTTAAATGTTTGCTTTGGTTCTCATAATGAGCTAATATAGCTTGTAGTACTAGTAGTAAAAATGAAAATGTGCACCCATAATATTTAACCCAGATTCCTCGTAAAAATGTATTGCCCCCACGAGCTATAATTTCAAAACTTTGTCAGGCATGGTTTCATTAATACTAATTTTATTTTATTTTATTCAAACGATATCACAATCAAAAATATTTTGGAAATATCAACAGACGAGGCCTATCCATGTGATCGTGTTTTTACCATGCTACTCTTAAAGCTGAAATAATTTCTTTTTAAAGGATATAATTATTGTTAATATTATTATTAATGCGCCTATTAATTGCTCCCCCACCCCTCCCCCCGGCCCCCCCCCCCCCTCCCCCCCCCCCCCGTCCCCCCCCCCCCCCGCCCCCCCCCCCCCGGCTACGTCTATGGGAACCCCCATTGTCCCCTCAATTAACACATTACATTATCGTTATTGGGCAATTCCTGGAGCATATGATGGCCAAAGGGCACCTTTCAGAGCAATAGGATAGCGATTGAAGTTTTCACACTTTTGTATTTTTGCCACAAATCGGGATGTTCCATTGCTACATTGCAGGGGTGGGTTGTGGGGTGGGGTACGTATATAGGGGTCATTTGCAGATCCCTTTATTAATAAGAGACACAATTTAAGTCTTCAGAATAATAAATGACGAGTCATTGTCAAGATTATCAACAAGGATGGTCGCGTTTTGTGGTTTTCGGCGATTTCAGAGGCTACATGATGCACACAAGCACCCCCCCCCCCCCCCCCAACACACACACACACACACACACATATTGCATGTTCATACACAGAATACAGTACTTGGGTATATTATTAATTGGCAATTGTGACGAGAGCTCGTTCAACATGGAAGAACATAAACTAAGACATGTATGCAGACATTAAGTCAGATCTGTCCCTAGATTATGACCTCGCACAAGAACAGACGGAAGTTCTTATTGGTTTGATGACGAACCACAATGTCTGTGCAGTGCTCCCGACTGGATCTGGGAAAAGTTTATTGTTTGCCATTATGCCCTTGATTCTTGACAGGGTGAGTATTGACAATTCAACTGCACATTCAACTGTATATGCCCGAGGAATAAACTAAATGCCCCTTTTAATCACCCAAGGTTGGTTTCATTTGATAAGACAATAAAGCAGTGAACCAAAAAGATGCTCATAGATAATTAACCATCACTTAAATGAGTTCAAAGCCGCGGCATCAAATTGAACGTATGCAATTTGATGCATCTGGCAGGGTTTCTAGCCAAAATAACATGAAGTGTTAGGGTTTTAAGTAAACTGTCATCCCCTGTGTTATTCATTGTACATACACATTATTCTCTTCATCGCTATGAACCATATTTACAACACTGAGCTACTCATGTTAGCATTAAAAAGAATTCTCATGTTCATTGCATACAAGAAATGTAACTGAAACGTTTTTGTGATTCAGTATTTTTTGTATTTATTCCCATCCAGGCCAAACATATTTCTCAGGTATACGTGAAACGCGTTAAGAAGGATGACGATAGCCTACACGACATCGAGGAACCTAAGTGGCTTGTGGATTATGTCAATGAGCTCAAGAGAGATGGATGCAAGGCCAGGAAGGCAATAATATACTGCAGGTACATTGTATGGCATGAATATGATACACCATTTATGCTGTATATATAAGGGACAGTTTTTTACTACTCGAGTATAATATACAATGTCAAAGGGTCTTCATTTTAACCCATTGACAACGGAATTCATGATATCTTTCCCGTCCCCTGTGCGGGATTAATTGCTGCCAAAAATCACTTTCTTTTTTTCTGGTCATCAATAAATTTCTTTTCATTATATTTCACTCCTGCAACTCATATAAAAACGTTTCTCATTGACATTTTGAGTTTCTAATGCACAGAATACTTTTTATGCTCTGTGACTTTCCGCACAATTACCCGGGGATAAAGGCTCTCTCTGCTACTGCAGATTAGCAACCCAGCCACAGTCCAACACACTGCATCTCGTAGAGAGATGAAAGGTGTAATCACAATGTGCTATAATTCTTACTTTCACGTTCTGGGCCGATAATCCAAAAGAAGAGGTCTTTAATAAAGCATTGGGCCGAAATCGATGCAAAGAGTTAATTCGTTGATTGTTTGCAATGCCTTTTGTGTGGGGCCACCATGACCCCATGGACACCGAGAAACGATTACGAATGCTTCAGTCACTGACACGATGTGAATGACGCACTTTTCAGTCATCCGCCCATAATACATAGAAACCACAGAAAGTTTTCTTATGTCCTCCGTTTTGAGAAACAGAAGAGTTTCAATGATAATCCAGTCGACCGGCGCGACCTGGTTAAAGGGCTTAACTTGAACAAACATTTCAGTTCATTTTTCAATTGTGATGATAAATATAATTGTCATCTTTGTGTAATAAAGTTTATTATGTAAATTAGAACAGAGGCTTTTTTGTTTTTGCCCTATCCCGACGTAATGTATGAAGCACTGTATACTCAGTGCTTTCCGAGAGCCTGTGTGAAAATCTTCACAGGCTTACTCGGGCGGGATTCGCACTAAAGACTTCCTGCTTACTACTGCCGACGTCTTAGTAAGCAGGAAGTCGTGGGTTCAAATCCCGCTTGAGTAAGCCTGTGAATTTTTTTCACACAGGCTCTCGGAAAGCACTGAGTATACAGTGCTTCATACATTACTTCGGGATAGGGCAAAAAGAGAAAAGTCTCTGTTCTAATTTACATCATCATTCCCCGACACAAAAATTCCATCTTCACAAAGTTTATTATCTGTATTTTTTTACAGATACATCAATACTGTGTCTCATCTGTGGGGATACATAATGCATGCCCTAGGAAGGAGTGTGTGGGTTGTACCAGAATCGAAAAAGCTTCGGACAGATTGGTGGACATTCATCTTTAGATATAGAGAGTCAGGACAGGGTAGTAAAAGCATTCACTTCTGATGGTATGTTGCGGTGTGTACTGTGTAGTAACCACTATCGCATTTGGCATGGGTGTTGATGTCCCAGATGTGAGACTGATCTTCCACTGGGGGCTATCAAAGAGCGCCATGGATTACTGGCAAGATGTTGGAAGATGTTCAAGAGGTGGCCAACCAGGAGAAGCAGTATTGTACCCAACATCTTTACGAGACCATGTTCAGACAGATCCAGCTTTCAAGGACATGGTAGCCAAATTCGAGAGTGAGAACATGTGCACCCGACAAGCAGTTCTATGGAGTCTCTGGCTTGCTGAAATGGGTGCAAGACCTAGTCAGACAACAACAATTTGTGCAAATGCTTGTGGCATTGATTGCCAGTGCACCCTGTGTACTTGTTGCTCAAGTTGTCAAGTTTCATGTCCATGTCGGTAATTATATATCATACTTTTTTAACAAGCTTGTGAAAAGGGTCTGATGAGTACATCCTCTGCAGCCCCATACATGTACATCACTGGTTTTGACCGAAATAGTCGTCTCCCCAAAATAACATTTAGAAACTTTTTAACTCTGTATTTTAGTCTGTGTGAAGTATTCATTGTACATGATAGAGCCATCTTCTCCTTTTTCCTGAATTTATTAATATGGATGGTGTTTAAGTTTGTTTAAAAATGTTAACTTTGTAAAACTAGCACAATTTGTTGTGCCCCAGCAAGGCGCTTACACAACTGGAACTACAATGTATAGGAAAAAACCGAAGACAATTACAGAATGATGGAAGTGCTTACTGAACAAATTGCCGCCAACTGTCCATAACTTTGCTGAGCTTCAACAGCTTCTTGCCCAACTTCTCTGGGTGATGTATGTTTGATGAATGTTTGAAACCTGGGAAAGCACTATGGTGGCGTCCTGGAACAAAATCAAAGAGGCCCCCTTCCTTGTACTCAACACAGAAGTGTTGAACATCTGCTTGAAATTTTGCAGATCGTTGTTTGGATGGTTTACCAATGCGGCCTGCTATCGATGATGAAAATATCTCGTCCAGATCTCGACCAAAGGCCCCACTTATCTGGCTACACCGCTGTACTTGCTCTTTGGTATACACCCCCATTGATCTTGCCAACATATCTTTGTAATCCTTTGAAATTCGTTTACGAGGTCAAGTCCTATATTTCCATTAGGTTTACCCGTTAAATTTGCTACCCTGTTCCAGACTATTTCGTGACCTATCCTGGTTGGAAAGAATCCGCTCACTCCTGCCAACATATTGTGAGCTAATATCAGATACTCGGGGTGGTTGTTTTTCCAGAATGTGGGAATATTTATCCGCCAATGAGCCATTATAGCTGGACCATTACCCTCTCGAATTGCATGTCTGAAGGCAAGATGACACAGACCCTGGTACAGCAATGCCTTGGAATACTCGAGTACACAATCATTTTCACTCCCATCTAATCCCTGCTTTTCACATGCTGAACAACAAAACCATTTGTCGGGAAGATCATCTGGTCCATCAACATGTAGTCATTGCAGGTGGTACCACTCATGACGAGTCCACTTTTCTTGCAACTCACACTGCACCATTTCATTTTCATGCCCTGTTCTCTTATGACAAGTACAGTATATGTAGTTCCCTGCACTCCGACAGTCTGGCGAGCACCACCAATCGTCTTCAGGAGTTTCTTCAATGTTGACACAGCTGTAATTGACCCATCCACAGAGATAATTCGCACAGCGAATCATAGATTCCCAGTGTTTTCACCACACTTACAGCCATCTTCTTCAAGACTGTCACCGATGTCACGTAGGAGTTCTGCTTTCTCCAAATCATTGTCTTCCTCTTCCTTCTGTTGTTTACAAGCAATGGCCAACTGCTCTGATGGAACACCTGGCCAAATATAATCGACTACTGCATGTGCCAAAGCTTTCAACCAGCTTGTCTGTTCAGCAGGATCAGCTACAGAAGGAAAGTCTGCAGGTACCTCATTGTGATTATCAACATGGGCAAGCTTCATTGCTAACATTGTTGCATAGGCTTCATCAGTTGAATACTGAATCAGGTCATAGACTTGACTAAAGTTTTCCAATACTTTCTTTTTCACAGACCTGTGGCCAAAATCTTGCTTGATTTGATACAGTGTGCCTCGATCTGCAGCACTTTTCCCTGTGAACAGCTCGTTCATTGTGTCTTGTAGGAGTAGTCCCCGTCGGTGGAACTCTTGTGGACACTGGATGAGACCTTCGAGTCTGTACATGGGTGTTTCTCCGCCTGTCCTTGCTCGCTTTGCGTCACACATTCTCTCTACTGAAAGACCATCTCCAAAGCAAGGGATAGGATACAGATCACCTTTTACAGTGGGCACAAATTTTTGTAGGTAGTCCATGATCCTTATTGTGCCTGGGGTTGAAGATGGGTTTTCTTCAACTACCCCTAAATTTACGATTTCACTCTTTCTTGTCATCTCATCAATGTAGTCATGGGGTGCAGCCTTAGTACAATCAGTCTTTCCAAGGAAGGTCAGATGAGACTTAAGGATTGGCTGTAAAACCACAGCCATTCTGTCCTTAAGTTCATCCCAGTCAGCAACAGAGGGCAGGAGTGCTGACAGTGGGATGTCTTTAGCCTTCACTACCTCGCTGTCCTGCTCATGGTTGAAGGAGACACGATTCCGAGCAGCAAATGTGAGTGCCCACATTCCAAATCGGTTGCCGTGTTCCCTGGATTGATGCCTGGCTGTGGTTTGTATCTGGACGTTGTCCCAAACAACAGAGTAGCCAGGCTCACTGGACTTGCAAACACCATTACCATCGCCAGTTTCAACGGAGGCCATATCTGTCTTATTACTCTCTGCATCGCTAACTTCCAATTCCTCATCATATACGTGGTCTCTTCTCTTTCTATCCCGAAAATGTTGCCTTCTTCCATATCATCCAGGCTGATGTCAGCTTCATCTATGTTATCGATGCTGATGTCAGCTTCATCTATGTTTTCTAGGCTGATGTCAGCATTTGAGTCACTGACATCAGTGTCCCATAAGCAACGCCTGCTGGATTTATCTTTGGTGGTAGTTGGTACATTTTGTACACTCGATAGTTTCGCTTTCCAGCACTGTAGTTTCATTTTGGAGTCCTTACGTATCCTGTCAATGGTTGCAATGGTTCCTTTTGGACCCTTGGAAATTCCAAGGTTCTGTAGGCACTGTAAAAGCTTCTGACTGCACCCATGTTTCCAGAGCTGCACACTTAGGCAACCCTGAACAAAATTGAACACTCGTGGCTGATTAGCATACATTATTATTGCTACAGTTATGCCAAGCCTTTGATTTCGCTGCCGTACAGCATCTGCCAGTGAAATTTTGTGCTTTTGCTTACCACCTACAGGAAATGAGCCTCGTCGTGTAGCTGGATCAGCTACGGCTGCCTTCAGAGCAAGCATCAACACAGGCATACAAGTTTCGGCCTCATCAATGATTTTGTCCCAACTCCACTGAGTGATGTTATCAACACTGACACCTTTTGACAAGGAGTTATTACGGGGATATGATTTTGTTTCCTTTCTTACACTTTTTTGCTACAATTTGATCAAAGGCAGCTCTCCCTTGTTGACACTGAAGTAGAGATGAGAAGGCCTGACCGTATTTACTCCACTGGATTGCTGATAATGCTTTATCTTTAATTCCTTGCCGAGTGTGGGTGTGTCTGGATGGGCTATATCTGTGTTGGGGTGTTTCGTGTCTGGATGCTTTTGATCTTGGTTTTACAGGGGTGCTTAATACACGTTTTCTGCCCCCTTTCTTGGGTGTGCCCTTTAATTTGGATGCACATTCATGACAAAGAAAACCATCCTGTGGAAATTTATCTGGAGTAACATTGCAGCTTTTCAAAGGGACTCTCTTCCATCCCTTTTTCTTTGTTACGAATGGTCTCTCACAATTCAGGCAAACTTCTTCAGCATCCATCTCGTGTGCACAACTTAATGACAACTTTTGTGAAACAACTTTTCACAAATTAATTAGAGCATCTACAGAAGTATTTTCAATGTAAACAAATGGGATGATATAACTCTGAGAAAAAAATAGAAGGCTGATAGCATTTCATTACTTTGATTAATGTATAGGGTTCAAATATATACATTGATGTTTTTCTACTGAACCTGGTGTGACAGTTTACCAAAGATGCAAATACAAACAAATATTATTTTTAATAATATCCAACCTATAAATTAATGTGCACCTGCTGTGAATCCCCCTCTCACCAGAGATGAGAACTGTTTCATAAGTTAGCTTTTGTACGATGTTACCATACAGACGTTTGCTTTAAAGGGCATGAAAACTACGTGCTGTCGCTGCGATCACTTCCCGGAAAGTCAGTGCAGATAGTAAACAGCGGTTGTGTAAAATTTTACACAACTTGTGTAAGATTTTACACAACCGTAATTGAGGGGATGTATATCTCCATACCAAGGCTAATCCATTGGGATAGCTCCTCTGCTGCCAAATCAAGAAATTGTTCGTGTCGGTTATTTTTCAATAAACATTTTTTTAATTGCATGATGACCTTGAGTAAAGAAATAATTACAAATATTTGAAATATATGTATATACGGAACCCAGTATGCCCAAAAAATGTTTGTGTTGCCCTCGGACAGGTAAAATTGGAAAAGAGGGTCGGTGGGTTGGAAAAGGTTTTTTTTCTCATCTATTAAATACTATTGGAAACGATGTTGAAAATAAAGTAAGCCCTGTGGACGAGGTTAAGCCATGCCGTCATGTGACCGATTCGAAGAAGAAGCAAGTTGGTTGCTTTTCACTCTCGGTTGTTGTACGGTAAACATCGAGAGTTTTTGACGATTCGGTTTTACTCTTCCGCCACAATATATATACATGTATAAAAGAGATTGAATTGGTTGTATGTACATAGCATTTTAACATGCGTTGCCTTGTGTTTTTTTTCTTGCTAGACCTCCCCAAACCCAAAGTTTAGGGTTTTAGCTAGTCTACTCTTCAGCCCAAATCCGCTTTGACGAGCGCGACGGATCGAAGTTTTTCTTTGATATGTGTCCCTCTCTTTCGAGGGAGCAAGTTCATTTTTCATGGGGGTGTTTATCCCTTTCAGTCAGTGTGATTAACTCGCGGCCGCGACTTAATAACTCGCGGCCGCGAGATAATTAAGAGGTAAAATATAAGTTCATCTTAAAAGAGAAATAGGTACCTGGCACTACAATGTTCCATTGTATGATTTCCGTCATACAGCCTGCAATTAGGTCCATTTACCATGAATTGTGGTTCCATTCAACTCGCTCCAATGTACGCGCAGAGATATCGATCGCAGAGTATTTTATTGCAGCGTTGCGATTGCAGCGTGGTAGTATTGCACATGCCTAAATGAAGATAATTGGGCCAAACAAAATTTCTCGACATGAAAATACGATGAGATAGTGATTGTAAGCATGAGCCCAACTCTTCTCCAACCAAATTAACAATGCGCTTCTGTATTCTATCTAGTAAATAAAAGTGACAAGCAGAAGCGCCAGCCCAGATGTGGAAACAGTACTCCATAAGTGGACGTATAGTCTTGTAAAGGTATTAGGATAGCATCAGGAGGTAGATATTTCCTAGCTCGAAAAAGACAACCAACTCGCATGGAAGCATTCGTGGCAATACCTGTGATATACGTCCTCCAATTTAGATTAGGTGAGATTACAAGTCCAAGAAGACGTAGGTCATATACCTGAATGATGCGGGCAACCTTCTTGGGGTTGATAAGATGATCAGGAACTTCAATATCTATACGGGAAGGAAATACAGGAAGTGGATGTCCCTCATCATTGACTGTAGAATTAGAGACAAAATCATTGGCAAAAAGGATTGCCTTATCCAAAGGAAAAGTAAGGACTTCGGCTCCATGAACGAGAGGAGGAATGGAGGACGTGTTGCGAATAAGTACACTGTTAGCAATCCGCCAAAAGTCTCTAGATCCAAGCCGCTGTGTTGCAATGGAACCAGCAACAGAGTTTGCATATTGCTGTTTAGCGTCCTCTAAAACTCTCTTGCAGCGATTACGGGCTTTATGAAAAAGACGCTTACTATCCAACGTTCCTTAAACGATGATATATCTTAAAGAAATGGTTCCGATGTGCAATTGCTGCAGCACATGCTGGGGTGTACCAAGGTTGAGAATGGGCCCTGATCTGGTAGGTACGTGAGGGGATGTATATCTCCATACCAAGGCTAATCCATTGGGATAGCTCCTCTGCTGCCAAATCAGGAAATTGTTCGTGTCCGTTATTTTCACTGAACTTTTTTTTAACTGCATGAAATACAGGGTTAATAAGGGTTAATTTGACAAAGATATGCATTTTATAAGGGGATAAAAGTGTGATGACCCGGTCTTTACCACGTCAATAATAACCGAGGAGGGGCGTGACCGCGTTTAAACACACCCGCGTGACAGGCTCTAGACCAATAGGGATAGTGAAACTCGCTGAGGCATTTATGAATGGCTATTAATCATGTGTTACTATAAAGTAGGAGCAATACCTTGATTGCATTCCTCCGGTCTTGCATCACTGAGCACCATTGTTTGAAAAATGGTATGTGAAAACCCTTTTGGGACAGTAGGGTCAAATGAGTGAAATGGAATACCCACTGTCATGCTTGGCCTGGTCACCGGATTTGAATCCTTGTGAACTTTTTTCTTGTGGGTGTATTTGAAGAACAAAGTGTTAACCAATCCACCGCATAACCTTCAAGATTTACAAGCACGCATTCAGCATGAGGTCGAAATCTTACGTGATGATCCTGCAATGGTGAGACGAGCTGTGTCTGACATGCGCCGGTGGACTTTGCATCGAAAGAAGAGGTGGACACGTGGAAGGTGTTGGTGCATAATTCAGTAGGCCCTACTGAATAAATATCACCATCTTGTACGCATCACATGCTTTCAAACGGTTAGATTTCCCTCGGGCCATATCTGAATGTGCTGCTCATGTCTGACCATGAACTGTCCCAAAAGGGTTTTCACATACCATTTTCTAAACAATGGTGCTCAGTGATGCATGACCGGAGGAATGCAATCAAGGTAAACTGGAAAGCATTTTGCTCCTACTGTATGGTAACACATGATTAATAGCCATAAAATGCATGTCTTTGTCAATTTAACCCTTATTGTCAGAATTACCCTTTTTTTTGGGACGCCCTGTATAGGTACATACGGAACCCATTACGCCCAAAACAAATTGTGTTGCCCTCGGACAGGTAAAATTGGAAAAGAGGGTTAGTCGAAAAAGTTTTTCATGCTACTTCGCTGCGCTCATATGCATGAAAAACAGTTTTATTTTTAGCAACGACAATGAATTTTCTTGTATTTATGATCCTTTGATCACAAATACAAGAAAATTCAGTTGTGATTTTGGCCTGCAAGCACGATGATGCCAAAGCTATCGGCGACTATAATCCAAATCAAAAGACAAACAAATTGTTCAATACATTAATTATTCATGAAAATATATATAATATATAAAAAGGAAACAAAACAACAACAACAACAAGGACGCCAGGCGTCTGCCTGGAACAAAAAACAACAAGTATACAACGATTACAAAGCCCCGTTGGCTTTACAAGGCAACTGCATTTCTCATACTCGACCCTGTCGGCCGTTTGTCTGGAGCAACAAGAGGACTTCTAAAGAAAATCAACTGTACATAGATGGCAGGGTACCATTAGTATATTGTGTAACTTCGCAATTATATCGCAAGATTCAATTGTGCCATCTGAATGGAAGAACATAAAGTTATAAATTATTGACCATTCGATAAACCTTTAAACAGACTGAAAAAGCTTTGAATCAAAATATAGGATCAGGGAGTGAAATCTCTGCTTGACAGGTTGCAACGTGCAAACTCCAACAACAATTAAAATATAGTTCAATTAAACAGGGCTTTAGATACCTCCAAATGTTGGCTTATATCTCTCATACATAACGATTCTTGGCCGACTTGGTCTTCCAACGGCCATGTTGGAGAATGAGATCTTCTGGGATATTATGATTGGCTAAATGCTAAGCTCCTCCAGACCTTAAACTATAAAGGCCAAAAGTATTAACTTCAACACCGATGGATCGGAGAGCATCGAAAAACAACTCCCTACATCTAGAATAACTGAGTGGTCTATTTTGAGTGCGCCTGTAAGAATTCGAAGAGGAACAGAAAGTGAGGGGTGTAAATAATGAACAGATCATCTCCCAGCTTAATACCAGACCTTTCGATAAATTTCATCAAAATGGCATATGGCGAATAGAAAGGCCACGTCGCCCTCTCTGTTTTTGGATTTGGGGATACAAATTTGGATACCTTCCTCATTGGGCAACTTAGTAATATGGTTGGCCTATATTTCGGCAATTTCGTTATGTCTGAATAACAAGGCATAATTTTAAACAGACGTAGCAAGCTGACCTGAGTTGCATAAGTGTACAATCATCTTTAGCCAAATTATCCACAATTCTTCTTAGCTGTTCTAACGACAAGGGAAATTTCATGGGTCGGAAGATTCTGAAGACTTTTTCTGGCACCGATCAATATATGTTGAACAATGGGCGAATCTATTGGATTATTTTTAATATTCAATAAAGAGTGAAAACCATTTGATAGCAGCAGCAGTGGTCGATACGACGATCTTGGAATGAGAGATAGACTTGGTATGAAATAAAAGGGCTGCAACAACCTCATCTTGAATTGGAAAAGACAAAGGAATCTTACGACATGACAACCAATTTATGAAATTGCGACACTTGTAAAGGTAAGAGTTGGAAATACCAACTGCTTTTGCTGCAATAGCTTTAAACAACAACTGTTCTTTGGCATTTCGAAACTGTAGAAGGGAATTCGGCCCAAAAGGGCTGATCTCGAATAATCTGTAGAATAAAGAATAAAAGAAACAAAATGCGATTAATATTGGTCTACATGGATACGAGGAGGAACTAAAGAAAATACAAGAAATCTAACTTTACTGCTGCCATTACACTTTCAAAGTCGGGTGAACCAAACAAAGAATTTTTGTTTCTCCCATGTAATAACGCACGCCTGCCAGGAATAATAAAGAAATCAACGATAAACGGCAAGAACGTTGTCCATAACATAGGCCAGAATGGGCTAGAGGGCCACCATGGGCAGACTAAGACCCCAGTTCCGTGACAACATTTCAAGCGATTCAGAACAGAAGGAATTAAAGTAACAGGGGAACTAACAGTACATTTTCCCCTGACCAGTCATGAGCGAAAGCGTCCACAGCTTCAGCACCGGGATTCCAAAACCTGGAAAAAATCGAGACAGTTTTGCATTGTAGTATGACGCGAAACAATCAATCGTCAGAGGACCCCATGAATTATTGATAGATTCGAAGAATTCGTCCGATATACACCAGTCTTCTACATCAATAAGCTTGCTAATGAAATCAGCTTGATCATTAAGGGAACGAGGAATCCAATCAACTTCGAGCCGAATGCGATTTTAAGGCAAAAATCGAAGGATTGAAGATGTTCTTTCATACTTCCCACTTCGAGAATTGTGGCCGCAGCCCGACTATCTGTGAACAATTTTACCAGTGAACAAGAAATTAAAGGCAAAAATGAATCAAGAGCAAATGAAATAGCTTCAAGTTCACGCCAAGTTGAACTCTGTGTCCTTTCTTCAGGAGTCCAATTCTTATGAGCAACGTGATTTTCGTTGCATGTGATTGCACCCGATCCAACTGAACTTGCATCTGAAAATATACTAACTTTGTTAACCCTTGGGGAAAGGAAAACTTGCCGAATGTTAAGACGGGAAACATTGTCACGCCACAACTGAATCTCGATGAGACACTTATCGAGAATAGTCACTAAATCCTCGTCAGTGGCTTCAGCTATGCGAATTTGACAAGACCGAGTCATAAGCCTGCTGACGTTGCCTAACTGGCGACAGATAAATTATCTGCCCCACAAAGGAATAAAGTTCCCTGATTGAGCAAGAAGGAAATCTTAGCAGGGAAATGATAGAGGCCTGAATGTTGGTTATCCTACGGTCTAACACCTTAAGAGTACCCATACTGGAATCACAAGTCAAAGATGCAAACACCCGAGTTACATAACTCTCCAGGGAATTCAGTCTTTGTGACAAGCAAAACTAAATGTTTGCTCACCTCATACTATTGGAAACGATGTTGAAAATACAGTAAGCCCTGTGGACGAGGTTAAGCCATGCCGTCACGTGACCGATTCGAAGAAGAAGCAAGTTGGTTGCTTTTCACTCTCGGTTATTTTACGGTAAACATCGAGAGTTATTGCCGATTCGGTTTGACTCTTCTGCTACAATACATATACATCTCTAAAAGAGATTGAATTGGTAGTATGTACATAGCATTCTAACATACGTTGTCCTTGTTGGGTTTTTTTCTTGCTAGACCTCCCCAGAACCAAAGTTTAGGGTTTTAGCGAGGCTACTCTTCAGCCCGAATGGAGCTTTGACGAGCGCGACGGATCAAAGTCTTTCTTTGATGTGTCCCTCTCTTTCGAGGGTCAAGTTCATTTTTCATGGGGTGTTTATCCCTTTCAGTCAGTGTGATTAACTATACCCAGCACGATATTTTGTGCCTATACCCTATACACTCTCCAGATTGTTGTTACCTAACACATCCCCCATAGAGATCTGAAAAGAATTCCTGAGATTCCGGGAACACAATGACCAACACAAAAGAGGGGGGGGGGGGGGGGTCCCTCTGCCCCATATCGAGCATCATATGTGATTAACTCGCGGCCGCGACTTAATTACTCGCGGCTGCGACACAATAACTCGCGGCCGCGAGATAATTAGGGGTAAAATATAAGTTCATCTTAAAATAGAAATAGGTACCTGGCACTACAATGTTCCATTGTATGATTTCCGTTCCATTCAACTCGCTCCAATGTACGCGCCGAGATATCGATTGCATGCAGAGTATTTGATTGCAGCGTTACTATTGCAGCGTATTAGTATTGCATATGCCTAATTAGGAGAGTGGCCTGTCACGTGAGAGGGTTTAACCAATAATAGATTAAAGGAGTCCGATTTTCATGGGATTCGGATATTCATCTGACACCAGTTCATACTTCACGCGAATTTGAGAGCGAAGCGAATTCGCCTGGGTAACGACGAACGTCACAATGGGTGCGTTTGAGTAGCTCACCCGGATCGACTCGGGTGAAGGCAGACAGGTCAGCCACGAGAGCTTGGCTAATAGAATGGTCAAGCCCTCTCCTGTTGATGTCACCCTGCCCTCGAGTCGGCCATGGAGGAATACGAGTCGGCGATTGTGTAGTTACGGACCCCTCTGTATATTTGATCCATTTTGAGTGAAGGTTGTTTTTATCATTCCAAAATGAATTTATCAACCTAAAGTATACTCCTCTCAATTCTAATGACATAATTTTTTGTAATTCTGAACAGTTTCCTGCGGGAGAAAATGCAATTTGCTTACGTGTTTTGCTGTTGGTGTCTTGCGAATCAGTGCGGTCTTCGCCATCTGTATTTTCGTGTTGCATTTTGTCATCTTTGTTGTCGTTTTACCAAAAGATTCCCCACAAAAAATTTAAACTCTGCCCTCTATCTACGACATACCTCTTGGTTTTTAATGTCGCAATCTAGTTTGCTAAGTCTATAACTTAAAAAGTGGATTTTGTTCTCTTATCCCTATCAATACCGCGCGCGCCACCTGTGCTAATTAATGTTGCATGGACGTTCGCAACCGTAGTGCTTGTTTGTCACATGAATGTATTAGCATTTTGTTACCAGCGTTCTCTGTTGGCACGAGCTACTATTGTTTGCAACTGAAATGTGAACAGCGCCCTCACTTTGGGCACCGCTGTGTGGTTGGTTTAAAACTTTAAAAGGCACGCGCGCGAAACGCATTTTGCATCCCCACGCGCCACTTAGCCGCCATCATGACCGAAAACGCTTCCAACATTTCGGAGGAAATCTTCGCAGATAGCGGTTCAGATATGTCCGATGATGAATCTTCTCTGGCAACATCTGAAGAAAGTGATGGAGAGGCAATCCAAACCTCATCAACTCCGTCGGGAAAGCCAAACTTCAGGTAGGGAGGTTCATAAAACTTAAAAGGTTCAACTAGCTTGGCTAGTCTCGAAATGTTTCGCATCCGTCATTCATGTCTATTACTAACTGTTAGGCTACTGTAATGTAACCTTTGCTTTTTTATGTTCTTTTGCAGGGAAAATCATAAAAAGCACTGAACGTTTCAGTTTGCATTGCATAATCCGATGGAATCCAATTAGAAATTAATGAAAATGTTGATTTTGTACCTGAAGTATGCAAAGTCAAGTGTGATGATTTTGCATCCAAATCAAAGTTCAGATAGGACTGCAAATGCAATGCTGAAAAAAAGAACATTCCAATTCCACTGAATCGGGCCTTATTCAATTACTAAAAAGACAGGCGGCAATAATAATCTTTAAAAAGGAGGAGATTTTAATGTAATGAAAACTATATTAATTAATGTGCATGTACCCCCAATATCAAAATATTAGTCACACTTTCCTGTAAGAACATTGGTCTGCAAATGAACAGCAGCCTCGCACATGTTTCTGAATGTACGTAGTTTTACTTGTTAGCTAAGATTGATAAGTAAGATAATCAAAATATTAACTCCAATCTGTGTCTTATGTGAATTAAGGGATAAAAGGCCTACAGCAATTGAATCATGGCTGCACTTATTTCAGTGGGAACACTAGATATGAGCTTTTAACTGCATCCATAGTGTACCCATTTTTTATGTTTGTGCAATTACCCTCAAAGTCCGGATTTCCTTCATTTTGAATAAGATGTTCACACATACCTGGGTGTTATGGTTTTTAAACTACCCCTTTAAAAAACCTTTTAATATGCCAATATTGTTGTTTTAATTAATATAATAGTAATTGTTTTGGGGGTACTGTCAATCTCTTATGATTCAACACCACTTCAAAGAAGAGTGGCCTTTCATTACATTGCCTTGCGAGGGCGCTATACACTAAAACTTGGCAAAAAGTGATTGGTCAAGAACTGGTCATGTCATGTACATTACTGTGGTAACCAAAGCACAGTGACAACATATGTTTTGGTACTGAAAGGGTTATAGGAACAGTCCTTCACTACACAATCGCCCTTGAGGTCAGCCATTGTTAATTCCCCGATCTAGCAGAGTCTGTGGGTAGTCAGACTTAACTACGCATGCGTGTGACGTAATTCCACCAGTGACTCTGCTCCGCAAGCAGGGTCTGTGGTGGCTGACCTGAGTGAGCCCGGGGTGTGACGTCAGACCTAATCGAACGGCACGGGGTTAACCCGAGTCGACCCGGGCCGGGTGAGCTACTCGAACGCACCCACTGAAACATATATTGTTGACGTCAAAAAATTCGCTCCGCTTTCGCAAGTATTATATGAACCGGCATTTGCGCGTTGACCGTACAAAATGTACATGGCTGTGGAAATGAAGCAAAATTTAAGGCATGGCTAGGTATCTTTTTCATCAAATATCTATTTAGGTGTAGTATAAAACTACACCTCGTTGAATAGAACAGTTAATCTGTTCACGCTCATAAACATTCAATATTTGTATTGTCTCATACCTATCACTGTATAAACGGGTTTTGTCTGCTCATAATATTTTTCCAATAGCTTTGTCATGAAACCATGGTAGTGAAGGAGAAGGAACATGTGGACGAATGTGATTGGTGGATAAACCACGCATCCTCAGACGAAGAGACAGGGAACAGAAACACTCGTGTAAGGCCGACTTTCCGTTCGGGATTGTGATAACAACACTGCAAGCAAAATCTTCGTTCCTACCAAATACAAACTTACTTTTTTCGGTCGACCCGGATGATTAAGTATGGCCTAACGGTGTAAAAGTGCTGCAAGGTCAATAGCTTTCTTCACATGCACCAAAATCGCAATGAAGGGCAACGCAAAAACCATTGCTTTCTGTCTTTTCGTGGTATCTTTTCAGACGCATTTCCCAGTCACGTTGGCCTGTATGGCTTGTCCTTTGTCTTGGGCAAGTTTCGGGAACCACTGCTACCTGGTGGTGACCGAGCCTAAGACCTTCGATGAAGCCGAGGCCCACTGCCAGGGATTATCACGCTTTGACAGACCGTCTCATCTGATGTCCATCAAAAGCCAAGAGGAGCACAACTTCCTCATCGAGTTGATCGCAGCGACGTACGGTCAACACGAAAGTGTTTGGTTTGGTTACCGCCTGGATCGAGCTTCAAGATCCTTCTACTGGGTGGACGGCAGCCAGCATGGGCCCGGGTACTACACCAACTGGAACAATGGTGAACCCAGTGACGGAGGTGGTATAGAAGATTGCGGTGTAATATCCGATAATGTCTTGTGGAATGATATACCCTGCAGCTCAGTCAGAGGTTTCGTATGTAAGATACCGGACAGGATTTCCGCTAAACTGTAAATTTGTACATCTTGGTGGCACACCCAGTCGTGCATCACACAACGTCCGAAGACAAGGCTTTGTCTTCTCTATTGTCCCTTTACTGTAACATTCTCCCATAGACTAAGCACTTATTTTGACGTCACGAGGACCGATTTTAACAAAAGACCGACTCCCGAGGACAAGAAAGATTCCTTGTATTTTCTTTATCCCTGTGTCCTCCAGTAGTAATACTATGCAAGAGCACAGGACTGCGACCAAGTACACCACGATGGGACCACACGGATTGCAGTATTGCCAAGGGGTTCACCTGCAAGGTACCAGATTTTCGGCTGCACTAACTGGCACCCTGGTCAGCCAAGTAACGGAGGTGGTGTAGAAGAATGCGGTGAAATCCTGAATGACTTGTGGAATGATGTGGCGTGCGACTATGTCAAAGGTTTCGCATGTAAGATACCGGACAGATTTTCCGCCAAACTGTGAATGTGTATATCAAGGCCTATTATTATGTGTATGGAAAGGAAATCCGAAAATAATGGTTTATTGAGTTTTTATGGTTGTAACATAAAGGGTGTTAGGTCCAATTTCCATCACTAGAACGTGCAAGTCTTGCAATTTCACTATAACTTTGTATGCGGACGTCATGGTACCAAACACTGACTAGTCTAGCAACGGACTCTTTAGTCTGTATTCTCCCTATAGACGAATCCGACAAATCTGTTTTGGGCATGGTGAAAACGGCTATGATTGGGGCCATCCGCACCTGAGAAGTAACATATGTTTTGTATGACTGCAAGCATTGATTGTGTTCAGTCACCCGAGCGTGTGGTTGACAAAGGAACCGTATTTTGAAGCACCCAAACAATGGCCACCCTTGTCGGACCAGCACTGGCCAATATTAAACAAAGAAGGTTTAATCGGAAGTTGAGGTCAAATTTTCATGATTATTATGGTCGTAAATTTGCAATAATTTCAAAAAGTAGTATAGGCTAAATGCCTCACAAGACCACGTTACAAGACCACATTGTTGTAGTTTTCCAGCTCAGCCCGGTAAGAATGCTAATTTCATAAAACAGGGCGTAGAAGATGCACCGTATTATTGCCGACTTTTCTTGGAAGTCACGGTAGAAAATACTTGATCTTGTTTGTAAACAATATTTATATAAAGACCCACATTCTTGTACCTCTGATGACATCATGCTTTGCATTAACATAAAACATCAAAATGTTGCAATTAGTCCCTAGAAATTGCTTTAAAGGACTTGCATTTAACATGAAATAACGTTCTCCGTATACATTTCAATTTATGTCACAATACGAAGTGCGATCAGAAAGTTCCGAGACTGCGCCTATAACAAGCAAAAACCGTACGTGATTTAATTCTGGCCGCCATCCCCTTCAAAGTAGTCCCCTTGTGCAGCTAGCGATACACCGCTCCCAGCGCTCCTGCCACGCTTGGAACGCTCCCTGGAAATCCCGTTCCGTAAGTGCGTCAAACACCATCTGCGATTCTCGCTGGATCTCCTCCACAGTGTCAAAACGGCGACCCTTCAGCTTGAATTTCATTTTGGGGAACAGGAAGAAGTCGCAGGGAGCCAAATCCGGCGAGTAGGGGGTGGGGAGCGACGATTGTGTTGTTGCGGGCGAGAAACCCGCGCAATTTCAACGCGCTGTGAGCGGGCGCGTTGTCATGTTGGAGCAGTAGGCCACGCATACCATCATCTGCCAAGCAACCGCCAATAAAAGTGCGCCCGATCGCGCGTGCTTGGCACGTGGGACAACCAGTGCAGTGCAGTGCATTGCATTACATTTCCAAACTATTTAATTACATTGTGCTCCAACATGACAACGCGCCCGCTCACAGCGCGTTAAAAACGCGCGGGTTTCTCGCCCGCAACAAAACAATCGTCGCTCCCCACCCCCTACTCGCCGGATTTGGCTCCCTGCGACTTCTTTCTGTTCCCCAAAATGAAGTTCAAGCTGAAGGGTCGCCGTTTTGAAACTGTGGAGGAGATCCAGCGAGAATCGCAGATTGTGCTTGACGCGCTTACGGAACGGGGAGCGTTCCAAGCGTGGCAGGAGCGCTGGGAGCGATGTATCGCTGCACAAGGGGACTACATGTGTACTTTGAAGGGGATGGCGGCCAGATTTAAATCGCGTACGGTTTTTGCTTGTTATAGGCGCAGTCTCGGAACTTTTTGATAGCACCTCGTATAGGAGAGGCCAAGGCTGTTTTCATAAGCAAGGATTGTAGTGGGAACAGCCTGGACACTTAAAGAGGAAAGAAAACCAATTTGCATTTTTCTACTTTAGTGGCTTTTCTGAGAGCTTATGCCTCCCCAAACCTAACAAAGTAGGTTTGAAGAGTTTATGCATGGATTTGGCAATTTTAAAGAAGTTTTACTTTGGAGTCTCTTTCGCTCAGAATCAGAAAAGCTCGGGGTCAACCGCGTGTTTACAATCCAATCGTGTGACGTAGCTGCGTAGGGACAGATGACGTCACTATGCGAGTGCCCATTGTGTTTGCGTGCGTGCATGTGTACTATGTGTTGGTTTTGTCATATTTTTAATGTTCCTGGCGGTGCATTATTGCATGAACGTTGCACTGATGAGTTTTAAATTATTTTTTTAATGGGGTCTTTGTTGAGCAGGAAGCTTACTCGTGTCTTATTCATCCATATTTTGACACTGAAATTTGGGTTTGGAATTTGTGTGGATTGAGAGATATACCGTACCCTGTGGAGACATGAAAACAATAGAGACAAAGGGACCGAATAGGTCTCCACTAGGCAATTCTATGGGTTAGGTTGTCTCCACAAGGAATGTTGTGTACAAAGACTATGGGGGTTTGCTTAAGTACAGGGACAAAGGGGAGAACAATGCTATGTCTCCACAGGGATGTAAAAACGCAGAAATGTGGATGGATTTGTGTGTGCGCCGCGAACATAGTCTGGTAACTGCATTGTATCTGTCTCAATGAAATGAATAAAGAAATAGCTGGCCTGACGTTTCCAACTTAAGCAAGTTCTTTCTCAAAGGCATTTGCCTTTGAGAAAGAACTTGCTTAAGTTCGAAACGTCAGGCCAGCTAATTTTTTGATTTGTATATTTCAGGTCCATTCAGTCAGTCAGTCAGCAGTTTGCAACAGTTTAATTCATTTTCAATGAAATGAAAACATACAGTGACGTCGCGATACGTACAGACGTACACGTACTTTTATGACACCAGCAGCCGATTTCACCAAACCTTGCGCAATTGCGCAACTCTACTTACGCCACAATTTATTGCGTAAGTTGCGCAACATCTGTGACACTTTAAAAATCGATTTCACGAAAGTTACGCAGTGCGTAAGTCGCTGACTTGCGCCACAAATAATGGCGTAACTTACGCACTCGTTTTAGGTGGCTTAAGTTTTTCGCACAAACACCGAAATCATGACTTAGCTAGCTGAGGGTGAGCATAGTAGAGCCGTTAGTTGCTCAAATCATTTATTTAATTCACTAGATTATTTTTAGAGAGTAAAGAAATTATCATCCGCTCTTGGTTTACCTGTGAGATATTTCCGAAAGTTGCCATCAATTCTTTTCAGAGCGAAGTTTCAAAAATGAAATGTTTCAAAATGGCGCCCACAGATTAATTTCACGACTGTTCCATGTATTTTTTATTGTTGTACTCAAACAGTCGTCGTAAAAGCGGCATTCAGCCTCGTCCGCGATGCATAAAATAGATATATAACATTGCGCAGCTACGCAGTGTTTCGTGAAATTGAACGCAAGGATGTAGCGCAGCTGCGCAACATTTGTATAGCGCAAGTCCTTCGCCATGGCGTAAGTTACGCACAATTTCGTGAAATCGGCTGCTGCAGCCGATTGCACGAATAATGGCAGAATCTGATGGCTCGTGGGAGGAGTATAGCGTAGATTCTGAAGATTTTCAGCTGCATAATACTTATCAACTGTAATACAATCGAGCTCTGAATAACTCCAAAAGTAAGCTAGGAAGGCCGTGAAGTCGGCAAAAATTGCCAAGAAAGTACGACCAGCTGACGACGAAATGTCATAACACACGTGGATGATAGTGCCAACACGCTGCAGACGTGGTGCAGTGATGGCCGCGCTGCTGGTCCACAGAGGCCAAGTAAGCGCACACGCGTCATAAGGTCATATACATACATTTGCATCCTTAATGACCTTTGCAGGAATTGAGACCAAACGCTCACTCCAAGGGGCAATTTTTGTCATTATTTTTTCAATAAAAAAAATGTAATCGTTCTTTACCAATCGTTCTTTGTATTCAGTCAGAAGAATATACAAGCTCTCAGAAAAGCCAATAAAGCGGAAAATGCAACTTGGTTTTCTTTCCTCTTTAATCAACAGACACAACAAGAACAAGAACACTGCAAAAAAGACAGACAGACAAAAAAAGACAAGCGACTCCGATGTAGAAATTTCATGTTTAATCTGACACAAGATGGGAAGAAACGGGCAATGATAACAATGAAAACAAAGGAAAAAACAAATATTCAATTAAGACAAAATTAAATAGTAAAGAAGGGAAGGTTATGCTACTTACTGGGAGAGAAGGAATCATTTTAAAGAATATATGAAAATCAGATAATATGGAAATCTTCATCCAAAAGAATAATTAATCTAGTTTGTAGACAATGTTATAAAGACCCGCATTGTTGTGCCTCTGGGGTCATCATGCTTTGGCACATCAACACGAAAATTTGTATTAACATAAACACGAAAGTTTTGTAATTAGTCCATATAATTGCTACAAAGGATTTATAAGTTGTTTTTTCCTTTTGGTTTAAATAAAAGGTTTTATGTTCCGAGAAAAAGTTTCAAGCAAAAATAAAACTGTTCGGAGCCATGTATTGTGTTCAGTGATTTCAAACAAATTTGTTTTGTTCCAAAGAATATTAAGTAGTTTCCTTACAAATGTTAATGCAGAACGTCACAAGAGGTCGCCAGTCAGTCGCAAACGATCAGAGTATATCATCGGCTCATAGCAGAAATGGATTTTGTTTTATCATTTCGAGAAAACGCTCTACTGTCGAGCGCAAAACAATTGAATTACGCACGGCAGAAATTCCACGTTAGCAGTGTTGTAGTCGAGACCCCGAAGTCCGAGACTGAGACCGAGACCGAGACCGAGACCTGATGGTCCGAGACCGAGACCGAGACCGAGACCGAGACCTGGAAGACCGAGACCGAGACCGAGACCTAATGGCCCGAGACCGAGACCGAGACCTCGAGACCTTGTATGTCATTTACATAATAAAATAATGCAAAAAGATCATAAATTTCCATATGCATTACGTGCAAAGGAGTATACATGTACATGTACAAGTAAACCGTATTTATTGACATCAAGAATAAGGCTGCGGTTACACGGTTAACTGACCATTTATCCGGTTTTGTTTACATTACATGTATATCGGTTCGGTAGAAACGACCGCGATGGCTTTACGCGGTATAGAGTACACGCCGCTGATCGTAATACATGTACACGTAGTTCGTGTATTTGAGCATGTCGTTCCCAACTTCCCATACATGAAGCTAATGCGCTACATGTACGTTTGGGCACGCGTACACGGCAAAGAAACGAGGTTGTCATCATGTCATGTACTGCACGTTTATAATCGATTCTGCACATTCTGTAATCGATTCTGCACATGTGCTGTTTGTATAAAATATTGGTGGTCTCGATACCGAGACCAGCAAAATACCGAGACCACGGGGTACCGAGACCGAGACCGAGGCCACAGGGTACCGAGACCAAGACCGAGACCGAGACCAGGAAAAACTGGTCTCGAGACCGGTCTCGAGACCGAGACCGGTTTCGAGACCTACAACACTGGTTAGAAGTGGCTTTATACGCAATGTAGATCTTTGGTAGAAACCATGACATATGAAAATAACATCAATATCATTATAATTTTTGGACGTCAGCTTTGCAACTTCATCTTTTATTGAAAAATGTCATCACTTTAATATGCAGTATTGAAAAGCTCATAAATAGCTCATAGCTTGAGTTAATTAAGACGATGAGGGCTATGTAATGGTCCGTTCTCTGAAAGGTAGAATTCTTGGACCTCCCATTGTCCTTCTGTTGTTCATAGTTTAACCTTTTGGCAAGAACCCTCATTGGTTTTGTTAACGGTTTTCAACCGGGAACTTTTCTTAACCGGGGACCCTATTGTCCCCTAAAGGTCCCCTCTATATTGAATGCAAAAACAAACCCACAAACATCTTGACATATGCACCCTTACGGGGTCCCACTATTGTCCACCCTTTTTTTTAACCTACTTTTGTTCTCCTTTGTTGCTATTAAAATATGAAACTCCATAGCGTTTTCCTCGTGGGGCCCAAGATTTTTAAAGACTCCCTTGGGCCGGCCCCACATGGGTCACATATATCCATGTGGTACAGTGAAAATGCGACCAGGCCGCACAGGATCAGGGCCGCGAGCGTAAAACCTACGCTTTCGACGATTTGTTATTCTTATTATTGTGTTATTTTTCTATTTTTACAATTCTTTGGCAGATTATGAAGTCAAGGTTATGACCCCAAGACCTTTGCTCCGAGACGGAGAGCGAGTCTGGAAACAGCCGAGACCTCAAAAAGATCGGTCTCGAGACCTGCAACACTGCAGAGTATAATTATTGTCGGCTCACAGCAGAGAGGCAAATCAATTGCCTTACGTACTGCAGAAATTCCATGACACTACAGAAGAAAAGAATACAATATAATCATATTTTTTGCAACTTCATCTTTTATTGAAGATACCGTCGATGAATAAAAAACGCAGTATTGAACAAGCTCATGTGACGTGACGCCTGTGACAATAGCTTGAGCGAATTGAGACTATTAAACCTATAGAATGGTCCGTTCTCTAAAAGATATAACTGAATGGATTTCCCCAGTGACGAATTATGAAAGAAAAGTATTTCTGAACCAAACACACGCATTTTCTCTCTCCCGGCCGGATGGACATAGTTAAAGAATCTGTGGAACTATAGGTTAAAAAAAGGGCTGTGTGCAGCACGGTTCAAGACCGAACGTTGAGGGAAGAGCCGGGAACTTCAGGTTTTATCCAATTTGTATGGTGGCCCTGAAGGGACATCACGCATCGCAGATTTCTTTGCAGATCGCAGATTTCTTCGCAAACTTCTTTGCGATAAAATATCTGCAAAGAAATCTGCAAAGAAATTTGCGATAAAATGTGAGACATCGCAAATATCTGCAAAGATATCTGCGATATGTGTGATGTCACCATAAATATCGTCACCCCACACCAAGTAACACGTAGTAACACCCATGTCCACTCCGGTGTCACTTCGTGAAAACCGCTCAATGAATAATTTCGGTTTCACGAACTAACACCCAAGTGAGCGCGCGCACTTCAGACAGTGACGTGCGATTTTTGACTTTACAAATTAAAAAGCATGTTGCGGAAATACAATTCGGAGAAAAACGCTTTGAAAGATTTGATAGGAATTTACTTCATTTGTATACTTGTTGGGTTACAGAAAAAATAAAAAAAACCTTCAAACTGGTCAAATAGAAATGGGTGTTAGTTTGTGAAAACGTATGGAGCGCCAAAAGTGGACAACCGTTTCTTTTTTCCATTTTCTGCTAGTAGAATTTGAGGTTTTTAGAAAAGAGAATATAAAAAAACTCAATTTTCTGCTAGTAGAAATTTGGATTTTACTTTGCGACTTTTCTTGACGCCTCAAAAGTAGACAACTAAAAATCCGTAATTTCTGTTAGTAAATATTCGGGTTCATTTCGCTCTTGAGCCAATTAATGTCAAACTTGGCCAGTTACATCTCTGGACCAAGCCTCAAATAGGGTGTAAACATAATTTGGCCAATGGTCACCTAATGGTCAGTAAGGGTCATTTTCTTCAAAATTACAAAATGCTTTTTCTCCCATAGTCTTGATGTCAAACTTGGTCAGTTACACGATCTATTATCGATCACTGTCGTCTTGAACCAAGACTACATGGTCCCTAGTCTTGGTTCCAAGACGTCCTTAGCGGTGCGACGTATAGCGCGCAACGGCCGGCCGACAGCGCCCTCTAGCAACACACTTATGCCGGTTTCACACTATGCTCTTACCCGGGTAATTGCCGGGTTAACGAAAAATTTAACCCGGCAATTACCCGGGTAATGTGGAGCGTTCACACTACAATTCGCCGGGTTAGAAATTCTCCGGGTTAACTGCCCAAAAACGCCACTTACCCGGGTAATTTCTAACCCTGCTCGCGAGGTGGGTTAACCCACCAATCTCGGGGTTAACGACGACCTTGAGACGATTCTCCGGGTTACCATCAGTAGTGTGAATGCTCGCCGGGTTTTCTTCTACCCGGGTAGGTACGTGGGTGGGTGCGTGAGCTTTGTCGTGTTTTATCGGCCAACTTTGCGAAGGTGACGTAATTTATTAGTACGGCCTCCGTGGCTGGTACTTCGCCTTAAGTTTATTTTTACGTATACTTAATGAAAGGCACCAGTCTTCCGTAGATGATGCCTCGTCTTAATAAGTACATTTTACATACACTTAATGCAAGGCACCAGTCTAGACCGCACAGTTGAAGGATGACTAGACTTGAAATCAAGTCGGTAATTAGTCGGCATTAGTCCGACTGCACCACCCCGCGTATTATAATACTTATTTCGCACTTTGCAGGGGTTACGTGTAGCGAGCGGTATAATAACATGTGGGAACGTTCGTGCAACCTTGGCCCCAAGATGCGTGTGTGTCGACTGTCCAATTACTGACTGGTATGCAGGAAAGAAGACCTGTCGGAACTTCACAAAAGGCGGGCATATTATTGCGTACCGCGCTGGTAAATGCGGCGCCTGCAGACAAAACACGACTGTCTAAACGACTTGTCTTTAAGTCTAAAGGATGACGCGTGCACGCTACATGTACCAATGCTGATCTGATTTTTTTGAATTTGCATTGCATGCTCTCGCGCCGCTCTCACTTCGCTCTTTCACGCCGACGAAACAATGGCTAGGGCCGGCAGAGATCAAGCAATGCACATTCTCCGGGTTACCATTCGCATAGTGTGAATGCGGCTACAAGTTACCCGGGTGCGCGCTGAAGCGGGTAAGCAGAATTGCAGGGTTAATTTTGTAGTGTGAAACCGATTCTCCGGGTTAGTTTCTACCCGGGTAAATTACCCGGGTAAGTTCAGTGTAGTGTGAAACCGGTATAAAACTGTAGCTCATGGAACATGCAAGTAAGTTGTCAATGCGTCACCAGTTCGTTGTTGTGGCGTCGGGGTCCGCTCGTAAGTCCGACGCCTCATAAATCCGACAAAATCTCATCCCCCAACCAAATACAGGCTCATAAGTCCGACGCCTCATACGTCCGACGACCCATAGGTCCGACGACCCATAGGTCCGACGACCCATAGGTCCGATGCCCTATAGGTCCGACGCCTCATAGGTCCGACGCCACATAAGTCCGACGCTCAATAAGTCCGACAATCAAATTTACTTGTATTTCGGTTCATAAGTCCGACGCCTCATAAGTCCGACGCCTCATAAGTCCGACGCCTCATAAGTCCGACGCCTCATAAGTCCGACGCCTCATAAGTCCGACGCCTCATAAGTCCGACGCCTCATAAGTCCGACGCCTCATAAGTCCGAAATTGTTTTAGGTTCATCAACCTTTCCTCGTTTTAGGGATCAGGAAATTTAATTTGTTTTCTTTCATTGCCGAGCACTTGGATGAGTGCTTTGACCATCAATGGCCTCCCAAGCCGTGGGTGGGCTGACCCTTGGGACAGTGTCTCCCACCACTATTGCCAGACAAACTTGCAGCAGTGGTGGTAGGCCCATAGGCCGTGGGCCAAGGCCCAAAAAGAGCTTCTTTCGTAACGTACCTAAGGAGGATGATTTCTTTTTGGTTTGTTCAATAGAAATAAATATCACAGATAGTATTTGGGTTGTTCTTAGTTGTGAATCTTGTTTGTTAATGAGCACAACACTCTCAAACTTTTGAAAAAACTCGATTTCTTCTCACGGAAAGAGGCTGAAAAGTGACTAGTCTGGCGCAGTTCACCGTGTGTATGTGACGTCTGGGAGCCATACAATAGTCTCCATAGTACCGCGCCATTGTTTACGTAAATTCAGCAACCGCAGGAGACTACGAGAGAGCGATGCATAAGAGAGCGATTCTAACATGGACTTCGGCGATATTTCTTACAATTGTCGACCTGACAGAGGAAAATTAAAACTTCAAAACACAAAATCTGGGACAGAATGTATCATAGCTCTTGCAGGTTTCCTGAGTTTGAAATATATTCTTTAGAAATACGTCAAAACAACGAGTGTTTGAGGCCGTTTGTGTCATGTTTACTTCGTACATCAGCTGCTTGGGTGCTCAGGTCGCTGACGCAATACTTTCAAGCAAGGCTGTAATGAAGGTGAGGTTATTTCCCCCGTATATTAACGATAGATTGATGCAATGGTCAGGCATGTTTTGGTTGATTTTTCAAACTACATACAACGAAGACTCGGTCCCATGTATTCATGTGCATCATACATGTAGGCCTTTGCAAGGGCCCTAACGTTATACAACTTACAAGGATTACTAGCAGAACTGCATTTTCGTCTGCAGGTCTAGTGTTGGTCGAGACTGCTGTCATGGTCATTATGGCAGTGTTCTTTTTTAAATGAAATGTTGGGAGGTTAGTATTTAGTTTATTTGGGGGTTTGTGGGGGGGGGGAGGTGTTCTGTTGAGAAAAGGTCTTACACACTGTGTAAAGTCATCACTTTATGAATGTTTTGTTTTCAAGGGACACTAGTTGAATAGGAAAGAATGTAGTATTGAGACGCCATTGTGTTAGTTATGTACAATGTCTATGGTAACTCATGACCATTTTTAGAAATTTTCTGTCCCGAATTAATGTCTTTTTTTCCTTTTCAACATATATCTGCAATGACTAACCATCATTGAAGTAAGATATGGTGAAAATAGAGTAGCGGCAGGACGTTGCATTCTTTCCGTTGAATATCTTAAATAATTCCAAAAACAATGAGCCAAACTGTTGCGCCCTTTAACCACCCCGCCCCTAAAAAAACCCACATTGGTTGGGTTGATTTTGCACAACATAACATGTTCCAGCAAGTTGTTTCCAATAAATTTGCCTGACAAGTTCAACATTTTCCAATAAATTTCGTTAATTGGCCTTTATCAGGAGTTTCAGGACATCCTGGAGATATTAGCAAACTATATCAACATCTATGAGAAGGATCCAACCGTCTTGAATATTCATTTTACATGTACATGTATTTATAATTGTTTTCCTTTTTTTCAGCACGAGGAGTCTACCACCAGTCACTGAAGGACAAAGGATCTTTCAAAAGGGCCCATAGAAATTTCACCAGCATGATCAACGCAGAAAAAACTTTTGTGCCTGCCTTTTTGTGCATGCCCTGTTGGACTTCACCAAGGACTGGATCGACTGGGTACTCTATTTATTCATCAAGGAAGAAAGGCAACCTGATTTTACCGTGACCTTATTGTTTTAGTCCAGGCAATTATTTTGGCTTTCTATGTTGCATGTTGTGCTTATGCCTTGTTAAATTTCACTGACGAGGCGGCTCTGATGAAGCTACTTGGATTTTGAGCAGACATTGGAGCTAAAGTAATTTTCCTTCGAGAAAGTGTCTTCCATTACTTAACGTGACCAAGTGCAAGTACTACTAAGGGATCCCTTTCTTAATATGCCATCAACCATTACGTAATGTAATTAAGGCCACTCATTCTTCAGTCTTGTTCCTTGATGGACAATACAATGTGTGATATTCACTCAAAGTTTTAAATATCGGTGACTGTTTTATAACTTAATTATGCCATTCTTCAACTGGAACTGTATAGGTCTGAGAAGAACAGTGGACTGTGGCCATCTATCTGTGTGTGTGAGTTTGTATATGCCGGCAATCGTGGACCTAGGACAAAAGAATTTGAGCGTAGACAAAGGGGTCCACGTTTGACCTAACGTCCACGATTGAAAATCGTGTACAAAACCAATGGGAGGCCTTCCGAAAAAGTTAGAGTATAAACAAAAGAGGAACAATGGGAGGTCCACGATTGCACCCGTTTACATGACTGCGTGTGTGTGTTTTTTTTTTTTTTTGGGAGGGGGGTCAGTGGAAGTGGGATCCTAATAAGAATGCACTGTGAACCTATTGAAAACGTCGGAACAACGCCTTGGACGTATTACGAGCGTCATAGTCTCAGTGGCAGCGCAGTGTGGACCAGGGGCGTCAATCCTATTTCAAATGTGGGGGGGGGGGACATTACTGAAGTCAAGAATCATGTGAAGCGCACACGGCGAGGGTCTTGGCGCGAAGCCCTTAATGTAGTGCATAGAGTGGTGCATATATACGGTCTGTCTAGTCGGTATGACGTCATCAATTTTGGCCTCTTGGCAAATCAGAAGCCTGCATTTGGCCTCATAAGCATAACTCGTAAGCACGGTTTGAGGAGCGCTATTTTCGAGCTCTGGCGAAGACATAATGTTTATACAGATGATCCGTGTTTTTCTCCTACACTTATGATATCATCACAATTTGTACATGGGGCGAATTTGTATCCAGGTGGAATCTACATAGCCATTTGTTCCTTTGTCAAAGCTGTCATTTAATTCTCGCAAGCAAGCTGTCACAGTACAATGGCCATATTGGTTAACAATGCATAAACTGTGACATCAAGAAAAACATTTAAGCCACCAATGCCTCATTATTAATCCATTAGATCCACAGCCAAATACTCAAATATTAATGTACGTTTCCTGGCTACCAATACATGTATTACTATGAGACGGCTCCATCAGAACAAAACGGCTGCAGACTTTATTTTGAGAACAAATTATTTAAACTATTCCACGCTCGGGAGAGTTAATTTGTATTAAATTAGTCATAACTGCAAGTAGGCCCTATGGACGACTTCAATAAAGCCAACACGACTCTCCAAACTAATGCCACCCCGCCCTAATTTACCTATGGTGAATTCCATGAATGATTGTACGTTGCTGTCACTAATTTCCGTAAGTGGCTTTAAAGTTTCAAACTGGTCTGGCAAGTTTTCGGTAATATTAGAAGTATATTATACAGTATACACAAGTCTCTTAATCTACACCTGCATTTCTCATAATAAACGTTAGCGGTATTTATCAAATTGAAACCATAATGCGGTTGACTTTGTACACATGAGTAATTTCATTGCTGTGGTCAGGGGTGAGTTTGGCCGAAAATGAAAAATCCACAAAATCTGCAGTGTTTGGGGGTCGCCGAGGGCCCCAGAGCAGCTTAGGGTCACTAGGGTCTATAGGGTTTGTATTTGCCTACCTGTTTCTATTGGTCTATATCCACTTTTACAGGTAAAAACACCTTTAGGGTAACACTTCAGGAATTCTATATTTCACAAGAGATTCTCAAAAAATTCTGAAATCAGTAAAATTCCTGAAATCAGGAAAAAATCCTGACAAATCTCACCCCTGTGTGGTGGTTGTCTATAACAAGCTGTCGGAATAACAGTGCGCATGATCAGAAATGAAAACAAACTTGGATAAACAAAATGTTGGCTTTACTTTAATCCGATCTGTATTTGTTTTTGTTAGTTAATTGTTTTAATCTGTCTTTCTCGGGGGGATTTTGTTTTTTGGGGGGTGGGGGATTCCGTGAAGCATGATAAATTCCCAATTTGGTAAGCTGTTTCCCCATTGATTCGATATCGAGCCATGTTTATCCGTAAGTTTATCCGTAAGTTTATCCGAAAGTGGCCAGCGATCGGCCTACTTACTACACATGCATAGTAAAGTTATGTATTTGTAATTCCCAGTTGGCTTATTTGAATCACTTGGTTTCCTCTAACATTGAACCCGTGCTCAAAGTTTTGGTGTTCTCCCTCAGGGGCCTAGTTTGAATTGAGAGAAGATGCACCTGGACGGGAATCGAACCAGGGTCACCAGAGGTGGAAGGCGAGGAAAGAACCACTACACCAGCCTGACCGCCCAAGAATTGCTCATTGTTATCAAAACAAAAAAGATATAGAGAAAAGAAATCCATTGTATGTAAAAAAAATCAAAAAAGTGACGCATGGACTACGGTGTCGAAACTGAGAATTTGTTGATACCTTTTAGCAACCACTTTACATGGGAAAAAATAACCACATAAAAAAGTTTTCCCCGACGCGGCTTGCTTAATACAAAAATAATGTTGATTTAAATTAAATATTTGTTTTTAAATTACGCGCGTAAAAACTGTTTAACTTAGCATGTAACAAGATCGCAAAAGTCCATCACCACTCGTGAAAGTGCATCACCGATTTGATGATCACATTAAATGCCTCTTTGGCGTTCCATAGCATTTACCAGATGGACACATTTACCGTTGGGCAGGGGCATGGGCGGCGATCCCGGGGGGGGGGGGGGGGAACACGTCCCCCAAAAAAATATTTTTGGGGGAGGGGACCCCAATAAATTCCCCCTTGTCATATACATTTTATGGGTCGATTGCCTTTTACATGCAGTATGCTTTTCTATCACCTCCCCCTCTATTTTTCCCTCTTCCTTTTTCTCTCTTCTTTTTTGGGACTCAATTTACCAGGGGGCACGTGCCCCCGCTGCCACGTGCCCCCGCTGCCACGTGCCCCCGCTGCCACGTGCCCCCGCTGCCACGTGCCCCCGCTGCCACGTGCCCCCGCTGCCACGTGCCCCCGCTGCCACGTGCCCCCGCTGCCACGTGCCCCCGCTGCCACGTGCCCCCGCTGCCACGTGCCCCCGCTGCCACGTGCCCCCGCTGCCACGTGCCCCCGCTGCCACGTGCCCCCGCTGCCCGCTGCCACGTGCCCCCCCCCCCCCCCCCCCCCCCCCCCCCGCCTGGATCCGCGCCTGGTACTTACAATTTCACCCGCGTGCTGTCCAAAATCGATTAAAAAAGAGGATTAAAAAAAGATGTACGTCTTGTATATCAACTGCCTCTTGTTTAAACACATATTTTTGTGAAAAGCGTTATTCATCTCAACAAACCACTCATGAAACGTCAAGAGGAAAAGCTATTGGCATAGGCCTAGTTCTTCTACATCTAGGTTGGGGCCTGCAAAAAATATTGTATCAAGGTATTGTTTTTCCTTTTTTGGTTCATGTCATCATTGACTGCTGTTTTGGTTCAAAATATATCACTGTTCAATCATTTCCAGGTCCGTTAATACAAATGTTTTTTATTAACCGCATTTTTTTTTTCTGTCAACATTTTGTGATTGATTTCAGACTTTGGATGCGACATGCGAATCATACTACTACAGCAGGTGTACTTTGACGTTTAATGATGCTAGAATAGGGGAGTCTGAGAAGTCAAAAAGAGATATGGAATGCGTATGCGTGCAGGGGGGGGGGGGGGGGTTGGAGCCACTGTATGCCATGCATACAGGGGGGGGGGGGTCAAAAAAGGACATAAGGGACATATAGGGCCATAACCGAGATGGTAACAAACCTATGTTCCGACACCCCTATGTTCCGACACACCTATGTTCCGACAACTCAACCTATGTTCCGACACGCCTATGTTCCGACGTCCCTATGTTCCGACACCCCTATGTTCCGACACCCCTATGTTCCGACACCCCTATGTTCCGACAACTCAACCTATGTTCCGACACCCCTATGTTCCGACACCCATTTGTTCCGACACATATACGTATGTTCCTTCACCCTACCATAATGGGAATTGAGTGACCAATCCACTGTTTGTCATCTCTTCCAAATACTGTGAGAAAAGTCCTTTGTTCCCCGCTAGCCATTGACTTCTCTGTGTTATTCCTGTGTTATAAGGCCCTCTTAAAAAAAAAATTTAAATAAAAGTATGGGCTCAATCCGTTGTCTGAGTGAGGAGAAAATAGTGAAAAACAATGCTGTCTCAACCACCCTCACCCCCATGTGCATTGGCTTTTTGACGCAACACGTTTAGCATTTAAACACTTAGGTGTTTAAATGCTAAACGTGTTGCGTCAAAAAGCTAAACGTTAAATCTAAACATGTCGTGGGCTAAACGTGTCAAAAAAGTGGTTACAAGAAAAGTGTTTAAAAGCTAAACGCCTTTTTTATATGTTCCGACACCCCTAGGTTCCGACACCCGAAAATAAATTATGTTGGCCTGTTAAGACTGGTATGTTGGCGACAGGAGAGCCCACATTCATGGCTGTCTCACCGTATAGAATCGACGCTCGCGGAAGAAGGAAATTCTGCGCTTTATACATCAGTTAGCAAAACATTTTTGTCAGTGCGCATGCGTGTTTCGCGTTAAAGGTTTTCGCTTAATACGAAATCGGCGCTTAATTACCCGCGCAGAGTGGTAAACGCAAGCGCAGAATTCCGCGGGGGCAGGCTGGCTGAGGAAAGCAATGAATTTTGTGCCAGAAACGAGTTCTCAAGTAGGCCTAGTGGATCAACAAAGGTCAACGTCTGTTGTGGCCCTATTAGGACTCTTTTTTCAGATTCGGGTGCAAAAAGAAGAATGGGCCTTTCTCGTGAAAAATGTAAATTGCACATCGCGCGTGTGCACTGCAAAGAATCGACGCTTACAGAAGTCTTGTAAGCGTATTTCAAAGGTTAGCAAGGAATTTTGGCTTGTGGGCGTGCGCACTTAACGTAACAATTAAGGCATTTACACAGCTAACGCAGAATTTCGGCGCTTGCCTCTTAAGCGAAGAATGGTGATCGCAAGCACACAATTCTGCGGTAAGCAGCCGTGAAAATGGGTCCACCATGTTGGCAAAGGCATTTTGCGTCATTTTGTATAAGTCTATGTTATCTGCAGGCGGGTCCCGTTATTATTTTGCAGGCCCGGTAGCCAATGCACATGGGGGTGGGGGTGGTTGAGACAGCCTTGTTTTCACTTTTTTCTCCTCACTCGGACAACGGATTGAGTCTATACTTCTATTTTTATTCAATTTTTTTAAGAGGGCCTTATAACACAGGAATAACACAGAGAAGTCAATGGCTAGCGGGGAACAAAGGATTTTTCTCACAGTATTTGGAAGAGATGACAAACAGTGGATTGGTCACTCAATTCCCATTATGGTAGGGTGAAGGAACATACGTATATGTGTCGGAACAAAGGGGTGTCGGAACATAGGGGTGTCGGAACATAGGTTGAGTTGTCGGAACATAGGGGTGTCGGAACATAGGGGTGTCGAAACATAGGGACGTCGGAATATAGGGGTGTCGGAATATAGGTTTAGTTGTCGGAACATAGGGGTGTCGGAACATATAGGGGTATCGGAACATAGGGGTGTAACCCATGAGGTACACGAGTTCAAAAACATGGGGGGGACATTTGATATTGTGTCCCCCACCCTTCAAAACGTGGGGGGGGGGACGTGTTCCCCTGCCCCCCCCCCCCCCCCCCCAGGATTGACGCCCGTAGTGTGGACGTAGAATGAGCAAACAAGCCCCATCCTCGACTCCATGGGCGCGTGTGCGTTCCTTCACTAACCCCTGGCCGTTTGGAATACGTTAACGACGCTGACTGGCTATTCGAAATGAATATTTATGTACTGAAAGTGAACCGCGCGCGTAATCCGAATGTTAAACGCCCTGTGTGCGCTCGCGCCCGCGTTAACATCCTGTTCGTCACGTCACATCAGCAAAACGACTCCAAGCACTTTTTTCCATTATCATCAAGACAAGGCCACTAGTCTTGGTGGCTACGATAAACGATATGGATTTTTTCTGGTCAGGAAATACATGTATTTTATGTTTAAACAGAGATAGAAAAGGCACACATATTCGAGTCGAGGCCGGAAATGAAAATTGTTCCAATCGATAGTAAATTATTTACTCATTTATCTAGTTCAAGAAAGCCGCTCATTCTCAATGACAGTGTTTGCCGCCGCTGCAGAAGATGCATCGAAAGGTTTGACAAATTTGCGAAAACAGCTGAGAAAAACATTTGGAAAATTACACAACTGACATCCGGCGATAATGGGCGGAAACGGTCATGACGGTCGTCATACTTTTTCTTCCTCCCGATCCCACCAGGCCGGCTGTTACTACTACTCAGTGCAGTGTTAGATTTAACGTCTGGCGGGAAAACATTAGGCATGATTATTAATAATTATTAGGAGCTAATCTCATCCTTCCAAAAGATTGATTCTACAAATAAAACCTTCCTACTAAAAACACTGCGTCGCGCGTTAAACACATCGACTGCAGTCCTAATTACCATATCCCACTATGTGGGATATGGTAATTACACAATTCCAGGGGTTAAGATCGAGCAAGGCATGGTGGGAAAACATGGCGCCGCAAGATCGTACCCATGGTAACGAGGATGAACAAGCCCATAAAGCGTAGTGGAAGCGCAGTAACGGCGCAATAGGAACGGGAGAGGCACGTATTGAGAGCCCAATGAGCGTACAGCAGTCGCACACCAGTCGCAGGGGACGATTTCTGCGACCCCAAGTCGCTTCTGTGCGTTGTTGCTATGTCCACGATACGCTCATGCATGTAGTTCGCTTTGCGCTGCCATGGCGACTGTACTGCGTCATTACACCGCTCTCGTCAGAGCGCCGACCCGCTGCGCTTGTTTTGAGCATGCACAAAACAAGCGCCGAGGTTTGTCGCTCAAGGTAGTTTATGGTGACCCTCTTCCGTCCTTGACTCGTCACCAAATCGTTATCAGAGACCTTACTGTGCTTTTCCTCACGCTTTCATACTTTTCAGGTGGGAACGCAAGCGTAATCGCGGGTAGGTGTGACGGCATTTTTACGTACAGCGTGTATTTATGTTTAAAAGTCGAATTTCTGCCGTGTCTGATTCAAATAGATTTCAACTGATTGGCAGAAATAAAACGTTTGAAGCAAATGCCGACTTTTTGCCGAAAGTTCACATGAATTGCCCATCTTTCGATCTGAGACTGGCACGGCTTCAAACTTCAAACTTCTGCCGAGTCACCTTCGACACAAATTCGACGTTTTTAGACAAATGAGACATTTTGAGACTTTTTTTTTTAATCGACGTTTAAAGCGAGCCTAAGGCAGTGGCGAACCTATTGTTTAACTTCGGGGAGGGGGCTCACAATTTTTGTTTCAAAAATGTTTCTAAAAATGTTCAGAGGTTGCAAGAAAACGATATTCCCAGGACAAATAATTTTGAAGGCGGGAGAGAGTGTGTGGACTCTTTTTCACGTTGGTTGCGGCATGTATACATGTATTTACCGGAAATATAGCATTATGTCCTTGCCGTCAATTTGTGCTACTAAAATGGATTGACAACCTTACCGGGGGATGAAGGTTATTTTCGTCAATTCGGGATTCCTATACAGTGCGCTGTATCGTCGTTGCTGGTATGCTGCAACCTCAGATGGAGATGGTTCGGAACGTGTACTTGATTACAACTTGATACTGACAGTTCTCCAGAAAGCGTTTATGAGAGAACGTAACAAGGAGGTTTTCCAGTGAAGTTCTATAAATGAATGATGCGGGAAGATTCAGTGTCTGATCTCTGATAGTATTTCGGAGAATGAAAGAATTTGCAGTTTTGGTTCTCTGTTGATGAAGTTGATGGTCGAGCCCTTTTCTTCTTGATTACTTTGAAGAAACACATCAGCTGGTGGTAATATCTGCTGTGAGCTAGTGTGTTCCACTTTAATTCCAAAATCATTGTTGAAACACTTGATGTTCTAGAGCAGTTGTCAGTGATGAAGCGGGTTGCTCAATTCTGTTTTACAAATATGTACACAATTTTCCCAACATTATTATATTTGATCTTCCTATGTGTGTGCAATGTTGTAAAAATATATTTTTGATTTTGGAATTTATGCGCAGCATTTTAAATATTACAGTTATATATTCGAACTTCGAACATGTGTAATGTTTCACATTTAATGTGCAATCTTCAAAATGTGGGTTCGATGTTTTGAAATACGTTTGAACTTCATATAGACGTCAGGGGATCCTGCTGGTCAGGAAACCAGACGGTAAAAATGGATTTGTGGGACAGCAATGAAACGGAATTGTGGGTATTTTCGTCATGGCCTAGCCATACGACTATAGATTATACGCGGCTCAATAGCGAGTGGCTAGCCGCACTGCGTGTGTAATTCCGGATTCGATTTCCGCACATTGAACACAAACTTAGAAGAATCTGTGGTATGAATCGACGTTGCGGTCAGCTACTTTTTTTTTTGTAGGCGGGTTTATACATTTCATGAATAATTCATTCGTTTTTATAAGAAAGTCATGTTTATCCATTAGAACAGAACGTCACATCATTATTATTGTTTAGTCAACTAGTTACATAAAATCATTTAAAGAACGGCTGTTGTCAAGCTATTACAGACTAGACTAGTGGATAGTGAGATGGGCTATGGAACAAAAGGTCCCTACACTGTAAAAAAGAAGTTAGGCAAAATTTGACCAATTCCTTGCCCAAAATTGGTGCAAATATCAACTTCCCAACTTCTGGTCAGAAACTTCCCAACTGTCTTTAGCAAGCCGTTGTGACCAGAAGTTGGGCAAAAAAGCTTCACCAAACGGTTGGTTCACCAGCTTTCACCAATGGAGTTGGTCATGCAAATTGTGCAATAGATGGTCACTTGATTTTCCATATTTTATTGGTCAAATGGGGCCCCCTTTTATCATTTATTGGTTTTTTTCCTTAACAAATTTATGATGTAGGCCTATCTTTGTTTTTATATTTATGTTCAATCAACTCAAAGTCTGGAGGACGTTTTCCGATGTGATGGTTTCTCAAGTATAGGCTTCAAGCCTAAATAGGCCTATCCCGGTCTGGTCAGCGTTACTTTCAAATTCATTACAGTCATCTTCATCAACATTAACATCACGATCACGGAGCACATGTAATGGATAAAAGACTCACATCAATCAGTTATAGCCGCCTGTAGAACGACCGTCCATGGTACTACGAAATAGTTGTCATGTTGTCCAAGAAACAACGATTACCATCGAAGACATGGTGGCCTATGTGAATCACTGACCACCTTATTAAAATATCTTGTCAAACATTGGTAAGCCAGCTCACAAGATGAGATATTTCGGGCAGTTTCTGGAAGTTGAACAAGAGGAGAGCGTATAGCCATAGGCGTAGCAAGGTCATTTTTATTGGGGGGGGGGGGGGGGGGGTAAACGTGAAAAAGGGCACCCGATATATCCATGCTGAGAGGTAGACAGGGATTTTTTACAGATCAAAAAGGGAGCGGGGACATAATTTTCCTGCTGTTTAAAGTGGAAATTTTACGGAAATAGTACAAATAAATATGCTTCACAATTATTTAAGAAAAGTAGAAATAACATTTCATTTTTTCGAATTATGCTGCAACCCTGGGAGGGGCATTTTTTTAGACACCCTGTATAAGATCTGAATGGCCCATTGGCTGTGAGAAGTGAAAAAACATTCGCTATATAACCACTTCTTGATCAATAGATTTGTTTTGAAAGACATGCAATTTAATTTAAAATTTAAATTAAAGAAATTGCTGTCATTAACATTAAATTGCAAAAAATAAACTTAATGTACAATTTCTGTTACAAAACAACTCATGTACTTTTTAGGAACTCTATTTTATTTATTTTATTTAATTCAACATCCAACAACGCAAGCGCCAATTAGCCTTTTAGAGGTATGGCGGACACAATAGGAGAGGGCGCTATTTGATTTGGGTATACCTTTTGTTAAACCACAGGAAATTTCAAAGGTGAAGATTAGGCATGATCTATGGATTGTACTATTATGGATTGTACTTTAACTCAAAACAATATCTGATTCTGACTTTCACTGGAATTTGTGTTTTCACAAAATGTTTACCCAAATGAAATAGCGCCCTCCTATTGTGTCCGCCATACCTCTAAAAGGCTAATTACAGGATGTGTGATGAGGGCACCAGAAGCACCGGGGCAAACCCTACTCTTTCACGACAGGTGCTCTGTGTTATTTTACGTGCACTGATCCCATAGAGCACACGAGACCTCCGGCTTAATGTCCCATCCGAAGGACGTGACCTTTTGAGATGAATAAGGGCCTGTCGTGCCCCAGAACAATTAATGCACTATTTCCAAGCCAGCACGCCCTGTGGGGCCTTTGATGGGCAACTGAGTGGGCCCCATACAGTTTTGGCCGATGGGGCCCACTTGGGTCTCAAATGGGTCTCAAATGGGCTAGCCCAAACCTGCCCAAAAGGGTCCTACAATAGTTACCAGGCACGCTACATTGTGTGGTTTCCCATCCAAGTTCTGCCTGCAATTAACGTTGTCTCCCTTAACTTCAGTAATGCGCCACTTGCTCTTTCACTGAGCCAACAATTTTTATTATTTTGAACAACGAGAGTGTTTGAATCCAGCTCCCTTCACACATTCGACCGGAGTGCATTGGAAAGGGCATAGATTCATATTGTGTGTACAGCTTAGAATGGCCAGCTACGTACTCTTAACAATTTAGGGGAAATTGTGCAGTGATGTTGGGGACACAATAATTATGAGTGGGGGGTCCATGCATGGCAACAGCATTTTAAGTGAGGGCCGGCGGCACCAGCATTCGCAACTGGCTGTGGCAAAGAGGGCACCAGCATTTTTAGTGGGGATACAGGGGGCACCAGAATGTTTAGTGAGAGCACAGGGAAACTAAATTTTTCAGTGGGGGCACTGGGGAACTAACGTTTTTCAGTGGGGGAACAGGGGGGCACTATCATTTCCAGTGAGGGCACACTAGGGCCAGTAGTATGAAGGAAATTATTTTATTGTAGCGGCGATTGTGTACTTACGGGCTCCGTTCCTATAGCTTGCGACATTAAACACAGGTATGTCGTAGTATACATGTAGAGGGCTAGTCCGAGTAACTGGGACCCTTTATCGCCTTTTTTAACATTTGGACATGATCTGGCGATAGTAGGGTCCAAGGCAAGTGTGCGATAGAGAATGGCTTTTAATTCAATACGTCTAAAATCCAAACAAAAAATTCAAAATTCAACCTTACAACGGCCACCAAAATACTAGATACGCCAACATCTGAACAAGTGGAGTTCCATGATCAGATGAATGTTCCAAGGTTTACTTAACATCCAAATAAAATGAAATTTTACCGTTTAATTCCCAGAGACCCCCGCAGAACATGTCTTTTCGCTTTCTTGGAGTTCAAATAGTGACTCCTCGACCTTGCATGACGTACGTCACCCTGATGCGCAGCGCCCGCATGCACCGCGCGACAACCTGTTTATGCCGGCGACTGTTTCGTGAAGAATTCCCTCCCCCATGACGCGCGTGCAACCTCGAATCAATATACTACATGTATCTACACACGAACACGTACCGCGACCGTTATACCACTCACGAAACAGTCGCCGGCATAAACAGGTTGTCGCGCGGTGCGGTGCATGCGGGCGCTGCGCATCAGGGTGACGTACGTCATGCAAGGTCGAGGAGTCACTATTTGAACTCCAAGAAAGCGAAAAGACTGTTCTGCGGGGGTCTCTGGGAATTAAACGGTAACATTTCACTTTTTATTTGGATGTTAAGTAAACCCTGGTACATTCATCTGATCATGGAACTCCACTTGTTCAGATGGTGGCGTATCTAGTATTTTGGTGGCCGTTGTAAGGTTGAATTTTGAATTTTTTGTTTGGATTTTAGACGTATTGAATTAAAAGCCATTCTCTATCGCACACTTGCCTTGGACTCTACTATCGCCAGATCATGTCCAAATGTTAAAAAAGGCGATGGACTAGTAGAGGGCAGGGTTTTGATTTTTTGTGGGGCGGACATTTTGGGGTACAAACAAGAAAAAAAAGAAAAAAAAGAAAAATTATTGGGGGGTAAATATCCCCCTTACACCCCCCCCCCCCCCCCCCCCCCCCCCCCCACCCCCCCCGCTGGCTACGCCTATGATAGCTCTGTACTCACCGGCCATTATTCGATGTGATGTGTGCACGGTAACCCGGCGGATTGATCACGTGCATAAGGCGCGCGATAAATGTAACACTTTACTCTCTCAAAACCCAGAAATTTGTCAAATCCAGACCAATTTTGGAAGCATTTTTGGAGGACTGCCAAATTTACTTCCGAAATATACCAAGTATGGAAGTGCTCAAGTTAAATCACTGTATTCATTGATAGTTTATACAGGTATAATGAACAAATGTGGGGTTTCTCTGCTTGAAACGATAAAAAGTGAGCCTGCATGCCCTTTCTTCACCAAGTAGATTTTGACAGGTTAAATCCCTTGTTAGCTTAGTTTTTTTCCTCATTTGGCACATTTTAGAACATCGTTCATTTTCAAAAATCCGCTTCATTACTTTGTACACAGCTGGTTTGTGCATGCACCGAAGTTGCACGAACAATTCACTTTTTTCGGGTTTAACTTGAGCATATTCTCATTTTGAGGGGATCACAAGCTGCATGAATTACTACTCTGCCGGTAAGGTGAGTGTTTGGTTGATATATATTTTTAGGTAAACGGAAGATATCGGAAGATATCGGCAAAAAAACAACACACCGCTGAAAACCCAATACGAGTGTTTCCAGCTCTAAACGGCGAATCTCCCATAGAGCTGGAATTTTCAAGCTAGGTAAATCACTGTAACTCAAGCTAGCCTACTACAATTTTTCCTTAATACTATGGTATTGATCCAAGTCAGATAAAAAGGCAGATCACAAGTCAATCACAAGTCAGTTTACAAGCTACATGGGATGAACAATGACAAAGGAATTTGTTATAGTCTGGTTTTGGTAAATTACTGCATAAATCTCCACATATCGGGATGTACATTTTATTTTGCAGGTGACTGAGCAGTATGATTTACATAAAGTGGGCCCCCCTGATGATGTGTCCCATGTCCATTGCTTGAAGTTTTTCCTTAAAAATAGCTATTGTTGGTGCTTGACGAATATCTTGTGGTAAGCTTGTTCCATTCTGCAAATGATCTTGGGAGGAAGGAGAATTTGTAACAGTCTTTGTGTGCAGAGGGCTTAATGAAGGCAGTTGCAGCCTGTTGTCTAGTACCAACCCTGTCCCCATGTACTTTGGTCTGGTATGAATCAGTGTCTATGGCAGCAAGCTTGTGGACAGATTTGTAAAGAAGCGTCAATCGTTGGATGGCCCTCCGATGTTCCAGCTGTTCTCATTCAAGTTGAGAAATCAGATTGGTGACACTATCTTTCTTGTTGTTATTTTTAAAAACAAATCTGGCAGATCGGCGTTGAACCCCCTCCAACTGAAGTTTGTAGTTATTATGATAAGGATCCCATATTGATGAGCAGTACTCTAGTCGTGGTCTAACAAGTGTCTTGTAGGCCCTTGCTTTGACATTAGACGAACAGCTATAGAGGTTTCTGCGCAACAGTCCAAGGATTTAATTTGCTTTTGTAGTTGCCTTTTGAATGTGATTGGCCCAGCTTAACTTGTTGTTTAGCTCTATCCCCAGGTATGTGTGGTTGGGCGTTATTTCAAGTGTTGAGTCTCCCATCTTGTACATTGAGTTTATTGGTTTCTTCTTGTTAGTAATTTGCATGGCGTAACATTTGGAAATGTTGAACTTCATCTGCCATTTTTGTTCCCACGTACACAGGCGATCAATGTCTTTTTGAAGGTCATGGCTGTCGCTAATGTTATCTGTCTGTATATAATGCAATCATCTGCAAAAAGACGAATTGTTGATGTTATCCCATCGGGTATGTCGTTTATGTACAGCAAAAAGAGTAGAGGGCCAAGTACTGTGCCTTGTGGAACACCGGATGTTACGTGTATTGGAGATGAAGTTGCTCCTTCTAAAATGTCTGTTCGAATAGCTGGTTACATGGATTGAGACCAAAATCGTGAAGTGTGACTTGTGAAGTGACTTGTGATGACTTGCGATTGACTAGATTACAACTGTGGTATTAACGCAACTTGTACGACGCTTAAGCACTGTATGCATGACGTGTTCACAATGTTGCGCATTATGCCAAAAGTTCCACTTTGGGGTTTGAAGAAACACCCCCACCCCCCGGCTCCCCCCACACACACACTCTCGGGGCTTGACAGTTCGAACCCTCTGATGAGTTTACAGGTGTTTTTCTTTTTCTCATTATTTTGTGGTGTGAAGGATTTTATTTCAAGAAAAAACAAGTCCCAGAACCCGTCTTGCAGCTCACATAGCCAAGTACTTTGTACACAGAAACACTGGCAATTCTGGATTACGAAAAAAGAAATCGCCGGCGATCAATTGAGAGCGCCCCCATTTGACTGCCAAAGAATAGAAGACTTTATCACATGAATTTACGGCTGGATGTAAGGCTAAGAGGGCTTGAGTCTGGTAACTTGAACTCACCGTGATGGTTGTAATGTTTTACCGTTTCGAGAACCTGACTAGGTAGGTACGAGGTCATCCATTTGACCTCGATTAACTTTGGTCATAATAAAAAAATAATGTGCAGGCACCGGCCAGCCACCGTTTGCTTTTGGTGATCATCGTGGTCGGACAGGACAACAAAAAATGAAAGCAATTCCAGAAACATCCCTGCCGCTTTACAACGAAGAGCATGTGGTCCAGCTACAGCGATTTTTCGGTCTCGAGTTGGCCTTGCAAACTGCAGCAAATGGGGACGTTCCTAACCACGGCGGGGATGCCGCCAGTTCGGCCGACATCGCCGGCGGCGAGTTGACCTCGAGCTCCGGCCATGTTCACGAGAAGGACCGGGGCACCACGTACTTCCAGCCGAAGCAACGCAGGTCGATTGAAGCCGAGGAGGATCGGGCAGCAGGATCGACTGATGCGGACGGGCCGGACCCTCCTGACCGCTACCGAGTCCGCAACTGGTTCTGGTATGGGCTGTTCTCCTTCGGAGCCATGCTGGGTGACGATTTCTTCTATTTCTTCATTTTTGCATTTGCTATGGCCAACTTCTCCTGGTGGGTGACACGGCGGTTGCTGATGGTCTGGGGTTTCTGCATGTTTGTGGGTCAAGCGTGTAAGGAGATCCTACGCTGGCCACGCCCCAGGGAGCCCCCCGTCGTCCGTTTGGAGAGTCGGTACCAACGGGAGTACGGGATGCCATCGACCCATGCCGTGGTTGGCACACTGATGCCGTTCACTTTGCTAGTTAGTACATGGAACCACTATGAGGTATGTATAAGAGTAGTCCGAGTAACTTGGACCCTCTATCGCCTTCTTAGTTTAACATTTGGACATGATCTGGCGATTAGTAAGGGTCCAAGTAAGTCTGCAGTGGTCGTGCGGTGATTTCAAAAAAACATCCGATTTCACCCTTAAAACGACCACCAAAATACTACTACTAGATACGCCACCTGCGGAACAAGTGGAGTTCCATGATTAAGATGGAGGTACTAAACTACTAAGGTTCACTTACCATCTGGATAAAAAGTGAAATTTACCATTCAATTCGCAGAGACCCGTAAGACATGTCTTTTCGCTGCCATGGAGTTCAAATCGTGACCCCTCGACCTTATGATGTCACCCCTGAGCGGGCTCACGCACGCATGTGCGACAAGCCGTATGCCGGCGACTGTTTCACGTTCATTGTACCATTCATAAAACAGTCGTCGGATGGTAAGTGAACCTTAGTACCTCCGTCTTAATCATGGAACTCCACTTGTTCCGCAGGTGGCGTATCTTGGTAGTATTTTGGTGGTCGTTTTAAGGGTGAAATTTGATGTTTTTGTTGGGATTTCAGACATATTTTTGAAATCACCGCACGACCACTGCAGACTTACTTGGACCCTATACCGGTTTCACACTACTCTGAACTTACCCGGGTAATTTATTACCCGGGTAGTTGTCATTACCCGGGTAGAAACTAACCCGGAGAATCGGTTTCACACTACAAAATTAACCCTGCAATTCTGCTTACCCGCTTCAGCGCGCACCCGGGTAACTTGTAGCCGCATTCACACTATGCGAATGGTAACCCGGAGAATGTGCATTGCTTGACCTCTGCCCTAGCCATTGTTTCGTCGGCGTAAAAGAGCGAAGTGAGAGCGGCGCGAGAGCATGCAATGCAAATTGAAAAAAAATCAGATCAGCATTGGTACATGTAGCGTGCACGCGTCATCCTTTAGACTTGAAGACAAGTCGTTTAGACAGTCGTGTTTTGTCTGCAGGCGCCGCATTTACCAGCGCGGTACGCAATAATATGCCCGCCTTTCGTGAAGTTCCGACATGTCTTCTTTCCTTCATATGGTCAGTAATTGGACAGTCGACACACACGCATCTTGGGGCCAAGGTTGCACGAACGTTCCCACATGTTATTATACCGCTCGCTACACGTAACCCCTGCAAAGTGCGGAGTAAGTATTATAATACGCGGTGGTGCAGTCGGACTAATGCCGACCAATTACCGACTTGATTTCAAGTCTAGTCATTCTTCAACTGTGCAGTCTAGACTGGTGCCTTGCATTAAGTGTATGTAAAATGTACTTATTAAGACGAGGCATCATCTACGGAAGACTGGTGCCTTTCATTTAAGTACATAATGTATACGTAAAAATAAACTTATTAAGGCGAAGTACCAGCCACGGCGGCCGTACTAATAAATTACGTCACCTTCGCAAAGTTGGCCGATTAAAACACGACAAAGCGCACGCACCCACCCACCTACCCGGGTAGAAGAAAACCCGGCGAGCATTCACACTACTGATGGTAACCCGGAGAATCGTCTCAAGGTCGTCGTTAACCCCGTGATTGGTGGGTTAACCCACCTCGCGAGCAGGGTTAGAAATTACCCGGGTAAGTGGGGTTTTGGGGCAGTTAACCCGGAGAATTTCTAACCCGGAGAATTGTAGTGGGAACGCTCCACATTACCCGGGTAATTGCCGGGTTAAATTTTTCGTTAACCCGGCAATTACCCGGGTAAGAGCATAGTGTGAAACCGGCACTACTAGTACTATCGCCAGATCATGTCCAAATGTTTAAAAAGGTGATAGAGGGTCCAAGTTACTCGGACTAGTATAAGAGATGTGGAAGTAGGTAGAATACAGAAATGCATGAAAAAAACAAATATGGGAACTTCACTTGAACTTTGTCCTAGCCGGCAACCACTGAGATCAGTGGTAGCACGAAGGGGAAAACAAACACATCGGGAGCCATGGAATTTATAAGAAGGGGAAGATGTGACGTCATGCTGACCTCGAGAATTGCACTTCACACAGAGATCATGTTGTGTATACTCGCTGGGAGTACACACAGGACCAAATCAACACATGCCATTCACCATTTTTCCTGTGTTTTGGGTAATTCTTACCTTTAGGATCCGGACCCCATTCCATACATGTAAGAGAACGATGGAGACAGTTTATGTTTCGGAACTTACCTCATTATTTTGCGATGATACAGGCAGGAAAAGTCACTCTGTGTGCTTGGAATCATCTAAATAGTTTGCTAAGATATCATGTTGAATATGAGCAAGCTTAATTTTGTGGAAAGAGGGCAGGGTTTTGATTTATGAGGGAAATTATGGGGTAAAACGGCAACGTCTCTGACTGCAAAAAACAGGTAGGAAAGTCACATTTTCTTTGAAAGTGCATTTCAAAATTACAACAGACATATGAGTTAATTTGAAGAAAAAAAGACTGCTTTAGCCTGCAAAAGTCACTTCGGTACTGTAAAGTCATCTGCAAAAGTCAGTTTTGAACGGAATTCGTAAAAACAAGAGAGGTGTCCTAAAGGTAATGATTACCGTGTTTTGCATTCTAACTAAGGAGACAGAGAAAAGTTATGAACAGTTTCATCCATACACATGTACATGTACATGTACATTGTATCCTGTGTGTCCAGTAACACTGTGAATCCCTTGGATGTGATTTCCTATTCAAGATGGACATGAAGATTAAGAGGATGTGATTTTAACAATGAGGGTCCAAAATTACATCCTTCTCTATTTAAAATCACATCTGAAGCCTGTGAACTATTATCCCACCCTGACAAAGAGTACATTGTGACTTTTGGGTTTAACAGCTTAAACCGCATTGTGATTCTGGACTCTGGATGTGATTTTGGACCCTCATTGTTAAAATCACATTCTCTTAATCCTCCTATCCATTCTGAATAGTAAGTCACATCTAATGGGTTCATAGTGTAAATAATGGTCCTTGAAAATGTGCCGTAAAATTACAGATTTAATTTTCAATTTGTTTTTTACTTTGTTGTCAGCCTAAAATTTAATAAAAGTGTTTAATTCTAAGTGCCAGTGGTCGATTTAGAAAAAAGAAATCACATGCACTGGTGCATGTAGACCTAAAAAGTTACATGCACAAAATAAATTTTACATGCACAAAAAAGTGTGCACACAAGTCATAACGCAAAAGAACAATAGGTATTTGTTGTTTTAAAATATGTGTATTCCTACAAATTTTTAAATGTAGCTATTATCTGATTATAGTGCTGTTAACACTAACCCTGCCAGACGCAGCACAGTGCATCTGTGGTGACAGCTTCACTTTGCTGCACTCTGCACACAAGTCAATGTGACAAAGTATGCAATCTGATGCGTCTGGCAGGGTTTCTAGCCAAAATACCCTGGAGGGTTAGGGTTTTTGGGTGTTGTTTTGTTTTGTAAATATAATGTGTTTTTGTACCGTCACAATTGGCATTCACTGTTTGTTTATTTCATCAATGGATATCAATCTCTGACGGTGACAGAGGCAAACTTCAAAAGTGTAATATTACCCTCACCTGGCAGGTCCCCTGTATGCAACAAAACAACCGTGATCGCGAGAAGACTAAGGCGAAGCCGAGTTACAAAATGTACGTTAGTATCATGTTCCACAGTTTCAGAAGGTTGTTCAATATCAATTTATTTTGATACCGAAATATCGGCCAAAAAATCACAATATTCGATATTATCATGATGACGTCACTTTTTCCTTAACTAAAGAACGGAGGAATAAAAAAAAATACATGATGGAAATCACCACGGCATCATGATATCGTGCCCACCTTGATTGGGCCTGCCGGGTTGAGCTCGGTTTCGCTAAAATGGGCCGGCCAGCGAGATCGCGAATCGGGCCGGCAAGATCGGCACAGGCAGGATCGGGGGACTGACATGCATGGTCGGGTTGACAAGGCTTCACTCGTTGAGTAGTTGGAGTACTGCGACATTTAGTTTCAGTTGGCTTCTTTACGGCACTTCAGAAAGACTAGCGTTTGTTTCTATTTCGGCACTGTAGTAACAGCTGATAATTAATACATGTACATGCACGCCTACAATCACGCGCGATGAGCTGTCAAAAACATCGTCTTGTGTTGGTACACACGGATGCTCCACACGTGTTTGTCTTCTCTCGAAACGAATTTTGCTGCATGTTAACTGCGTGTACGTGCATGTACACTGGTAATAAGACGGTGGCATTCAAGTGCGGTTGCTTGCACTTGACCAAGGCTAGCAACAAAGCAACGTGCAAATGCGCTTTAGGGGTTGGCGTTATTGATCAATTGCTCTAACCCCAGGTCGGGGGGCTGGGTTGACAAGTCTTTTCTCAAGACGAAATTTAATAATACGGTAGCAGTGCGGTTGTTGTTTGCACTTGACCAAGACTACAACGATGTAATATCACTCACACATGTCGATCGTTGCGTGCATATTGAATCGAATAAATCGGGTGCGCGTTGTGATAAGTTGTTCAACATGGGAAAATATATAACGGGTACATGTACGTCAGGCCTAAAGAAAGTATACGCACGGCGTGCACGTTGTACCTGACATGCCTGATGAGGTTTACATGCACAGAGGAAAAAGTACATGTACATGCACCAGTGCATGCGTGCACCCGTCTAATCGACCACTAGACCCTAACGTACATAAATCCATCAAAATCCTTCCAATGTTTTGGAGGATTTCGGCGGATTCAGGATACCTCCATATTGAAACCTGGGGGATTTTGATGGATTGAGGATTGTAAGCCTAGCATTACTGCAGGATTTTGATGGATTCAGGATACCTCCATATTGAAACCTGGGGGATTTTGATGGATTGAGGATTGTAAGCCTAGCGTTACTGCAGGATTTTGATGGATTCAGGATACCTCTATATTGAGCAGTCACCAAAAACCAACTTTTTGTGCATGACAAAATAGGTGGATTTTGGCGGATTCAGGATACTTTCTAGTATTAAAAGTTATCCAAGGGGTTAGGGTTAATTAAACTAAAATATCTTGGCCACATGTGGTATCATTTTTGCTTGTTTTAGGAGTTGAGAAATGGTAGATACAATGTACATGTATAGTTTATAGACTACATGTACAATGTAGGCCGCTGACTAAAAGCATTAGACCAAATTATGCCGATTGTATTGCAAAGAAGTTGTTTTCAAAACTTAAACCACTGGTGTTACCCTTTGTGTTACCCCCAGTGTAATTTTCATAAAGTTAACCCTGAAAACTTCTCAAAATGTGGTTTTGTGTAGACTGAGCCATATTTAAATCTATGCAAATTAGTGGGCGTATCCATTTCAACCATTCATTGAGAAATGCTTCTCTGCACTTCATGCACTTGGGCTGCTCACACGTGGTTCGTGCCTCCTGCTGATAAGCTCTAAATAAATCAGTTGGTTCACGCGGATTGACTGTTGGTTTTGTACACCATTCGCTGGTACCCGTCGATAGTCAAGTGGGCGGGCTGAATGCAACCTTGCCGTGAAAATCACCAGAAAAATTAGAGCAAGCAGAACCAAAGGGGACACATAGCTGATTAAATAAATCCATCGATTGCCGTATTTAACGTCGAGCAAGGAGAATAATTTTTACCCTCCCGTAGCTGAATTACACGGAAGGATTGATTATTGTATCCTTTGCTTGGAATATTAATGCTCACCTGTTCCGACAAGCTACATGACTGCTTAAAAAATCAGTATACTCATTACAATGTCAGTATTCATTCGCCATGAAAGAAAAGTACGTCTGAAATAAAATATCCTGCACCCCTAGCCCTGAAACCTTATGAAGTGATTGACAGCTCAACTTTTGCGAGGTATACAATTATTTATACATTGTAATACCATGTAACAATAGGTTCAACTCCAGAGTTTCTTTGTGTAGGGCGCCCTGGACTGCAAACCCTGCGAAAATAAAACATGTATACAAAATATTCCATGCCAACCACACGTGGCATCTGGAGAGTACATTATCCAGCGGGCACTGGGTGATGGAGAGATCGAAATATTGCACAAATCCAGCCATGTGGTGCTCGACTACCAGCATTTCAAAGTCATCCTGAATGTTTCATTAAAAATATTAAAAATCGTCTGTCTTAAAAGGGGAACAAGGGAAATTCTCTGGTCACATTGAACATACCAATTAATAACGTACAGTGGCCTACTTTTATTTTCTCATCTGACGAAATCTTGTGGTTAAATACTTTAGAAGTTTTAGCGAACATTTTTTTCCGTTCGGGATCATTCTTTTAAAATGCTAATTCAATTTTTAAAAATTAAATGTGATTCAACAACTCGCAGAAAAAATATAAATAGGGGAGAAAACTATTTGTTTCAGTTTAAAGTCTAAGTTTATAATAATGGACAAGCTGTCAGTAAATCTGCGATCAGATGCAAAATCTATTAAAACGTTCTAAATATCTAAAGTATACAATCAGCGTACTCCGCACTTCATTGTAATAAGTATTTTTTTATTCACATGCAAATTAGCCAGCCCAGCTCTGGCCATTTGAAGCGCGATATGTGGGCAAGGGAAACCCCCCTCCCCCTTGTGTCGGTCATTGTGTTCCCGGAATCTCAGGAATTCTTTTCAGAAATTTAGGGAGATATGTTAGGTAACAATAGTCTGGAGTGTATACGGTAATGGCTCTGGCTGGTGGCGGTAACAAAGAAAAGGCTTTGATCCAGATATCCGCAGACTAAGCTTAGACTACGCTGTTTCTCAATATTGATGGCTGGCCTAAGAACGGCCTCAAACAATGACTGGCGACAAACACGTCCAGCGATTATGTAGTTATGAATGAACTTTTTAATCATGCTGAAATTTGTTGACGATTTTATCGCCATATCGGCGATATCGCGAGGGAAAAAAATCGACTACGAAAAAAATCAATATCATCAGCCCTAACAATGTATATTCAGGTACATGCACTTGATTTGTTGGGAACCACAGTGTTATGACTGATTATATTCATGTACATGTACATACATTGATTCCCATATATGCACCACAGAAAAAACTCTATTGGTAGTGACCTGCTGCCCATCATGCCCATAAAAATAACTTTTCAAAAAGCTGGAGGTGGTGGGTTCCAGTCCCACCCGAGTGATTTTTTCCAAATAATCTCTTGGGACAACATTGAGTACTATACAGTGTTTATAAAAAACATACATGTACGTCAGTGAAGGGCAAATGTATATTGAATTTAAATTTTCCATCACCCTGACGCAAATTCCATCTTATGAATAGTTTGGTTGTGGTACCCGCTGCTACATGTATCAGATTCGAACCCGCCAACTGACTACGGCAAGCTCGTTGATCTAGTGGTAAGATGTCTGCACTAGAAAGCAGGAGGTCGTGGGTTTGAGTCCAACCCGCATGATTCTTTTCCAACACTGAGTACATGTATACAGTGTTTATAAAATACAATGTACATGTACGTTGGTGAAGGGCAAACCCCATACATAATTATTGAAATGTATTCTACATGTACAAACCTGTATAATTACAGTAGCCAATTAATCAGAGAAAATGTGGAGTGCTGTGGCTTTGTGGTCTAGTGTACCGACTCAAGGTCTTGGTGATACTACATATTGTGGGTTTGGGTTCAGCAGGGGGTCATGGTGCTTGTGTCCTTGAGCAAGACACTTTGTCACAAGTTGCTTCTCCCCACCCAGAAGTAAATGAGTACAAATGTATCTGCAAGGGTAGTGATGGTTATTAGTTTTTTAGCCCATGTGCGCTAAACTTACACCCGAGGCTGTATACTCATCAGGGAGCTGAGAAGGTTTCAGGAATGATTAACAGGCCTGATGAGCAGGGGTAATACCGTAGTGCCATGAGCACTATCATGGTGGCTACAAATGTACTTGTATAATGTGCGCAGTACAAATCTACATTACATGTATTTAGAATAGAATTAGAACTCTGAAGTCTAGTAAATAAGCCAAAAAGGACAGCTAAAAATATGTTGCTGACCGTATGTATATTTTCTAATCCAGCTTGTTGCGTTGATTGTAGAATGAAGCAATTCAGTACTCCATGCCATATTCACTACACTGTACATACACAATCTACATGTTATTTTTGTTTCGAACTTTTTTACCCCACAGTATCCACACATGTTGGGTTTTGTCCTGGCCTGCAACTGGACTCTGTTGGTATGTTGCAGTAGGCTGTATAGAGGAATGCACTTCATTCTGGTGAGCCATTTGTCTCTTTATGACCTAGCAATAATAACTTTTTTTGCAAAAACAGATGTACTTTTTATGCTGCTGTTTATATTCCCCTACCTGCAGATTATATTAGAATATATTTAACCCTAACCCTGCTGAATCCAACACGATCCAACAATTTTGATATTCCCGTTGGACCCTGTTGGATTGAGCACCTAACTTACATCTATAGTGTTACAATCATGTTGGATTCAGCAGGCAGCTGAAAAATATGTCACAGTTGGATTCTGTTGGATTTAGCAGGCAAGCGATTTTTTTTTTAATTACCCAACAACTTGGCATATCAGAATCTCAGAGAAAGACATTATTACGATTGGAAGTTTTGGGATGGGTTTCTTTAATGGGTACCCGGGTACCCCATACCCGTATTTGTTTTCAATCGGATACCGGGTTCTTTCACTACCCATAAATGCACACCCCTATGCATGTAGTTATCGAAAACTAGGGCTGTCTCGAATATACCAAATATTCGATCATCAATCGGATGTTCGAATAGCTTTTTGCTAGTTTGAATATTCAAAAAAATTATTAAAACTAAGTAAAAAGTTACCGCGGACAAAAAGTGGCATCTGATAATAAAAATGCAACTTTTAGTTAGATTTTTATTATCAGATGCCACTTTTTATTTGTTTCTTGGTCCCTTTCTTTTAGCTGGGTAAAACCCCTTGATAGTTATACAGTACCGGTACTTAATGAAAAACACTCCTGCAGCCCATAATATCCATGCAAATTTAAACTGGTGCACTTTGTATGCAACTTTTAGCCATTGAAGATGGCAGCTGTGGCTGGCATGTGTAAAACTTGATTGGCAAGTTTCGACTATTTGAATATTCGGTCAAGTGCAGGTTCAAATATTAGAATACTAAATTATTTTAAAATGGACAGCAGTAGTAAGGGAGGTACCGATTCTAGGACATTTTCTGTTTTTTCACTTTTCTCTCTAATTTTGCTGTGGGTACATACGTCAAATTTTTTAAAAATCAAAATAGTCTAAAAATCGCCCAAACATTTTGCTGGGTACCTATGCACCAAAATTTGCACAAAATCAAGAAAATGAAAAGTGTTTTTCATATCCCACAAGCGTACTAAATCTCCGGGGCGCCCCGGGCGAAAAAGATATTGCTCCTAAAATAACACAAGCCAAAAAAAATTAAATAATTTTTTATTTTTTTTATAAATATTATATTGCCATTATAAAAGATGGAAACACAACCCATGATTCGAGGATACAATAGATGGAACAAAAAATCTTTAAAAAGATATATCGATATGTGTAAATTATCTTTAGGATCGCCAACAGGACGCCGTAATACGTATATCAGGCGAGATTATATTCGAGCTATAAAAAGAGAAGAAGAAAAATTTAAAAATTTGAGAATACGATCTAAAGCTTCGTTAGCGCGAGTCGTACATGATAAAAATATTCGAGTCGTATCAACGGGTAGAAATGGTCGAGCGATAAAAAAAGATTACGTCGAAGCTATAAAAAGATTTAAGGAGCAAAATACTTTTCGAGAAGCAGAATTTCGAGAGACTAGAAGATTTGAAAACAGTTATAGAAATTTGGAACTGATTCCTAGTCTGTTTACCGACGATCCAGAGCAATTTTACAACACCCATACGTCGATGATAAAAAACAAAATCGTCGCTGAATTAAGAGAAATAAAAACGATGAAACTACAGATCGCTATGAAAATAAAGTATGTAAAAAAATCAGGTGTTGAGACTACAAAATCAACCGCTACTCATTTTAGTTATCAAAATCGAGTCTTAAACAAGAGCGAGATAGCTACGACTATCGGGAAACAATACGAAACGATATTATCTCAGATAGATAAATATACGAATGAAGGAAGTGGTTGGACTATAGATAAAATAGTCGCGTTTTACATTAACATAAACAGAGTTAAGCCTCTGGTAGGTGCTTCTTACGTAAAACTACCCGAATATATAACTAACAAACACGCAACATTTAATATCAAAAACGAAGATCAAGAGTGTATAAGATGGTGTTTAAGAGCCGCCCTAGGTATATATACCGATAGAGTTAAAAACAAATTAGCAACAAACCCAAAGTACAAATTTCGAGGAAATAATCCATCTACTTATAAAACCGATGATGGATTAAACTTCACCAACATAGACTTCCCCACACCCATAAGTCAGGTAGCGAGAATAGAAAGACAAAACGATATAAGTATAAACGTGTTAGGATACGACGCAGACTGCAAAAATAAAACCTATCCACAAGATAAAAGGGGCTTGATATATCCGCTATATTTATCTAAAAGACCATACGATTTAAAAACTATCAGTTTGCTATTATATGACGGTCATTATTGTTGGATAAGCGACTTACCTAGATTCTTATCTGGCGTTACCAATAGTCAGCATCGCAAACTGTTTTGCTTGAGATGTTTAACCCATTTTAATTCGAAAGAGAAGCTGGACAGGCACGTAGAAGATTGTGAAGGAATAGACTCTGCTTTATCTACCGTTAAAATGCCGCATGAAAATGCGAACAAATACTTGGACAAAAGCAAATTAATGTTTAAAAACTTTAAGAATTTACAAGATGCACCCTATGTCATATACGCGGATTTTGAATCTATCTTGGTACCCCAAGAAAAAACAAAGGAGCCGTCGAGTAAAACTCACGAACATAGAGCCTGCGGTTATTCTTACGTTGTAGTGAGATGCGATGGCCGACAGATCAAGCGAAAGACTTATAGAGGTGAACACGCTATAGACAATTTTATAACCTCGTTGCAAGAACTCGAACCTAAGATTAATGAATTACTAGCTCGCATTAAGCCGATAATATATACGCTAAAAGAAGAAAAAATTCACCTAAACTCTAACGAGTGCTGGATTTGCGAAAAACCAATTTATCCAAATTACTCGTGTAATTGCCAGTGCTGCAAGCCTGTAGAACCTAAAAGTAAAGAAGAACTGGAAGAATACACGTACGAAAACGAAAAGGGATACGTCGAGAAAACATGTATGTTCTGCCAAAAGAAAATTAACAAATTTCGAAAAGTAAGAGATCATTGTCACACTACGGGCAAGTACAGAGGAGCCGCACACGCTTACTGTAATCTTAAATTACGAGTAAAACCCGGTGAAACGAAAATACCGGTCGTCTTTCACAACTTAGAAAATTATGACGCGCACTTAATCATGCAGGGCATTTCCAAGTATCAACAAGATATCTGGTGTATACCCAAAAATTCAGAAAAATACATTTCATTTTCGATCGGTCAATATAGATTTATCGACTCGTTTCATTTTATGTCTAGCGGTCTCGACAAATTGGTAACGTCTTGCCCGAGAGACGCTTTTAGGCTACTCCTGAAACGTTATGGCGAAGAAAACGCGGACATCTTATTACAAAAGGGTGTATATCCGTACGAGTATATGGACAGCTTTGAACGATTTAGCGAAGCTACTCTGCCGCCTAAAGAATCTTTTTTCAGCGCTCTAAAAGATAAACATATAACGGACGAAGACTACTCGCGCGCGCATCGAGTATGGCGGACATTTGACCTCAAAAACATGGGCGAATACCACGACTTATACGTAACCGCGGATACTCTATTACTAGCCGGCGTATTCGAGAATTTTAGACAAATGTGTAGAATGAATTACAAGTTGGATCCAGCCAACTACTTCACAGCACCGGGATTAAGTTGGGATGCTCTACTAAGACATACTAAAATAGAATTAGAATTATTAACCGATATAGATAAACATCTATTTTTTGAAAAAGCAAAAAGAGGAGGAATATCGAGCGTTGGTAGTACGCGCTATGCCAAGGCCAACAATAAGTACCTGAAAGATTACGATCAAGATAAACCCGATTCGTATATTCTCTATCTAGACGCCAACAACCTCTACGGATGGGCCATGAGTCGACCGCTACCTTACGGAGGATTTAAATGGGTCAATACAAAACAATTTACCCACGATCGTATCATGGCGTTAAAAGATAAGGCTCCAACGGGATATATGTTCGAAGTTGACCTGGAATATCCAGCCGAACTACACGATCTACACAACGATTATCCTTTAGCCGCCGATAATATAATCATACCTGAAGAATGGTTATCGGAGTATCAACGAGAGTTGGCGAGTGAGATAGGAGATGGCGCTAAGGTAAAAAAATTAACCGGCACGCTATATCGAAAAGAAAAATATGTATTGCACTACGTCAATTTGAAACAGTGTTTGAGGCTAGGTCTAAAACTAACTAAAGTACATAGAGCGTTACAATTTAAACAAAAACCTTGGATGAAATCATACATCGATAAAAACACGCAACTCAGAACGAAAGCAAAGTCGGATTTCGAAAAAGACTTTTTCAAATTAATGAATAATTCTGTATTCGGCAAAACGATGGAAAATGTCAGAAATAGAATAGATGGTGTGTTACTTAGAAACGATCAAGTAAAAGAATACAAAGAGATGGTTTCTAAACCTTGTTACAAGTCTACTACGGCGTTTAAAGAATGCGGTCTCTCATTCGTGGAATCATACAAAAAGAAAACGTATTTAAATAAACCCATCTATTGCGGCGTTAGTATCTTAGACTTGTCGAAGACTCTAATGTATGACTTTTATTACAACCAATTAAAAAAGACGTATGGCGATAAAGTAAGATTGATGTATACAGACACGGACTCGCTGCTTTTGATTATCTATACGAAAGACGTTTATCGGAATATAGAAAAAACAGTCTGACTTGTACGATTTTAGCAACTACGAGAAAGACCACTTTTTATACGACGATACAAACAAGAAAGTTATCGGTAAATTTAAAGACGAATGCGGAGGAAAAGTCATAAGCGAAGCTACGTGCATCAGATCGAAGATGTACTCGATTTTATACGGAGATGTCGTACTAAAAAAGGCCAAAGGCGTAAACCGAGTGGTTATAAACAACGATCTATCTTACGAAAAATATAAGCGATGCGTTTTATCGAACGAATGCTATTCAAACAAGATGATTCGTTTTGGAACTGAGCGTCACATGATTTACACGGAGGCTCAAGTCAAGCAATCTTTAAATCCTTTAGATACGAAGAGATATATTTTACCTAATGGTATAGACACTCTGGCTTACGGTTATTGTTTTAACCAGAACAAGACGATCGATAAATATCTACTCGAAAAATAAATGTCTTATGGTTATTCTCGATTAACTCGCCGTCGCAGTCTCTGAAAGAAAAACTCAGTTCGGGTATTTTACTCCTAATTAGAGGTATGACAGTTTTTCTTTTATTCTGGACAGTCGCTATTACATTCGAACCAGCCTCAATAGTTACAATCGGTATAACGTCTAACAAGTGCGTGCTATTTCCGTTATAGAAATTATTAGACGTAGATAACTGATTGCAATGTAAAAAAATTGCATTCACGTAATTAATATTATAATGCCCTACAAGTTCACCAGAAGTTATGGGGAACCAATTACGGGGTAGACCCAACACTTTTTGAGTATATAGATCGAAATCAATATAAACATATTTATCTTCCAATATTATACCGGCATTAAAAATAATCTTTTTATTAATCTTGTCTACGGAAACTACGATCAAAGCTAATGTATTAAATTCATCTATTAACTCATCGATAGTATAATTTCCAGGTAGAATTAACGTTTCGCCGTTTTGGTTACTCGCCGTATCGCCGCCATATATTCGCCATCCTATAGTCATACGTTGAGCTATATTAAAAAAACCTACGGTAAATATCGCGCTGTTTAAACTCATGCAGTAATTTCCCTCAGAGTTATCTATAGGTTTTGACAATCTAAACGTTCGTTCGTTACCGGCCATTTCAAAAACGTGCGATTCCATTTTATTTAAGCTAAAAAAAGCTTTAAAAAATCGCTTAAAATTTACCTATCGCCAAGTTAAAACTAATCTTTTTTCCTCGATTATTTATTAAATCGCCGTCTCGGTCTCTGATACTAAAGCTAAGTTGGTTTATCTTATCACCCACGAGTCTACGAGCGGTTAATCTTGCACGCTCTACGAGCGTATCGTCTCTTTTCGTTATCGGTATAACGTCTAGCAAGTGCGTTCCCCCTCCGTTATAGAAATTATTAGACGTAGATAACTGATCGCAATGTAAAAAAATTGCATCGACAGGCATAGTATTATAATGCCCTACATAATCTACGCCAAAAACTAAGTTTTTGACCGTTATCCCCAACAATTGTTTAATGTTTTTATCAAAGCGTAGAACGTTATTTTCTTCCGTTACATTTAAAGATATTTTTTTATTAAGTTTATCTACAGAGACTTCTAACCAAACTAATTTACTGAGTCTCTCTTCGATCCAATCTATATCGTAATATCCAGCAGGAATATCAATTTTACCATCCGTACTACCCGTTTTTTTACCAGTGTTTGGATCGATTTGATGTATAAAATAGAGAATTTCGCTATTGGGTAGATCTTTTAATATGGGGTCCAAATGTGTGACATAAGGGTCAAAATTTCAAAAAGGTCAAGAGTCAACCAAAATGTATTGACAGGTAATTGATAATGAACACATTCAATAAATCAAAGCATTTTTTCATTTGAGTGACTTCCTCCGCTGTGGCACCTCATTGACTACAGTTATGTGGCAAAGTATTTCACGTGTAACAGAGAAACCAATTTTAAAATTATAGTGCATTTTACCAATTGTATGATGGTTTATTTTTTCAACTGTTGTCATCTTTTGGTGGGTCAGTTACCACAATTTCTTAACATAACAAGTTCATTATAAATTTAGTTTCAGGTTAAACAAAACTGAACCTTCAGTTTCCAATTCATTTATAAAATCAAGCAGTTGAGGTGTGCGCTACACAAAATTTGGATTTTTCAAGAACCAAGCGAGTGAAATAATAAATATGTGAAATATTTGATGTATGAAAGTAGTTAAGATTGTGTATCTTTCACTAGGACATTTGGAAGTACTGAAATGTACTCAGAGGAGCCTGTATAGATTATTTCACGTGTAACAGAGAAACCGGTGTCTCTGTTACACGTGAAATAATCCACGTCAGTGTTTGCAACTCCTTCCTGTTGGTTGTAAAATACAGCACAATGGTTCCTCTGAGACAACTACACTTGCATGTATACAGGTACAGTGAAAAAGACATGTACATGTACATGTATGCAGCTATTTGCACATTAGAGGCGGCTGTCACTGAACTGAACAAAAAGTCATGCTGATGACATGCAAAAGTCGTTAAGTTAATTTGCACATACCGGTACCCGTCTAAATTAATTAAATTTCTTTAAAAGTGTTTATGAAATGAATTCCTAGTCCAATTCCTTCAATACAGTTGTGAAATTAATAGAGGACAATAAATTCTGAGACAGCTGTATTACAATGATAAAATTGCAAAACGTCATGCAATTAATTTGCATGTTTGGCTCACTGTTCATCAAAATTGTTAACTCCATTGAATACACAATAGTTTTTGAAACAGCTGTATTACACTTATAAATGCATAAAGTCACGCAAATCATTTGCATGTATGCCCAATTCATCAAACGTCTGCAAAACGGTTAACAACTTCCATCAGATTTTTGCTAAAGGTTGTGAAATATAGTACAATAATGTCAGAGCAAAGTCAAGCAATAAAGTAACGAATGTTTGCCTCAATTCTTCAAACTTCATCAAAATTGTTAACAAAAACTTAAATTACAACACCATCAAATTTCTGCAACAACGTTGTGAAACCGAGTTGGCCTTCAATAATGTCTGAAACAGTTGTATTAGAATTCTACCCATACACTTTGGCATTTGTCCGCAAACACATTTCTAGTTTAATACAGCTATATGATACATAACATATTTCGGCTCATTTTTACTTATTCTTCTATGGCAGAGTTGTTGACTTGACTTGAATCAGACTCGAGTCGCAATTTTGTATGACTTGGGACTTTACTTGACTTGAAAGAACATGACTTGTGACTCGACTTGACTTGAATAAATTTGACTTCCTGACATTAACACTTTTGTTAAAACAAACACAAAATGTTGGGTGTACAGCGCATAGTTAGCTGGGTGTACAGTGTGCAGAGCCGTAGCACTGGAGAATCATCAAGACGACACGCAAGGCTGATTTTGTACAATGCATGCCGTGCATAAACCTATGCATTCTTATTTGATGATTTTATTGAATTTATCTTTTGGGACGAAGGCTGACATGTTTTTGGCACGACGACTGTGTGATGACACGGGTCGAATTCTCAATTGAAAGGGTAGCATCGTGATGTAGAATGATCAATGCACCTAGGAGAAAAAAATAATCATCATAATAATTAAAAAATTAATAAATAAATATTTGTAATTTATTTGTATATATATATATAACGCCCTTTTCCAGCATAGGGCGACCGGTCTATGGGCATTCTGCATTAAAAAATATGTAACCTAACCCTATCTCTTCCTATTGCTTTTACCTTAAGGCGACCGGTAATCGGTCGCCCCAAGCCGGTCGGTCGCCCCATGCCCATAGAAATACGGCGACCGGTCGCCTTATGCTGGAAAACGTCAGTATATACACATATATACAAATATATACATATAAACAACTACAATTTATATATATATATTCTGTACTATATAATATTTATGTAAATATTAAGTTAGACTCCGCTTTAATGTAAATATTTTTAGTTGATTGTTATTTGTTTTCCTTTATTATGTGTATTTAGTCTTGTTCTGGTAAAAGAAATAGGTAAAAGGTAATTTTTTTAACAATTTGCTGACAATTAATGACTTGTAAATTTGAAAAAGCCACCTAAATTTTTAACTAATATTATAGAGTTTAAAATAATACAAAATAAACTTTAAAAACTATTGACAGGTTTTATAACTGGTAATTATGTAAATTCTGAAAATATGGCAGTTTTGATAAACTTAAACTTACATGTAATTGTAAACAATTGTAAAAATTCATTATTTAAAAAGATATTGAACTAAACTATTTGTCAACATATAGACCAATTTTTGTCACTGCTTCGAGATGTGATTCTTAAACAAAAATAAGTTAATACGTAGGCCATATAAAAAGAAGAAAAAATATGTGGAGAGGGACATGTACACACCCCCCCCCCCCCCAAAAAAAAAAATTAGCCTTAATTAATTAATTAATTACAAATTCCACTTTCTCAAACAAACAAATCCACAAAAAGCTTCCCTGGTTGATCCAGTCACACTGGTAAACGTAGATCAGCCTTGTGGAAAGAGTTCCATATCCGGCCATCAAGTCTTAGTCTTAAGACCTTGTGCATAAAGTCTAACTGTTATGGCGGGCCATGACAGAAAAAGTTAAAGTATTTTTAAAGAATAAGTTGAAATTGTTTTTCCTCCTATATTCTTTTTTTTTATCGGGTTTACCCTTTCTGGTAGTTATTAAGTTATTTTAAGGGAAAATAAGTGATGGCCGGATATGTAACTCTTTCACAATTTTTTTAATTTGCATAGTTTGCATCATTCCAAAATTTATTCCGAAATTAATAAAATTGAAAATAGGGTTGCTCCAGTCACAAAAGTCATTTTGGAATTGTACAAACTATTTAAGAACTTTAAAAAAATGTAGGTGTTCTAGCTTCTAGGGGTGTCCTAAACTACACGATTACACAGTTGTGTAGCGATCGCCACATCAACTGTGCGTGCATCGGTCGCGACCCCATAAAAACAACACGGGTTCACAACGTCACGAGACACTGGTCTCTCTGTTACATTGTTATTTTGTAAATTGTATACGAAGTGCACTCAATTTGAGTTACAAATGGCACGTACAATGACTTGAAACAAAGTTGCAAGTACGTTGCAATTCTAAGTGCAAAATGTTATGCATAATCAGTACGTTTTAGTGAGATATACAGGCAGCGAGAAAAAACACCTGTCCAAACACGATACATCGTATCGCGAGAGGCGAGACACACTCGACTTGTCTTGAACGATTTCCACACACATTTCATCCAGACAGAGACCCCCAAAGGTTCCTTTCGAAAGCCAACATTGTCTACAATATTCACTGGATTTTTTGGCTATAATTGTTCGTTTATATAGTGGGATGATTTCGCAGTCTTACCTTGTACAACTTACAAATTAGCACACACACCGTAACAATGTTAACAGCGTAACATGGCAGAGTCGAAAACATTTATCGAAAATTTAGAACGCGAAAAAAATGGCTGCAACTCGCACGCTGCAATAATCACCTGATGAATCACGTGATCTTTCATCCGGGACATTGAATCGTTGCGCTCGCTTCGCGTATACTTTTTATGTGGACTTCATTTCGCACAACGTAACTATTTCGTGAGAAACCAAAATACTCTACGGTGAATATAAACTGCGATATCTTTGCAGATGTTTTGGATTTGAGATAAATAGGGGTCCCAGGTATTTGCTATTAGTTGTTTGGAGTTGAATTTTATGTACTTCGTTTTCTCTTAGAACGGTTTTTACTTTTTTTCTCGTCATGAAATGAACTTTCACATCGTAACAATCTGAGTAACGAAAAGTTACGATGTGCTACCGGGAATCAACTTCACCTGCATCCTAAACCAGGACGCTCAAAGTTTGAAATTACACTCACTATTGTGAGTTGGCTTACTTCTGATAATTTAAATAAAAAATAATCGGTGTGTGTACTTTTATTCAACCGGGAAGGTATCTTAAAGGAGGCAAGTTTTAATGTCACACAGTGTACCTAAAAAATAAGGAGATTCCATAACATTTTTGGGTCAAAATATACATTTTTATTCAACATTTATTTTGCAACAAATATTAATATTTTCACTGTTTATTGATTAATGATAATAAATGAAATTTATGTTGGTAAATATTATCACTCATGTTGAATCATGGTCATTTTATATTCATCACATCGAATTCCTCATTGGTACCCGCATAAAAAGAAACACCCTATTACTAGCCATGTTGTAGAAGCCCGCGGTTACTATCGCGCTGGTTAAACTCATACTGTAATCTCCCTTTGAGTTATCTATAGGTTTTGACAGTCTAAACGTTTGTTCGTCATCAAACATTTCAAAAACGTGCGATTCCATTTTATTAGAACAAAAAAATATTTGGTTTATTAAAAATAAAATGAAATTTTTAGACCAAACGAATGCTCCAGATATCGCAAATCTAGCTGCCCGCATAGGGCGTACGCAAGCACAAAGCGTTAGCAACAAGCACGAAGCGATAAGCCCGGCTCTAGATATCGTGAATCTAGCTATAGGTCAAGACGACTCAACGACGAGCGACAAGTACGAAGCGATTACCCCTGAGAGTACCCCGTTGAACATGCACTTGAGTCAACTTAGCATTATCGTAAACGCCAACACGAACGCGAGTTTTATCGCTAATTTAGCGGATATATTTATCGCTTATAAAATGTCCGATGTGAAGAGCGATGAAGCGGTCGAACGTTATGCATCAGACCCCATGACGTTTTATCAAAATCAACTCAACTTTGCATTTTGGTGCGCGACTTCTGGTTGCGGCGTAGGACTAGAATCGTTGCTACACAAAAACCCCGTAATATCGGCTTTATTCAAGTTTCACGTATATTTCACGATCAGAAAGATACTATACTTTCTAAAATGCCCAATTCCAAACGACGACGCATTCGACGATCTAAACAATAGCATCGATCACGGTGCTTATACCAACGTCGGTCAACGCTTTCGAGTCGATCCAAACTTGAGTTTTAAACAGACCGTAGACTTAGCATCAGCGGGTCTAGGTACGGCGTACTATTACGATAGAGGCTCGCATAAATATTTACCGGTACCCGGTATAGATTATATACACGATGATGAGGAAGACTTAGATCCACAACCTGGTGGTTATTACAAAATGGGTTTTACCACGCCGGACGATACGTATAAGTACGGTAAGTACACCGTCATGTATATCAGACAATCCGTAGACGTTGTACGACTCGGTTTTCGAGCTCTCATACGCCAGAAGAGCTCGTTTACCGACGTTGGTATAGAACAAATAAACGAAAGCGTTAGAACGTACGTGTACGCCATACTCGGCGCGCAAGCCCAAGCAAAAACGAGTATACTAACCTCGGGTACCGGATTAGATGCCCAAAGACAATTTGAAAATATAGTAGAAGGCGTTATAAATAGCCCTACGGACTTGGAATCTTCTATAACCAGATTTCAAGATTCTTTACAGTACGCTAGAAGCTCGTTAAACTTTGTGATTGGCCCAGGATTATACTTGATTCCATCAAATATGGAGCTTTTGGTCGGTATTCATCGAGGTTATAATAATAATATACAGATAGCTACGCCCGACGCGCCGATAGGATTAAATATCAACTTGAACTCAGACGTCGTAGCTACGCCAGAGTCAGAGCCACCCCCTCAGCCACAAACCCCAACACCTACACCCACACAAACCCCAACCCCTGCACCACCCCCACCGCCAACCCCAATCTCAGAGGTCGTAGCTACGCAAGTACCCCCACCGCCACCTCCAAAGCTACTCCCTATTGTCGAAGCTACACCTACACCACCGCCAGACTCGCACGAACAAGAAAAAACGGCTTTAGTCGTTGGTTTAATGGCCGCTGCTGGGGTTGGGTATCTAGCTTACGATATTCTACGTCGCTGAAGAAGGCGGTAACTCAGTATCTGATGGAACGACCATTAATTCTTTCTTAACGAACGATCTCTTGGGACCGTGAGTCAGCCAGTACAACGCGGGCTGTCCGGGATTTGTCGTTCTCCTTCTAATCGTATACATTTCCAAGCTCCAAATAGGATCGGTAGCTCTTCTTCTAACGTCTTTTTCGAGCTCTCCAGGAGCGTAAAGATATCTAACGATATCGTCATTTACGCTTAGCGCGACTTCGGGGCTCTTGAGCCCCGAAGAACTCAATTGTTTTATTTCTAACTGAGACATAGCCGCTCGAGGAGTTAACGGTTTACCTTTCATAGTCGATATCAATCTAGTTTCTTCGTCGTTTAACGCTTTTATGACATCGGGCAATCTTTTTACCCACTCGCGGCTACGCTCGGTAGGCTCTAACATTTCTTGAGCGTATTGATGACCGAATAATCTTTCGGCTAAAGTACGATTAAATCTTTCTACTATACCTTGAGCTCTATGATTGCCAACCTCGCCTTTCTGTACTGCTACGTTGCGAGTCCGCATCAAAGTATTAAATTCAGCCATAAATTCTGTACCGGGGTCTACTTTTATCGTGAGAGGCCAAGACAAGGGCGATCTTTTGTAAATCTTTTTTATCGCCTCTACAACTTGAGTACTCGTTTTATTCGTCAAGGGTTCAGCTTCTTTATATCGAGTGGCCACATCGACGATCGTCAACGCGTATTTATATCTTTTACGTTTAACTACATCGTGAGGTAGATACAACAGATCCGCTTGATGTTGTTCATTAGGCCGCCCTATAACCTTATTGAGACTCGTAGGTCTCGGTATAAAACTGGGGGGTGGTAAATATATTTGCCACATGGCTTGTTTTCTCAACCAATTTCTAACGTCTGGCTCGGGTACGTTAGCTTTTAACGACAATTTTTTTATGGCGCCTGCACCTTTCCAATATCCTCTAGGACTGTAAAATATTTTACTTAATTTTGTTTCCATTTTATTTTAACGACTTATTAAAAATGGTGAGTCTTTTAATTATGGGTGCTGGAGCTATAATAAGCGCTGTGGCATTTAGCGGAACGAGCTTCGCCTTTTCTAAGATAGGAAAAAGCGGTTCGGATGAAGAACGTAAACGACACGACCTCGCTTTAGAAAGATTAACTCAAGCTAAACAAGAGTGGGTAGAACAAAGAACCAAAGTTCTGGATTATCTAAACGATCGACTACATAAAGAAGCCAGGGCTCAAAAAACATTTAAAAACGTAGATGAGGCGTTGAGAGAATATAACGAAGTAACCAACGACGAGTTGAGATTACCTCGCGAACCTGTATTGTCGGACTTTTACGTACCCAGCGAAGATCAAAAAGATGGTGAAATTGCATTTATCTTAGGAGGCACTGCTGTTTTAGGTTATTTAGTTTATAAGTTTGTTTAAAAGTTTTTTGCTTTTTATTTTTTTGTTTCGTTAAGTAAAATGAACGCAATTTATGGAAGCAAACTGAATCCACACAGAAGTTTAAAAAATCCTAGAGCGTTGAAGGGGTTGAGGCAATCGTTGGTTCTTACTCATAATCCTAGTACCGCGTCGGCTGGCAGTCTGTTGATCGTTGAATTTCCTATGTTGAGTCAAGACGATGTAGTCGTACCTGGTACAGTACGATTAGCTTTTAATATAGACTTAGAATCTGAAGGCACTGGCGAAGATGATGCAAGAACTCTATATTATAACGTCGCACGAAATTTAATTAGTGGCGTAAGAATCAAACTAGAAGGTAAAGATTTCGTAGCGTTTACGGATGCCGATGTATATAACGCGTATAAAGACTTGTGGCGACCAGCCAGCGCGAACGATGCGTATCGAGGACTCGAAGATAGCAACGTTACGAAACTCAGAATCGGCGCTAGCGATGGGCTTGCTAGCGCGAACGGTGGAAAAGACAAAGCGATTGCCAACGCCTACGGTAACCGATATTACATTCCTCTAGATTTTGAAATGCTTACGGATCATCAGCCTTTTAGTCCATCGACGCTCAAAGATAGACTAACTTATGAATTTACATTTAACGATCACGCTAGCGTAGTAAAATCTACCGATTCTAACGCAAAGTATAAAATTTCGGGGTTAGATCTCGAGTTTGAAACGGTGACCAATAAAACATTGGCCGATAGTATCAGACAAAAATATCGAGGTAAAACTCATTTTCTATACGAAAAAGTTCAAAGATATACGGTTTTAACGTTAAACAAGTCCGATACTACTTGGAACATTAATCTCAATCAAGCCATTAGAAGTCTCAAAGGTATACTTCTTTTATTTAAAGAATCGAGCGAAAAAGATCCTCGAATTTTTTATAATCCAAAGATCGAAAAAGTAGACGTTACGATAGAGGGTAAGCCGAATCAATTGTATAGTCAGGGCATGAAGTGTTATCAACACTGGGATGAGATTACCAAGTTTTTCGGCGACTCTAATACAGAATTTGGTGCCGGCGTGTGCAAAGACTTGGGCTTGCACGATATGACGCTAGGCTCCTATTTAAGCACTAGTTACGGTCTTTGGCTAGATACGAGGGTAACCGATGACAACAAAAGTCACGGTTCTGGCAGGAAAATAGGAGATGTAGGTGGCGGTATTTCTCTCCATTTAGAAAGAGAGGCTGAGGCATCTGGTTCTCTAAAATGTTACGTTTTCTTGGTGATGGATGGTCAGTTGGTGCTAGAAGATGGACGATTTAGCGGTAGTTACTCTTAAAATAGTCTCTACTATTAAATAAGCCCAAATAAATCATGTATACAAAAACACCACACTGCGCGCTAGTATGCGGTAGGACTAATTCGGGTAAAACCAAATATATTTTAGATCTATTAGAAACTGAGTATAAAGATCACTTTGAAAATATCGTAGTTATTTGTCCTACGTTGAGTAACAACAAGACTTATCGCGAGAGACGTTGGTTGTGGTCAGATCCCGAGATATACCTATGCGATTTAGAGGTAGAAAAGGTGTCTCTCAACGAAGCTTTAGAATTTTATAGAGCTCGATTTAAAGGATCGCACGTTCTATTTTTGATAGACGATTGTAGCTCGGAACAAGACATAAAATATCGTAAGGCTGCGCTCGGGAAAAACACTTGCGTTTTAACGAAATTGGCGTTTAGCGGTAGGCATGACAATCACTACTGTTGGTTAATGACTCAAAAGTATAATTGCGTAATGACAGATTTTAGAGCTCAAACTGCATTTGTCGTATTGTTCTATTGTTTCGATCAATGTCTCGATGAAAATGATGCGGTGCCCCTAGAAGAAAGATCGAGAATTAAAAAGATTTTAAGAGATGTGCCTTTTAGTAAATTATTGGTAAAAACTGATCCTCCAGTCTGTTGGCAGTTGATCTATTAGATACCTGTTAGATGAACTAATAGATGGTTTATAGATAACTGTTAGATGAACTATAGATGAACTATAGATAACTGATAGATAACTGTTAGATACCTGTTAGATAACTGTTAGATAACTAATAGATGATCTATAGATAACTAATAGATGATCTACAGATTATCTAGTCATCTATAAAATATGATAGAATATCTAGACCTATTATTAAAACTAGTAATAGCCATCAACTTATCTTTATTTTCTTACGATTATATTTCTTGTAGAAATAAGATTAAAAAATATAGTTCTATTTTAAATGAGCAAGTCGATAGAATCTCTAAGCACGTTATCTCAAGAACCTCAAGTAACAGTAGCTGCTACACCCACGATAACCCCTAAAAATAGACTTTTAGGCGTAGTTGCTTCTGGTGATTCTAAAAAATATTTCGGTAAAGAATACTCCGTCAATGAAATAGAGAGCTTGACCGCTGAAAAACAAGAAAAACTATATAAAAGATACGAAGCCAAGCTCGGTAAAGAAATGATAGTCAGTTTGGGGAGTTGCGTGTTGACTTTTTACGCAAAAGCTTTAGGCGCGACTTTACCGCTGGCTTCGCCATTCGGTTATAAACTTTGTTTAGATTCTGAAGAAGCCCTCGTTAACGACTTAGAAAAAGATCCCGTTATTTCTAGCAGCTTGTCCAGTTTACTTTGCGAAGTGCATTACAGTTATGGGGTTTATTTATCTCCTTTGGTGGCTATGTTGATTACGACTAAACATTTACAGGTAGATAGTAGTAATAATAGTATTACAGATAATAGTAGTATTACAAATAATAGTAGTATTACTATAAAAGATGAGTCTAGAAACGACAACGACGGATCAAGTAGCAGAGACTCCCCAAGAGCCGGCTCTGCCTCCCCAAGAGCCGACTCAGTCAAGAGTCACAAAAAAAAGAGCAAAAGACCCTAAAAGAGTAGAGCAAGGTAAAAGACTGGCCGAAAGAAACAGAAAGATGAAAGAACAAATACAAAAAATGCAAAGTATAGAAGAAGAAGAAGCTCCCCAGCAAACACCAGCGCTGACGATGGCAGACATTCCGAGCTGGGGATACGCGATAGTTGGTTTGGTTGTTTTAGGAATTGGATATCTCGCGTTTAAAAAGAGTAAACCTGTAGATTCACAGCGAGAGGTGGGGGTACAGATTGTGGGCGTAACCCCCAAAGTTGAAGAACTATTAGAAATGGAATAAAAAAAAATAAAATGTTTGTACAAGTAAAATGGATACGAAGAACGTTGCAAATACTCTTTATCACGGCGCTGTGTTGAGTTTGTTGACCGTAGGTTATACTATGTTGAGTAAAAAACTTTTGAACATTAAGCCCGCCGATTTAGGAAAGTTAGACATAGAAGATACGATTAAAATCACCGCTACGGTAGGTAGCGCTCTAGCTACTCAGACTTGGTTGGTGAGCCAAGGAGTAATTCCTCAGAATGTGGTAAATACTACGTAAAATATAAAATATACGACTTTATAAAATGGCTGAAGGTGGAGAATTTATACCTATGGATGACTTTGATCGAGAAGGCGAGCCCGACGTAGATCCTGGTTTTGACGATTTTGTCGATTTTGACGATTTTGTTCCTATGGGTGAAGAAGAAGAAGAACCATCGTTTATGGGTGAAAGTATACTTACTCAATTTACGAGAAGGTTGGTAGAACAAAAAGTAGACAAGTTTTATAAAGTTATTTACGATAATACTGGATATAAACCAGATGTTGTAGAACCAAACTATTTTAACGTCGATAAAAACAATGGGCTTTATGTAAGATTTGAAGATAAATTGATTAGATTAACGAACAAAAAAAGTCCTGACAAATTTTTAAATTTAAAGACTATTCAAGGTAAAACTAACGTAAAATTTATCAGAGATGTAATTGGTATTTCTGATTATAAATCTAGTAAAACTAAAACGATGCAATTACAACAAGAATTAAATCAGATACAACTCGAAAATATTGATCAGAGAGATATTCCAGAAGTCGCTGATATTGTTAGAAGAATCGTAGAAGAAATAGTAGAGGATGTATTAATAGAAGTAGATCCACGAGAAGAAATAAATGAACAAAGTGAATTATTAGGTGAATACAAAAGAAGAGTAGATGAACAAAAAAAAGAGTTAGATGAACGAGTAAACGCAATAAATAAATTAGCGAGAACATTAGATGAACGAGTAAAAACATTAGATGGATCGAACGAAAGAGTAGATGAACGAAAAAGAGTATTGAATGAACGAGAAAGAGTATCGGATGAACTAGAAAGAGTATTAGATGAACGAGAAACAGTAATTAAAAAAATTACGGGATTAAACAACTTGAGAGAAATTGCTGGTTTAGACAAAGCGTTACAAACTCTCAAAGGTAATTTAGAATTAAATTTAGCTAAAATAAGAAGGTTAGATCATGAAATTAATCAAACCAAAGCTGAACTAACTGAAGCAACGAACGATGAAGATAGACGAGTAATAACCGAACGATTAAAAAGTCTCGATGATGAAAGATCCGCTAGAATGACATCGGCGCTCGAAAATGAACGAGGACTCAAAAGTCAAATCGCTAGAATCAAAGAAACGATTAATAAAATACTAGATGGCGATACCTCGCTAGCGGAAAAGATTAGAATTCTGTTTCGAGAACAGGGCGTGACGGTCGTTAGTATATTGGCCGCGTTTGCTTTAGCTATAAGTACGATCGTCGCTTCTATAGTAGCGGCTGTTGGTGGGGGTGCTACCGCGGCGGCTCCGACTCCCGTTACTCCTACGCCTAAACCCGGAGGTAACGTGAAAGATTGGATAAGTAATCATTTAAAAAACTTGTCCAATTTGCTAAAAAAGCTCGGGGGTAAGTTATTAGCCGCTTTACCGGGTATTTTGGGCGGTATCGCGAGTTGGTTGTTTAATCTATTGAGCAAGAGTGTCGGTTGGTTGGCGGAGCACGTGTGGGCGTTATTGGTAGGTGTCGGTACTTTGATTCTAGTATACGTGCAAAAAAATTTAAAATAATATACGACTTTATAAAATGACCGCAGAATCCGTTTACCCTAAATTGCCCGTTGTCCCGAGTGAAACGAACGAGTCTTCAGTCTTTAGGTTAAATAAAATCGAACGAGTGCAAAAAGAGATAGCCAACGAGAGAGATAAGAGAGAACGGTTGCACAAAAAGTATAATAAAATTATTACCTGTTTATCTAACGCAGAGACCGTTATAGAATGTCTCGGAGCTTTATCCGGTACAATAGGCATAGTCAGCGTTGTTGGTATCATTAGTATACCCGTAGGCGTGGTGCTAGAAGGATTAGCTATAGGATGCGTGGGTGTAAGTTTGGCATTAAAACGATTTAGTAAAAAGTTTAGAGGTAAAGCTAAGAAACACGATGAGATTAGAGTAGTAGCCGAAACAAAATTAAATACGATAAATGAATTAGTGTCTCAGGCTGTAGACGATGGCGATGTAAGTCACGAAGAATTTACTTTAATTAACGATGAATTAAAAAAGTTTTATGGAATGAAAGAAGCTATTAGGACACAAACTAAAGCGAGAGAAGAGTCTGTTTCTAACCAAAAAGAAATAGACGATGAGGTCGAAAAGAAAGTGGTCGAGCTTCTAGCGAAAGAAAAAAAAGATCTTATCGCAAAACTTACAACTTTAAATTAGAAATATGTAAAGAGTATGAGTGTGATTCTAACGTGAGTAGAGATGAGCCTCCTAGCTACACAAGTGCTCAAGAGAGTTTAGAGACTAGGCCTAGCGCTCCTTGCAAAGAGTAGTTGTAGTTAGTAACGCAAAAAAACCCTCATCTCTACTGAGTGTAGAGGTGAGGGTTTTTTTTTTTGGTTCCGAGAGTTGGCCGTTAAACTTCGTTAGATGTCATTCGCGAGAGTTAACCATTCGCGATAATCTATCGAGACTAAATATTTTAGATTGATAATAAAGCTATCGTCGTATTCGAGTTTTAACGTAGTATAATTAAGAAAATCTCTGTCTTCCTCATCTTGGTTGGTATAATAAAGATAATCTATGAGATCGTCATCTTCCGTAATGTCTAGACTCACATCTTCGCAGTGAATACAAAAAGAAAAATTATCGTTTTCTTTTATCTCTTTCTTATATCTTTCTCTTTCGACTACATCGTCGTAACACTTTAATAGATTAAGAAACGTACCTCTCTCGTAGCATAGGTAGACCAGTTCTAATAACGATTTTGAATCCACGTGAATATAATATTCGCGACCCGTATCTCTCGTATAAAAGCAACTTTCGCAATCGTGCGTTATACATTGAGTAGTTTTAAATGCAGAAAGAATTTTCTCTAAAAGTGGATGTGTCCGAATCAAAGGTTTAATTTCCATCTTTTATAATGGCGATATAATATTTTTTGCCTTACGACAAATCATTTTTTTTGGCTTGCTACAAATCATTTTTTTTTTGCCTTTTTTCGCCCGGGCGCCCCGGAGATTTAGTACGCTTGTGGGATATGAAAAACACTTTTCATTTTCTTGATTTTGTGCAAATTTTGGTGCATAGGTACCCAGCAAAATTTTTGGGCGATTTTTAGACTATTTTGATTTTTAAAAAATTTGACGTATGTACCCACAGCAAAATTAGAGAGAAAAGTGAAAAAACAGAAAATGTCCTAGAATCGGTACCTCCCTTACTACTACAGCCCTATTGAAAACTTTTTTGAGAGTTGGCGAGAACTTTTCAGATTCTACATGTACTCCAAGGAAGCGGAAATTCGCTATTTCAAGGAGTTGAATCCTCAAAAAATGGAATTCGATTTATTTTGGAGTTGAGTACAGTCGACTCCTGCATGGAATTGTCCAAGCCTATTGGACACCATAGGATCCAGAATACTGGTTTGGGGGGGGGGGGTGAGGGGCTACAACAAAGATTTTCCAATTTTCCAAAAGTTTTGAAAATATTTTTGTTACAAAGTTATTTCATAAGCCAGCAAGGTGGGGAATACGTGTACATGTATGGTTTTTCTGACATTGGTGGCACTATTTCATTTCCCATTAAACACCATTCTGCACAATTTGGTATTGTCACTTTTTAGAATTATTACTAAAATGACATGGCACCCTCCCAACCCCCCACCCCCACCCCTACATGTACCTCCACCCCTACATGTACCTCTGCCCCTACATGTACCTCTACCCCTACACGTACCTCTACCCCTACACGTACCTCCACCCCTGCATGTTCCTCAACCCCTACCTCCACCCCATCCCTACTCCCCATCCCTATTCCCAGCCCCACCACCACCCATACCCCTACCTCCGCCCCTGCCTCCGCCCCTGCCTCCGCCCCAGCCTCCGCCCCTGCCTCCGCCCCTGCCTCCGCCCCTGCCTCCGCCCCTGCCTCCGCCCCTGCCTCCGCCCCTGCCTTTCGCCCCTGCCTTTCGCCCCTGCCTTTCGCCCCTGCCTTTCGCCCCTGCCTTTCGCCCCTGCCTTTCGCCCCTGCCTTTCGCCCCTGCCTTTCGCCCCTGCCTTTCGCCCCTGCCTTTCGCCCCTGCCTTTCGCCCCTGCCTTTCGCCCCTGCCTTTCGCCCCTGCCTTTCGCCCCTGCCTTTTGCCCCTGCCTTCCGCCCCTGCCTTCCGCCCCTGCCTCCGCCCCTGCCTTCCGCCCCTGCCTCCGCCCCTGCCTCCGCCCCTGCCTCCGCCCCTGCCTCCGCCCCTGCCTCCGCCCCTGCCTCCGCCCCTGCCTCCGCCCCTGCCTCCGCCCCTGCCTCCGCTCCTGCCTCCGCCCCTGCCTCCGCCCCTGCCTCCGCCCCTGCCTCCGCCCCTGCCTCCGCCCCTGCCTCCGCCCCTGAAACCTTGTTGAAATCGGTCCTCGAACGTAAGGATACGTGCTTAGTCTATGGGGGTTGGTTATATTAAAGGAACAAACACAAAGCATTGTCCTCAGACGTATTGGGGAAGTACGACTTCATGCATGCGTGCGTGCGTGCGTGCGTGCGTGCGTGCGTGCATGCATGCACATAAGACAAAAAATACATTAGTTACACAGGGTGTCCGCGGGTTATTAAAAAGTCTTAAATTTAATTATCCAAATTTAAGGCCTTAAAAAGCATTAAAAAGTATTAAATTGAGTTATCGAAGGTCTTAACAAAATGGACGAAGCGAGTAATGAATTTTCCTATCCATCAGCTCGTAAATAACGATCACAGTACACAGCGCGTAAATGAAAATTTTGCAAGTGCGTTATGAATTTTCCCGTAAAACTGATCGCACGTACCGTGCACGTGCGGGCTGCTGGGGCGCTGGCCCGGCCCGCCCGGCCAGTGCACGTGTGATCATATTACTGTGCCACATGAAATCGTCTGGTTACCGCTTGCAACATCGATTCCATACGTACACGTACAACATGTACGTACGTTCGCACTTCGTTTAGCATAGCGGCACTGGGAACAAGGTTGCCAAATTTTGCATTGCGGTAAGTCCGTCATGGCAGACAAGCAGATCGAGGATCGGCTTTTTCTTCAAAACAACTTGCCTTGATTATTTTTTTGTAAAAAATATGTAAGGTCGATGAGTCGGAAAAGAATATAGAGAATTTAAATGCCCAACATGCATAGCACTGTCCGTATATCGCGCAGTATCAGCGTTCGTAACTTCACTGTATAGCGCAAGCGGGCAACGTGTGCTGGTGCAGAAATTAACGTCTCTTTTCCTTCCTCAATGACTATCAAATACGTGCGGCCGTGTGGTACAAACTCTAAAAAGGAAAATACACACACCCAACTAGAAAAGGGAGGTCAAGTTCTGTGAATTAAATAGCAGAAAATGTTCTTTCCCCACTAATGTTTGTTTGGCATTTTTACGATGTCAAATTCGACTCAAATTCAACTTGTTAGGCTATATTTCCATAGACTGGTTCCGGTTCTTTCATCATGTAGTCCTTGCCGTGCGGCGGGAACCAAACTGACATCGTAGCCCTTCGCGCGCGGCGGGAACCAGACTAACATCGCTGCATGTGCATGCATGACGCATGGGTGCTTGACACCGACACTGAAAATAGCAAATGAAGAAGGCAAACGAACAAAATAATACAGACAGCAAAATTGTAACGATGGTTTTTGATGTAAAAGGTTGTTGAAAAAAGTGTTTTTGTGAAACTTTTTGTATAAGTTGTTGATAATAACTTTATTGTTGGGCCGTTAAAAATAGGGAAGCAGAAATATTGTTTTTATAAATATTTTTATTTTTACTTTCTATTTATTTGTTTATTTATTTATGCATTTATTTTGTTTTTTTATTATTCCAAGAAATGCAAGGAGAATACCAGGTGAACATCTGTGGTCTAGGACCTGAACTGGTTTACTTTGGGAAAAAAGAAACAAATATGAAAGAAGGAATGATTTGGGGGTATTTGTTTTCATCACTCTTAAATAGACACATTTGACATGTCCATAAACTGAAAGAGTTGTCTGGTGTAATGTTATTTTGTATACAAGCTACATATACATTGTAGGCTAGGGGTTACAATTAATATAGCTCAAGGAACTTCCTTAGCTATAACTGGTTTCCCTGCTTTATGCGCTTATATTTGGTCTTAAATTTCCGATTCAGGGTAGCATTAATTTAAAAAGGTCTTAAAAGTCTTAAATTTGACTTTCTGAAACGTGCAGATACCCTGGTTACAAAAGGGAAGTTACACAAAGGGAATTCAAAGTTGTGATTACTTTTTGTTATCAAAAGACCATTGCTCTTCATTGGAATTTGGTCTCATTTCGTTATCAATCAATTCACCAAGTGTCACAGAATCAAGTTCTCACCATGGGTGACCTACATGTACATGTACATATGTACATGTACAATGTACATGTTTATAGTACAATTCATCTTTTTCCCATGTATTTTACATGGGTGGTACAAATTGTGATGCACATTGCTTGTTTATGTACATTACAGTTACCTACATGTATAGGAGGTTTTTGCCCATTTGCAAAACTTAATGCAGGCCTTGCACTGTAATTTTTTTTTTTCCTTTTCCTTACTTGTGCCCTGGGCTAAGGGTCTTCGCCAAGGATTTGACAACAGGGTGTCCAAATTTGCTGTTAATTGAAAAATAGGGTGTCCAAATTTCCGTGTGTATTTTTATGTGCATATGACAAATAAAATCGGGTGTTCGAACTGTCCATAATTCCAAACAGGATGTCGAGCAGCCGATTTCACGAAACCGTGCGCAACTTACGCCATTGCGTAAGACTTGCGCTATAAAAATGTTGCGCAGCTGTGCTACATCCTTGCGATCCATTTCACGAAACAGTGCGTACATTTGTAGCTGCGCAATGTTTTATTTATTTTATACATCGCGGACGAGGCTGAATGCCGCTTTTACGACAACTGTTTTAGTACAACAATAAAAATACATGGAACAGTCGTAAAATTGAACTGTGGGGCGCCATTTTGAAACTCTTCACTTTTGAAACATCGCTCCGAAAAAAAAATTGATGGCAACTTTCGGAAATATCTCACAGGTATACCTGCAGCGGATGATCATTTCATTACCCTCTGAAATAATCTAGTGAATTTAATTAATGATTTGAACAACTAACGGCTCTGCTGTGCTTACGCTCAGCTAGCTAAGTCATCATTTCGGTGTTTTGTGCCAACAACTTAAGCCACCTAAAACGAGTGCGTAAGTTACGCCATAATTTGTGGCGCAAGTCAGTGACTTACGCACTGCGTAACTTTTTTTAAAAATGTTGCGCAACTTACGCAATGAATTGTGGCGTAAGTAGAGTTGCGCAATTGCGCAAGGTTTCGTGAAATCAGCTGCAGAAGACACCCGGATACCTGGATACCCCTGTGAAGTTTAACTACATGTAGCCCGCTATTTCAGGGTGTTTGTGTAAAAGTAAAACAAGGAACTTCTTGTCAAAAGAGCATGAAAGCAGCACCAAAATCATGTAATATTATCCATGAAACAAAAATATGAACTCAAAAACTTTTGCCGTGATCATCATTATCCCATCCATGTGACTTTCTCAATGTCTATTTTTGTTTTTTAAAGGGTGGTAGTACACAATGTAGTTATGGAGCCAATTATCGGCTCTGGGCTTTGTGTACAGAGAACGGGTAATTTACTCTGGAATCGATTCTTTTGGAGCCGGAACCGAGCATATAGCGGGTACCCGGTTCTTGAAAAGATTGGACTCGCGGTTCCGGTTCCCATATTGGGACCGGGTGGAACCGGGGAACTGTGTTCATCCAGTGTAGGATGTAGCCCTCATGTTGGCACCATTTATTTCTATTCCTTGCTGTTCTTGTCCATAATGTTCCCGCATATGATGTTATGTCATCCCTCCATCTTCTTCGTTGTCTGCCTCTTTTCCTTTTCCCCGTCCTTGTTGACCATCTGTTGTCGTTTCTTCGGGCGACATGTCCAGCCCATCTCCATTTTGCTTGTTTTACTGTCTTTATGATGTCTCTAATTCCAGTTTTCTTTCGTATTTCTGTGCATTTCGTCACCGTTTTCACAAACTGACACTCACGCGCACCTGGGTGTCAGTTCGTGAAACCGCATACTGAGTAAATTTCGGTTGCACGAACTGACACCCAGGTGTGCGCGCGCACATCGGGCACTGACTCGCTAGAGAAGACTTCGTTTTCACGAATTGACACGCAAGCATGTAGCGGAAATACCATTCCAAGAAAAACGCTTTAAAAGCTTTGACACGAATCTACTCCATCTGTATACTTGTGGGTTTACAGAAACATTACAGGGCTTGCCCTTAACTTTTTTTTCACTCGCCGGCCGGACTACTCAACCAGACTTTTGGGTAGTCCGCAAGCTTTTTCACTCGCCGCATGTTTAACAGTAGTTTCTCAAGCAAACTTATAATAATTATAATGCATCATATATATCATTTTGTACGTCTTTCTCAGTCGAAATACTTGGAACAAGTAACTAATACTAAGCAAATCGCAACGCATTTCCTTATTTTCTTTATACTAACGAATTTTATGATGTGTTAGACAAAGCCCACTGGGCACCCACTTTCTTCAAGACCAATCTTGCGGTCAAGACATCAATGTTTATTTGAAGACGCCGACAGGAAGACGCCGACAGGAAGACGCCGACAGGAAGATGCCGACAGGAACACAGGAAGGCGCTCAGAGAACGAAAAATAATCCCTTTCTCGGCAGAGAGATAACGTTATCAGCAGGACAATGGTACATAATATAACACAACAGAAACTTTTTTTTTAATACACTTTGTTTTTGACTCGCCCGGCGGACTACAAAGGGTAGGGTTTTGACTCGCCCGCCGCTGTTTTCACTCGCATTTGGCGACCGGGCGACCGCTAAGGTCGAGCCCTGCATTAAACTAAAAACCTCTAAACTCGTGAAATTAAGAATGGTTTCAGTTTGTAAAAAATGAAAATGTGGTTAGCGCGCGCTCCACTACTTGGGTGTCAGTTCGTGAAAATGAAAATTACTCTGTTCTGTAAAATACGTGCGCGCCCTGGCACTCACGCGCTATAGAGTGTCAGTTCGTGGTGTTGGTGACGATTTGACCCTGTCTCTGATTGTGAAGCATCTGCCTCTCCATTGCTCTTTGTGTTGAACGAAGTTTGCCTTCTATGAGTTATATGGTCATATACATACCCTTCTCCGGAGAGCCATCGGTATGTTCTTATCACAGAGTATTTCTCTGTATCGTCCAAAGCACCTCCATCCGAGACTAATCCTTGTTGAGACTTCCTCCTTTGGCCCAGGTATTTGTATTCTGTGACCCTACTGATCTCTTGGTCCTCCACCATTATTGTTTCATCTGTGTTGGAGTTTGTCATGTATTTTCTCTTTCTCTTGTTTATCTTCAACCCTACATGTACATGTACGTCTTTACTTGTGTTGTTTAGTTCATTTAGTTGTGTTTCCAAATACTAGTATCGAGTCCTTCATATTATGCTTTGTTAATTACTAATTGAATGCCCCCATACACTGTACATACATGCATAGTTGTACTTTCCCAATACTTCCAAGGACAATGCTTTGTGTTTCCTATTGTTCCTTTCCCTAACCTGCCTGAATCCATCGAAATCCATAACCCTGTTTTGGAGGATTTCGGCAGATTCAGGATACATGTACATGTACCTCCATATTGAAAACTGGGGGATTTTGATGGATTGAAGATTGTAAGCCTAGTGGTACTGCAGGATTTTTGATGGATTCAGGATACTTCCATATTGATGAGCAGTCACCAAAACTAACTTTTTGTGCATGACAAAATAGGTGGATTTTGGCGGATTCAGGATACTTTCTAGTAAGGTTACCCAAGGGGTTAGATTTAATATAACCCAACCCCATAGACTGCATGTAAGCACATATTTTTACTTCCGAGGATCGATTTCAACAAAAGACTGACTTGCGAGGACTGAAAGGTTCCTTTGTATTTTCTTTCTCCTCTTGTCCTCAGATGTATACAGAACCTGTACACACGTACATGTACATTTTTTTTTCTGAAAAGTTCCATGTACATGTACATTATACATGCACATGTACATGTTTTTTTTTTCTGAAAAGTTGCATGTACAGGGGTTTATCAAAATGTTTTAGAGTAGCAGGCAGATGGATGAAAGTAGGCGACAGTGAGTCCTTGGCCCAATGGCGTGGGGTCCGGTGCCCGCTGAGGGCCCCGGAAGTTTTCGGATTGTAGATATCGATGCTCTCTGGTGCAATCTACATGTAGGCATTTCCTGAAAGAAAGACTAACGTTTGTTTCAATTTCGGCATTGTTGATCAGTAACAGCTGATAATTAATATGGACGCCTACAATCACACGTGAGCTCAGCTGATAAGCTGTCAAAAAACATTGTATACCGGTATATCTTCTTGTGTACGCGTGCACAAGACATACATTGTACATGTACAAAATGTACATTGCACAACGCATGCGCCGCACGTGTTTCAATTTTCTCAAGGCGAATTTCGCTTCGCGTTTTGATTGCGTGCACGTGCATTGTACACTGGGAACAATAGACGGTGACATCAGTGCGGTTGCTGTTCTTGCACTTGACCGGACCAAAACTAGCAACAAAGCAACGCGCACATGCGCTTTAGGGGTTGGAGTTATTGAAGCAATTGCTCTAACCCCCCAGGTCTTAGTAGCCTTTTCTCAAGACTTACATTGTAAAGTTCGCAACATGTTAGCTGCGTGTACGTACATTGTACACTGGGAATAATACGGTAGCATTCAGTGCGGTTGTTTGCACTTGACCAAGACTACATCTGCACCCACGATGCGATGGAATATGCACTATATGTGCGCTATAAATGAACGGTGCGGACTGCGGAGAAGTTTTGTCGGGCCGGGTTTAGAAAACGATCCAAGAAACAACACATTTAGTACATAATGTATTTTTTGTTATTCTTCCATGGTACATCATACATTGTACGTTACATGTACATGTATGTACTATTCTACCGTCAAATTTATTGGAAATAACTGGAATTTCGAGCAAGGTAATCTGGACTAATCCACACTTAATACAAATCTTAGATAAATCTTGAACGTGCGAAAAGCAATATCGCGAAATCGGGCTGCGTAACTTAGAGACATGTACGTTATGCGGTCCGGATACTGAGCCGTGTATACTTCACGCTGCATGATATGCTAGCCCCCGTAAATTACGATCCATGGACCAGGGTGTATTTTTTTGGGTGAACAAACAAAATATAATTTCTACCAAAAACAAGGATCTATTCTCCCAAAGTGGTAGCTCAAGGAAGGGTGTTTTTTTTTCATGATTGAAAAAACATAGCCGGCGCAAAAGTTCAAATAGCCGGTCAAATTCGCCGGTTGCCGGCTTATTTTGAAACCCCTGATGTATGATAATACCAATTTGCAGCGGCTCTTTCATGAAAAAAGCCAATGAAATGTCATGGAATCTCACACAACCAATGCACATGGTTAGTGTACAGTGTATGTATTTTAAATAGATTTTTGAAATGTAAAAAAAAATAGCTTAAGACTATAGGCCGTTTTCTTTTTATTACTTGGATTACGGATCCGCCGCCGGGAAAAATCAGATTTTGGAGAAATGTTTTTTTTTATCGCCGGCGAAATTGTCGAATTTGACAACAACAACAACAACAACAACAACAACAACAACAACAACAACAACAACAACAACAACAACAACAACAACAACAACAACAACAACAACAACAACAACAACAACAACAACAACAACAACAACAACAACAACAACAACAACAACAACAACAACAACAACAACAACAACAACAACAACAACAACAACAACAACAACAACAACAACAACAACAACAACAACAACAACAACAACAACAACAACAACAACAACAACAACAACAACAACAACAACAACAACAACAACAACAACAACAACAACAACAACAACAACAACAACAACAACAACAACAACAACAACAACAACAACAACAACAACAACAACAACAACAACAACAACAACAACAACAACAACAACAACAACAACAACAACAACAACAACAACAACAACAACAACAACAACAACAACAACAACAACAACAACAACAACAACAACAACAACAACAACAACAACAACAACAACAACAACAACAACAAATTGCTGCATCGCACTTTGAAAGCACAATAAACAATCCTGGCAGCGCCACACCATCTAAGACCATCTAGAACAAGCATAGGATCATTCGCAGTGAACACTTGTTGACTGTTTTTGTGTGGAATACGTACGATCCAGATGGTGCGCATACATGTATAATGTATAATGTACATGTATAAATGATGTACATTGTACATGTACATTACGTACTGGCGTGCACAAATAATTATGCACCAGCTGTACGATTTTCAACATGAAGTTTGACTTGGATACATGGATGTTAAATACATTTTCCAAACCTGTCTCTTGTGTCATTATTTTAGTCAGTAATATGCAAGTTTCCAACACAAAAACACCGTCTCCTTCATGGGAAAAACATGCCACTTCCCGACGTGATATCACTGAGCTGACTGCGCGACAGACAACGTTAAACCGCCATCTTGAATTGCCTCATTATGTATTCATGACTCATGAATGCATTCAGTTGGGATTTAAACCAATAGGGGAAAAGGCGCGCTGTGTTGCGGGCCGTTTGATAAATATTTAACAGGTCAATCGTCATGACCATTCATAAATATTGAAATTGGATTCCCCTGGCCTTATAAGGGAATTTGAAAGCGCCACACAATGCCGCTCAAAAGTGAGATCAACGATCACCAAAATGGATGATCCAATCCTGGCATGGGGCCTGGGAGGGGGAATTTCCAACCGCGAGATTGCCCGGAGGCTTGGATTTTGGAGGGTACCGTGAGGTACAATTTGCGGAAATTGCAATATAATAATTCTATGGAAAATGAGACAAGATCTGCTGTTTGTATTTAAGGAAAACCACAGAAAATGCTGACCGCCACCAACTCGTGCGAAGTTCGCACCGCAACTTCCCACGAAACCGCCCCCGGCCCGAGCTAGCCGTCGTCGCGACCTTACCGAGCTGTGGGTGTTGCAGTGCATCGCTCGATCGTACCGTAGCCCCGCCTCACTGCCGACCAGCGTGGCCCGTCGATTGGCTTGGGATTGGGCTAAATCCGCGTCGCGCGCTTCACTGGAGAATGTTTTTTCGTCAATTTCGCGTTCCACGGGCGCCGCCATTTTGGATTACAGGGCGCCGCCCTGTTTTTTTTTTATTTGTTTTCCGCTCGCCACCCGACCCGGAGACAAAGAAATACGTAATCCAAGTTATTTATAAAAAAACAGCCTTACATGTACATTGTTGTTGTACTCATGGAAACCTATAAACTTGATATGACTTTCCTAGGTCATGGAATGTGAAATTTAAGATTACTGTTGGAGACCTATTCTGCCATAACCAAAGTTTTTCCTCCAGCCCTTCATCCTTCAAGTAAGCGGATGAACCCCCCCACAATATATTCCAAGATGGCCACTCTTATTTTTCCCAAAAAGCTTTCTCTGACATTCAAGTCCCCTAAATCGATTCAAAACATGCAATGTGTGGACTGGGAGACATTTCCTCTTTACCCCTTGCATTTTTGTATGGCGTGTTTTTGGAGAAGAGGAAAGAAATTTTAAGAGAAAGCGGCCTCAACAAAGAAATTTTTTTTTTTTTATATTTTGCCTGAAATGTGTTACTGGGAAGGAAATAATATTTCCACAGTTTGGTGAGTTCTCAGTAATAATCTATTTTTAGATTGTCTAAATGAATACCATATCGGCAATATAGTAGCTTATTTATTAATACCCTTTATTGATCAAGGTACAAAATTAACATACATGTACAGTGTTCTCCACGGCCTGAAATTTTAGCAGGGCGGCAGACACAATGCGAGCGCGTAGCGCGACGCCCTTACGGCGTGGGGTCCGGGGCCCGCTTAGAAAGTGGCCACCCAAAAGTCTGAAATTCTAGCATACGGCAAATACTTCTACAAATCATAGAACGTCACACAACTTTGCACCCGACAAGAACATTTAGATCACTTAATTCAATTTTTCACGAACGTCGTATATATACCACATTAAAATCACTTGCTTACAAATCACGGTGTTGCCCACTAACCCGGCTTTGAAACTATAACTACGCATGCACGTCTTTTTGACTAGCCTTTTCTCAAGATGCAGGTTTGCACAGTGATCCTTATACACGTGCGCTTATTGCTGCAATACATCCTTTCAGGCTTTAACAGAGGCTACGTACATGTGCTAAAACAGTTGAATGCCGCTGTATGCATGTTGTATCGTTACGTTAAATCATTCAATCGAATTTAACGATGTAAATTTTCCCAAAAATACTGCTGAATGTTAATGCTGGCAAACTCTTAATGTTCGTTCCACAGAGTGCGGTAAACTTCTTCGTACTTAGATAAACTGTGAAGACTGTGGAGAATGGGGGAAAATCCAATGGAAACAAAATAGCAGGGCGGTGAAAATTTTAGCGGGGCGGTAAAACTTTAGCGGGGCGGCATACAATTTTGGCAGGGCGGCCCGCCCTGCTAAAACCCCTCGTGGAGAACACTGATGTATGTACCACAAAAATACAAGAAATTCAATCAGTGTGAATAGGGCATGTTGAAGCAGTAAAATCGTGATAACTCAAACTCAGATAACTCGCATCTCCGCTTATCTCGAAGATACACTACATGTACATGTACATTCCCGGCAAAAGAATAGGATTTTGTGTACCGGTACATAAATTGCCGGTAACGGTGAATCTTTTTAACTCGAATTATTTTCCAGCCAGTCCAAAAGAAACCGCTGCCAAAAAAGCCACAAAGTAGTGTCAACCATCGCGAAACCATCGCCTTCTTCTTTTCAAGATGTAGACAGCATGCACGTGCCATTGTGATCGATTTGGTCACACATACACATGTAAGCACAACAATCGACCGTAACCGCAACCAATCCTTGTTTTCGTTCTGGCCTGATCACTACAGCTTGCCCAATGGTTGCCCGCACACCGACAGTCGAATCGCTGGCTCTTTGCGGTGTCCAAATGACCGCATTGAAAACCTTTGAGGATGCCACACGCGCCTGGCTTTCAAGCTGTCTGTCCAATCAGAGGCAGAAGCTGGCTTAGTGCAGGGACATGTGACCGGAAAAAAAACAACCAATCACTGACCACCTGACCACATAGCAATTTCTGAGGATGCGACAAATTCAAATGTTATCACTCATTTGTTTGTTTTTTAAGGGAAAAAAGATAAAAAGGAAAACCAAAAACAGGTGCATGCACAGTTCCGTGAAAATTCACAATAGTGCGCCCTCTGCCGGTTGAATAATGATTGGTCATGTGACCACCCAAGTGCATGCAGATTACATACATGTATGCAGAGCTTCTTAGATAAACATGTAGGGCCAATGATTTTCCGTTTTAGTGGAAACCAAACGGAAGTAACGGAATTGGCCTCTTTCATTGTGCATTCATTTACATGTATGAAATAATGTCAAATGGAAATGAAACAGATTTTTGTACACTGTTCTAATGGGCGAAACGGAAATGAAGATTTGTCAAAACGGAAAATTGACTCTAAACATGACACGAAATAAAGATTTCCTACACACAGTTAGATAATGACATTTGGTGGTTTATTGTCATACATACTTTTAGGTAAGAACAATATAACATTTGAGTAAAGTGATGATTTTTTTAATGGGGAAAATGTTACAGTGATACAGGAAATTGTTTCAAATAACGTGTCTATAGCCCGGGATAGCGAGTTACGGCGGAGCCATTCATGTACAGGTTCTGTATATATCTCAGAGGACAAGAGGAGAAAGGAAATACAAAGAAACCTTTTAGTCCTCGCACATCAAGTCTTTTGTTGAAATCGGTCCTCGCACGTAGAAGTACGTGCTTATAATTAGTCTATGGGGTTGGGTTATAAGGAACAATAGGAAACACAAAGCATTGTCCTCGCACGTATTGGGAAAGTACGACTGTATATTACATACATGTATTATGTGTACATGTATGTGTACAGGTAGATGATCAGACTGTTGAAAATATCGGGACTTCGCTTAAGTCGAATTCCAGATATCTCGAATATTTTGCCCATTCCCTCGAGCTTTGAGTTATCACGATTTTACTGTATTGTGCATTCCTTCCCTGATGTCCTTGGGCAAGGCACTTTACCACAAGTGCATCTCCAAACATTAAGTTGAGGGCAGGTTGCATAGTTTAAAGCAAGTCTAAGAATTTGGACATGTTAGTATATATGAGACACCCCCCCCCCCCCCTCCCTGCTAGTTGCCCTTTTTTTTTGCTTGTCAGGGCCAATGCCTAAAGTTGCATACCAGAAAAAGCAGAAACCCTACAGGTCTTATTTTGCCAATGGTTTAGAACAAAACAAAGAGGTTAAATGGCACCACCAACGGTGAGAAAGTGTCAGCCACCCCCCTTCCCCCGCTTGTTATTTTTTTTCCCAGACGAAACATTTTGAGAGTCACCTTTTAGAAACTTCCCCCTGCAAAAAATCCTTGATATGTTTTGTTTCGAAAACGTGCTTTATTGTTTCACTCTTAAAAGTTCGGCTAACGTACTAAAGCGACATTCGCTTTTGCTTGAAAGTTGTGCTGCGAATTTGGAGTGCAGTTTTAAGGAATTCTTTGGCCATTAAACATGATTTTTTCTTAGTTGTTTAACTCGTTTTGCCTTTAATTTATATTTTGATGTAGTTTAACTCATTTTGCTAGTCGAAATAACTTACTTAATTTTAGGTCGTTGATGAATAAATGGTTTTGTGACAACACCAATCAAATCAAAGCGAGTATCGTTTGTGATTTTGAGCAGGGCACCTCAATCCTAATAGTTATTTATGTTGAGAAGTTTACGGGGACTACAATAAAATAGAATGTGGATGGGAAAGTGGTAAATTAGACGGAAGTTGTAGTGGCAACATTCTAAAAGACGGCGTCATCTGAATCCTGCAAATGTAATGTTTCTAATTCAATCACGCAGTGACAATCCAGTTGGCTGTAACAATGGACGAATCAACGAAAAGAACCAATTAAACTATCAAGTGCTATATCTTTCGCTCGTACCCCGCCCTACAAACAGGCAGGATGCTGGGAAGCTGATCCCAGCTGAGCTCTCATTTTATAACATTTGTGTGAGCGTGACCTGGCTGTGATGTGACGTCGCGCACGCGGATTGGGCGGGGTACGAGCGAAGTTCTACTCGGCAGACAAGTTGCGTGGAGCATGCATGCGCTGAATTACAAAGCACGTGCAACTTGCCGTAGGCCGCGGGCTGAGCTAGCGCTGGAGCAACCAGCCGCCTGATCTTTACTGTGTGCACCGTTGCTAAACATGTACGGTGTGTAGGCCTAGGCTAGGCCGTTCGCTGACTGATGGCTGATCAATGAACTTCATGATGCAAAACATCGGTGAACATCGCTGACTAACTTTGACACATGACTCAACCTCAGGTTTACTACATGTATATTTTATTTCACACTTACAAACTTACAATTATATTTACTGAGTCTCTTAGGGAATAAAAAAAGAATTGTTGCAAAGTAGGCCCGTGCAATTTTTACTTGCCAAGCGCAGGGGAAGTGTGAGCATGCCAACGCAGCGCTCGCACAGTCGCGATTAGCAGCTTGGCAGTAGAGTTGGCGCGGCGCGATGAAAAATACTTGACTTCCGGGTTTTTGTGAGGATTCTAAAAATAATCACAGGTACCCAGGTATATCCGCCCCTTACGGAAATCGGGTACCCGGTTCCATTACTATCCGTAAACGCACACCCCTAAACTGTACACACAAATTGTTGGACTCTGATTCTGGTGGTATGCCAAACTCAGTGTAAAGGACTATCAGTTTGGGGGTCCAGTACCCATCCTAACAGATTCCAACCAAACATGCTGTTGGGTTTTGACTGGTTGAGTACTGTTAGGGTTATAGTCCAGATCACTTGAAAAGATCTTCTACATTGTATGGTTTCTACATGTACAGCATAGCTTTTCGGTCTGGGTATAGCCAGAGTGTATTGGTGAGAACATTTAATGGACCATGAATGATCTGTATTCATATTTTGGTTGTCTTCAACAGGATCTGATAGCAGGAGTGACACTTACCGCCCTTCTCATGGCCCTCATCTGGCCATGGCTGGACACCCTAGACCACTTCTCACTGACCCACCCCTACGCCCCTTTCATTATTGTCGCTGTCACCATCCTTCTGATTGTCATCTACCCAACCCTCGACGGCGTCGGCGCATCACGCAGCGACACCGTCTCCATCCTGGGCACGATGGGCGGATCCCTGTGTGCCTTTTGGTGCAACCATCAGTTTGGGCTGGTACCCGATGCCAAGGCGCCCCTAGGCGGCCTGATCAAATGGCCCGACATGCCCACCGCTGGAAACATGTTCGCCCGGTATGCCACCTACAAGATTCTGGCCATCATGATGTTCTTCGGAAACAAATTCCTCGTCAAGAGGATGACCCGCACCTGTTTCGGCATCCATATCAATGAGAAAACGAAGAGGCGGCTCAGGATCCAACTTGCCTACATCTACTTCCCACATGCGTTTACGATGCTCACTATATGCCAGATAGGGCCACGAGTGTGTGCGTGGCTTGGACTTGATTGAGCCCAAGAAAATACATGTGTAGCTATCATTCAGTGTATCGGTATGACAAATATTGACTGGTGTTCCGGAGTTCCGGAGTCACGGACCCAAGCAAATTGGTTTGGTTTTATTTAATACGGGATACAGTAGAACTTCACTACAGTAGAACTTTGCTATAATGAACACCAACATACCAGGCATTTGGCTATAACGAACATCCTCTTTGGCTCCCAAATTGATGTATTCAATACACAGTTTTTATACACACCATTATCACTATAACGAACGACCACTATAGTGAACATTTGTTGTGGCTCCTATTATGTTTGTTATAGTGGCGTCCTGTTGTATAACAAATGTTCCATCTTCGTCCCTAAAGGGCCATAAGGCCGCAACAACCTCTCTCCACTTGACCCTGTCCTTGGCAACCTTTTGCGCCTCATCCCATGTCAGTCCCATCTCTTGCGGCTCAGCCATCACTGTGCCTACGCCAGGTAGTCTGTGGTCTGCCTGGCTTTCGCCTGCCTGTTGGAGTCCTGCTTGCCGTATAGGGGTCATTCGATATTGTGAATAATGGAATGCATTTGAATACCATCCTTTATAGCCAAATGTTTTGTTATAGTATTCCTTGTTATAGCGGAGTTCTGGTGTAGTGGAATTATTTTGGTGGCGGGTGTGGGAATATTAAAGGGCATTAGAAAACATTTGATGGGCTGTAGTTAGTCCTTGTGGAGATATTTGAAATTGGAGTGGGGTGGAAGGGAATGGGGAGTAACCATCCCTCTAAGCCTCCCCTACCTACCTCTTCCTTATCAAATTGTGCTCGCAAAGGATAAATAAACAATGGCCACCGAGAATCATCTATATTAGATTTCTCTTTGGCAGTTGTCTAATAAGGGAGTGTTCCTTTAGGTCTTTTCACAGTAGACAAATCTCAAGTTGATGCCGATATGAAAACAAGCAAAATGTTACATATTTTTCAACCCCATGTTTGGTTTCACGCCAGGTTTAACTCAACCCTGCTCCTCCTGACCAGGGTTGAGATTTCTCACCGCGGGTGGAAACAGTAGTGGGAGATGAGCAGGGGTGCGTTTGAACTCAAAACAAGTGTGAAACGACAAACGATGCAGGGTTGAATGTGGGTCTGGCATTCAACCCATTGTGGTCCTGGGGTTTGCCCCGGGGTTTGCCCCGGGGTTTGCCCCGGGGTTTGCCCCGGGGTTTGCCCCGGGGTTGACTTCAACCTGGGTTGAGAGGCCCAGTGGAGTTTGAAAAGGCCCAGTGGAAGCATTTTGGTCGGCCACAAACTAAAAGCAGTCAGTATTTAGAAGAGACATTTTTCCCTTTCCTGGCGGAGTGCATGAAGCACTATGCTCAGTGCTTTCCGAGAGCCTATGGGAAAAAAATCACAGGCTTACTCGGGAGGGACTCTAACCCACGACCTCCTGCTTACTATTGCTGACGTCAAAACCACTACCACCAAGCTTGCAGGGGTTGGCTGGCCGATTTGAATCCAATGTACAGTAGAAGCAGGTACTGCAAATTCCATCTTCTCATCAGTCAATATCTGTCAGATCATACATACCGGTAGATGTACATAACTCTACATACATGTACATGTGTAGATCTCTACATAGATCCAGAGAAAGTCAACAGTAGCATGTACAATGTAGCCATGTACTGTACACATACATGTAGTTACCAGTTTTCATGTACATGTACCATTCCTGTTAAATGTATGACAGCAATGTTTTTAGGTCAATACATGTAGGGTACATTAATTGTACACAGCACTTTTTTCAACTGGGAATTTTTTAAATTTTTTTTGCTCTGACAATATGTGGCCCGCTCCAGAAAAAGGTGATATAAGTCGCGCTATGCATTTACGTGAAATGGCCCTTTCAACGTTGAGAGGTTGAAATTTTTTGTCAAAATTCATTTTTTGTTTTTTGTCTTTAATGACATCTGAAATATCTAAAGTTTCAGGTTTGTTGCACAGCAATGTTGATTTCAGTGAATAAAGTGAAAAAATAACCTTTTTAGGGTACATTGTTCCATTGCATTGTATTAGAACCAGCTATTTCAAAGCCTGTTTTTTCTGTTGTGCAATTTGAACTCCATAGACCTAATTAATATGCAAAAACGTGATATCTCCAGAACGGAAAGGGCTTTGGTGCTCTATCATGTACCAAATGAAAGCTTACTTTGCGGGCTTTCCAAACATACATAAAACTAATTTTTCATATTTTGCGACATAATATACCTTTTTCCAGAGCGGGTCACATATGTGATGCGATCAAGCAAAATCAGTCGGAACTCGGCAACCCTTGTGTTAGATAAGGGCCAAAAATCGTAGGGGTGGAAAAATCAAAATTGACTTTTTCACAAAAACAGAAGGGAAAAACATTTTTCTTTCACAACTTTGTTGTGACATGTATTATAAGTGTGCTAAAAATGACTCAATTAAAGTACTGTAACTTTAACTTGATTTTCTCAGTTTCTTTCTTTTTAATGTGCCGGCATTCAAATATTTGTAACTTTCTAACCAAAGGTCGTATTCACATGGGGTTTTCACTAATATGGAGCTTGAAGTACGCGACAAATGAATATATGTAAAAATCCCAAAATTTACCAGAGCCGAGTTCCGACTAATTTTGTTTGATCGCATCATATATGAGTTGTACATGTAAAGTAGTGAATGTCATGTGACATACATGTACATTGTACATATACTCAGTCTGTCAAAAGAGAGACTTTGTGAAGGGGACAATTCAGGTTGCAATTAAAGTTAAACTAAACCATTACAAGCAACTCTAGTTTTGTTTTTTTAATGCTGCATGTACGTACCTACTGTAGAGTTGCTACAGCAGTCTAGTACTTGTCCAAATGCTGCATCTTATTGTATGGGTTGTATCTTGAGCCAAGAGTGTACTTGGCTACAGAGGAAAGTGTGGAAGAACCAGCCCCTCACACTGAAACAAGACAAGATAATCTGCTCTCTTCACAGTATGAATAGGGTCGGGATGGGTATCTAGTCCACTGCAAGGCATTAATAATGCCTCTACCCATATTAAGCATACATTGTACATGTAGAAGTGCTATAGCCCGGGACTGGGTTTGAACCCACAACTTGAATAAATAAATGAAATAAACACAAGATTGCAGACTGGTAAATATAGCTTGGTGAACATTGAATGTCTCCTTTGATTCCAGGTCCATAAGATTATATTTCCACTTGTGTGGCCTTGAATGTGAAGAAGTAAATAAGTACATATACAATGTAGGTCAAGGTTAATAAGTCCATGAGTCCAACAACTAGACCAAAAATCACGTGAAACTCAAGACAATAAATAGAGAGGGCAATTGAATGACTGGAGGGGAGGTTGTCATGGAAATCTGTGGATTTGTAAAAAGACTGTAATGTAGAACAGGATTATACATCAATAGATGGGTTTGTACTGAGCAACGCATCTCATTTTCCAAATTGAACATGCGGGTACGCGAAACTCTTAAATATGCCAATTGCACATGAGGGATAGCACAGTGTTGGAGTCGAGTCCTTCAATCCAAGTACCAAGTTTTCCCGAGTACATTTAGAGCCGAGTACAGGCCGAGTACATTGATAATCGAGTCCTGGGCCAAAAATTTGAGTCTGAGTTTTTCAGGGGCCAAGTACGAGTACATAAACAGCCGAGTATAGGCCGAGTACAAGTATACCTTAAGAAACAAAAATACCATGTTATGTTCTGAACATTATTATAATGTACCTGCATCATCAAGAGTCTAAACACCAACAATTCAGGAGACTTACTATTTCACTTTATTTCCCTGTTTTTTATTTACTTTTTACACAACATGATGAAGCTACTCAAAAATATGTACATCACATGTGATTGTGCCAGAAATTTTTCCTTTTGGGAATTTACCCAATGGCCCAAGAACTGTTAAATGTATCTGTACTGTACTTTCGAGTCCCAGGGTGCAGTAAAAGAGAAAATAATCAATAATTTTCCCTAGTAAAAGTATCGAGTACTGAGTCCGGGTACGAGTCCAAGTACAAAAGCCAAGTACGTGCCAAGTCCATTTTTTTTTTAGTACTGAAAATTGAATTTGGGCAAGTGTACATGTACTTAGTGGTACTCAAGTTGTACTTAAGTACGAACACGAGTACTCTGGAAAAGCAGTGTTGTACACTTGATTAAACTTGTACAAGATATAAACTCTGAGATTATAACTTCTGCGTCATAGGGATTTCATTTTTTGAAACTATAAATATTGTGTATGTTAAAAGGGTGTTAAGTATTCTGAGGGACCTCATTATACAAATACTACATGATTAGAGGGGAAATAGGGCAATCTATTTTTCCTGAGGTACTGGCTACAGGCCAACCACCCCGAACCCGGAGGGTGAGGGGTGGTAGGCCTGTAGCCAGTACCGAGGGAAAAATGGATGCTCTATTTCCCCCGACACAAACCATGTAGTATTTGTTTTATTACATCTTCTGAATATCTATTCTGCTTCCGTGAATTAGCATAAAACTTGCTCAGCAATTCGTCCAGTTCCATGTCGGACAGCGCATCCGAATGTTTTAAAATACGTACATGATTGGATTTTGACTCCGGGGATGAGGTTGTAGGGAAAACAGTAAAAAAAATAACACCCCGGGAGATAGGCCTTTTTCGAAACAGCTAAATTTGTTTTTGTTGCGTCATTCTTGACTGACCAATGAATTGGTACCATTAGCTCATGAATATTTAGAAGGTGTAATAAAAGTTTATTTTCATTTTATCATTAATGGTAACTGTAACAATGGAGGTGAAAAGATACGATACACCGACAATGACCGAGTTTGCATATTTCGAAGGGATTTTCCAATAACACTAGTGATTCAAAATATGCCCGCTGTACGTGAACATATCATGTTTTGTGGTTGTGAACTAATGTCCCATTATTAAGAGACCTGTTGAAGTTCTTTGAACGTCTTGTGGGAAGCTTTTCGAAATTTGTTTGCTTTCGGCTCTTTTTGTGTCGCCTAAACGAATGTTTTGGGGGCTCTTTTCATGCATATGTTAAGTTTTAAGTTAAGTTTTTGCTCTCATTTGGTGTCATTTGAAAAGTTGAAGTCCAATTGGAACCAAACGTGGGTTATACATGTAACACGGGAACCTTCATATGTAAATGAGATCAAAGGTCATATGAGGTCAAGTTGTAAAATGTGACTGGCTCTGCAAAAAGGGCTATTATGTCGCAACATTTGGGAAATGAGTTATATACATAGTTGAATTGGTTACATCCTAAGCTTGAATTTGGTGTAGGTTTGACCCCTGTGGCATTTTGTGTTCTCGAGATATCTTGACATTTGCATACTCCTATTTTCCCAATTTAACGGAAGTGCGTTTAGAGATACAGGCCTTTAAACACAAAAAGTGCAAAGAAATAAGATAGAAGAAATGTTTATCAACATTTATTTTTTCATCTTTATTCATCAATATTAATGTTTCTGAAAATAAATTCTGAAGATATATATATACAACAGAAGCCAACAAACCAAAAGCAAACAAATCACTTATGTGAAGGGTTTTTTCACCCGCTTCACATAGAACTGCCCTGTGTGTTTTCACATAATACCCATTTTTGCAGAGCCAGTCACAAATGGGCTGAACATGTAAAATTGGCCCCTTTTGAAAAGTTGAAGTTAAATTGCAATCAAACTTGAGCCTTAGGTGCAACATGGAAACATATGATGTTGATGTTACAGGTCACATCAAGGTCAAAGGTCATTGGAGGTCAAGTGGTAAAAAAGGCTGAACATGTAAAATTGGTCTCATTTGAAAAGTTGAAGTCCAATTGCAATCGAACTTGGGTCATAGGTGCATTGTGTTAACAGTCATACGATGGTGATGTGAAAGGTTGCATACAGAAGTCAAAGGTCATTTGAGGTCAAGTTATAAAATAGGCTTAAAATGTAAAATTGCTCTCATTTGAAAAGTTGAAAATGCGATGCAGTGACCAAAAAAAAGGCGACACGTGTGATCGCGGATCACCTTGTTTAAAAGATGTAACCTTTCTGCAGAAATATTGCCACTTGGTATTAGCCTCATAGCCCCATCGCCAGCTCGGGGTGCGAATTATTTTTTTCCAAACTACATCCGAATGGATTCATTGTTGAGCACCCTCTATAATACTTTTAATATACATACGCATGCGTTATAGGGCTGGGTATAATGCAATGAATTCTCGAGGTCTGCTGAGCATTCCGATGGCCCAGTGGATACTGTGACCATGAGGCAGAAGGCACTGGGTTCGAGACCCCAACGTTACCAATTTTGTTTTCTTTTCTAATTTCCAGCTTTGGAGGATTTTTTTTTTTAAGGGAAATAAAGTCCGGAATTTCATTACGTTCGAATTCCTTTTTTTCTTTCTAATTCGTGGCTCCGGAGGTTTTTTTTTTTAAAGGGAAGTCAAGTCCGAAATCTCATAGCGTTAACCCCATTTGGATGTCGTTTGGGGAAAAAAGAATCGGGGGCCCCTCTGCCACCCCCCCCCCCCCCCCCCCCCCCCCCCCGCAACGGGCCTGACTGCCCTCTGAGCACTATTGCATGTTTGAAAGGTTTTCTTAAAGGCACACATTGTCCCCCAATCTCCCAAATGTAATCTCTTTGGTTAGTTAACTAACCCATTTCCAAGGTCTGAGTGTAACAATTCTACCACAATGTGCAATATTTATGGAGAAATGAGGAACCAACCGAAGCATTGACAACTGGATATTGGTCATTCTATAAATTAAGGGTCCAATTTTGGTGTCCCTGTTACATCTGACATGTATAGGATTTTGCAATTCAGGGCACATTCTTTAATGCCTTCTATCTCCAAGAGTGATTATGTAAAGCAAAGTACCTGCCAAACAAGTAAAAAATAGTGCGAAATCCATTTTAATGAAACTTGATGGGAAATTACTTGTAGGCCTACACGTAACAGGGACACCAAAACATGTCACACTTTTGGACCCCTAATTTATAGAATGACCCAATACACATGTATTTAAACTGGCGACGCACATAGTGCAGTCTGTACACAACCAAAGCGCTATAGACCAAGGGTACCAGTCTGAATTCAACAGTCTGGCTTTTCTGAATCAAACTGGCATCCCTGAAATGATATATTGTCCATGATTTTAGTCAATAATTCTCAGACAGACGGTGTGTTTCAAAGGGATAGTCCTGTAACCAGTATTTTGAAGTAAATATGCTTTTAATAAAGTACAGTATTTTGACAAAAACAGGAATCATGATTTTGTTTGACGAATTTCATGTAAATTGCAGTTTACTGAAAAATAGGTCTGGCGAATTATGTCCGAGGGCATGTGGCACATTTTGTTGCATAATCAAGTCTCACTTGTGTCAGATCGGCCTTCAGTCATCTTTTGTTTTTGATGTGTGAATTGCTAAAACACTATTAGGCAAAATTGGAAAGATTGTACTTTAATACCCCACCGAAATCAGTCAGGAACAGCAAATATTGGAAAATAACCTTCAATTTCTGTTCAGAATTGTATAAATACCTGCCACAACCTTTAATTTTGAGAATTTAGTTGGGGAAATTTTCGTGCAATACAGGGGAAGAAAGTTTGTGCTTTCCAAGTTAGATGTTCTTGGCACTTTGTATGGTCACTCAGATTTTGCTGACATAAATCTTGAACTAACATGTTGTGCCACATGTTTTAGACAGTTGTCATCCAGGAAGGTTGGTTATTGTCTAAGATTTTGCTGTTCCTAACCGATTTTGGTGGGGGTATTAAAGTAAAATCCTTCCACAAAATGTTTGTAAGAAAGTTTAACGCCCTCGCCTATTTCCTTTTTCAAGGCCATGTTGTTGTTTTTTCCTTTTCTCAAACAAAAACTCCAAACATGCAAAGGGCGAGAGAAAACACTTCCCAGTCGGTTTATTGCGTGTTTTGCTTCAATTTAGGGGACTACAATGTCGGAGAAAGTCTGCTTGAAAACAAAGGGTGCAACCATCTTAGAAAAAATCACCGGACACAATTTTTTTAAAATAGAAACGGCCTCCTTTATTCTTTTTTGAAACGTTCTTTTTTTTTCTTCTTATTTTGCAGTGCTTTACTTTTGTTCAGACATTGAACAATGCAGCTTGAAAAAAATGCCTTTTGAACTAGTGCACATGACTTTATGTGACCTTCTCAAAATTTAATTTTCTTGATAAAAGCTCTTTGTAGTTTGTAAATATTCATTATAGAAATATGTTTTTTTTCTTACATAAACGTGTTAGTATAATGCATATTGAAGTATGATTATGCATTTCATGACATTATTAACGGGCAGATTGTTTAAATTGTGAATTCCTCCATATGTAGTACCATAAGCCATATAATATAATATCACGTGAAATTTTTCTTAAAAGCTACAGAGCACATTGTTTGGGTTTTGCCTGTTTGTTTCTGTGTGTGAATTTTTGTGTTGGTCCATTGGTTCATTGGTTTGTTTGAACTTTTCTGTTGTGATGCAGGGCTGTTTGTTTGTTTGTCTGTTGGGCTGTTTGTATGTTTGTATGTTTGTCTGGGTATAGCACTTGTTCCATGAATTGTGTTTTATGGAGAGGAGAGTTTGCTCAAACCCCAAAATGATTCATCCATAATTATAGGGTTCCTGGAGACGATGCGGCCACCTGTTTACATCTACACGAGACCGTTCGATTAGCCATCACGTGATAATCGTGTCTACCCCGGTGTCAACCACCACTACCCCAGCTAGCGAGCGGGTCTCTGGTGGCTGCCCGGGTGTAATGACGTCACCAGCTAGCTGAAAACGTGTAAACATGACGGGGAACTCGAATTCGAATGTACAGATTGTAACATAAATTGGAAAGCAAAGTGTGTATTTTCCTGACAATGACAACAGTTGGCGACTAGACTGCAAATTGTGAAATTGTATAATTATGTCGGCCATGATGGTCACAATTTTGTCAGCAGAGCCGACGACAGTGAGCCTGTGTTAACATTTGGCACTTTTTAAAGTTCACCAGCGTGGCCACTCATCAAATATGAAAATCAGTAAAATTCCCAAGATGTCATAATATAGTACGGATAATGGTAAAATAAATCCGTTCGATCAGAAAAGCCGCAAAAAGGCCCAATTTTGATGGGGCACATTTACAAAGGAGCCACACTTGGCAGGCGCGTGCACAATGCTTAGACTGGTTCCCTTTTTTTTTCGTTTTCCTGTGGTAGGATGGCTCTGTAAAGGTGCTAGTCACCTGTTCCATCTTGCCACTCATTGGCTTAATTCTTATATTAGAAATTTATTTCATCAATTGTAATTTTTTTGTTTTTTTAAATCATTGATACTGTATATTCTGTAATGTTATTTTTGTCAGCCAGTGGAAAAGTGTAATAAAATTAAAAAACGAGTCACGGCGTGCATGCAAAATCCCGACGCGAGATCCGAACTCAATACGACGACACTTAAAAAAGTTGTTTGCGGTTAACAAAAAATGCCAAAAATATAATACATTTTGTAAGTTGTTTGCAGTTAACAAAACTGCAAAAAAATCCCAAGATTTCGTGAAATTTTAATAAAAGTTCCCAAGGTCGTGCCCAAATTCCCAAGATCTTGGGAAAAATTCCAAGGAGTGGCCGTGCTGAAGTTCCCGTCCCCAAACGACCTTTGACCTGAATTTTCCCAGAATACCGAGCGAATATACCGCAGCGTTCGATTAGCCTTACTTCGTGGCTTCGCTGCAATGTAACCCCGTGTTTTAAGTGTAAGCTAATCGAACGCAACCGTTGATATGTGCCCGGCAGTATGCGCACGCATCTTGTTTTACATAAAATTTGGTTTAGGAGTGACGTCGCAGGTCAGACCACCTTTGAATTATGTGACTTTTAATGCTATCCTTAACCGAATGTATGCAAAACACGATATGTGCGTATACCGACGTGCACCCGGGGCACATTTCAATAATAGGCCAGTTTCGTGAACGAAGGGCACATGCTCTGTAGAGTTGGCTGTTGTGACGTAAAACGTAAAAATAACCGAATACTGACGCAACTATGTATAAAATGCTGAAAAATCTATGGAATTGGCTACATTTTAATAGTAAGGTATGATGCGGTTAAGCAATCAAGTCATATAGGGCCTAAGGGGTAATCATATCAGACGCCAATTAATCTATAATGTATAAAATTGAGGTTTATAATTGTATGGTAAAATATTAGGTGAAGGGCAATGTGAATTATCAAAATATAGTGAAGGATACTTTACAGTGTTTTCCCCCATGTAAAGTGCTGGGAATAGTAATGTAGTGTGGAAGAGTATTCATCACAATTTGCCTGTCAAGAGTACTTCCTTCTTGGAATAAAAAGATATATGGTTGGCAAATTTGATTCACATTTCCTGAAAAGTGATCTTTATTGAGTTGATAAACAAAGACCTGCCTGTCAGTTGCTGGTAAAATTAGACTTGCCATGCCCTGCCCAAGTTAGGGGAAACTTACTTTGGAACTTTCAACTTTGCCACAACATAACATATTTTGCTGAAAACTGGGTAGGTTTTATATCATGAAAATTAATTAAAATGCTACAAACTGCTATATGTAACTAATATTGACCTGAAATATACAAATCAACAGAATTAGCTGGCCTAACGTTTCGAACTTAAGCAAGTTCTTTCTCAAAGGAAAACAAGTTGGAGGGGGGGTTAAACCTATTTTCAGTTATTTAACCATGCCGTACAACAGTACAAACATTTCTTTTCATTTAAAGTAAGAAGAAAGTGGCTTTTTAAATTATTTTTTTCCCAATTTAGTTATGCAAGAGGGCGCTATTTGCGTTTGGTAATACAAGGAACTCCTTGAAAACGAGCTTAACTGTACATTCCCCAAACGATCTATTTAATATGGCAATCAACTAAAATATGGCAGCTTCTCAAAAATAAGTTTAAAAATCTTATCCACAACGCTATGGAAACGCCACTTTTGTGCCTCTGATGACATCATGCTACTTGACTCACGATTGTGAACATTTTTATTAAAGGTAGGGCCTAGTATACAACATTTGCAAACGTCGAAAAACAAAACTACTGAATTATTACGAAATACCATACTAGACTGTATTAAGTAAATGGCAGTCCCAAGCATCCTGTGAAATCATGGCACCTGGTGTGCTGTCGTTTTTAAGAAAAGTGGAAATTTATATCGTTTTCCAACGATTGTCGGCCAACAATCGTTGGAAATAGTCTAGTTCCCCCACCTGATAAACTGCTCCGTTTTGTCTAACGTAGGGTCAGGGAACCAGACTGCTAGAACGGATTTTTTTTTCACTCTGTTTTCCCAGAAACTATGCAAACGTTTTACAGTATTTGCTATAGCACGCTATAAAATAGTAACCCCCAAATCCACTTATTTCAGAAAATTACAGCAAAAGCAAATGTTGTATGCTACGTTTAACATAAAACAATTGTTTGTAATTACATTCCTAGAGTTGCTACAATAGAGCTGGAAAGTTATAGTCCTGGAAATAACACTGTCATAAAAATCCCATTTACATGGTCTCTTTAACCAAATAAAAGATAAAGGTAAGGAGGATCTGAAGTGCTATGAAACAGGAACGGAAACTAAGTGAAAAAATACACTAAAGTACATAAGAACTTGTGGGATCAAAGCACTTTTGGGGGGCGGGGGTGAAAGCACAAGGCGTATCCAGGTTTTGGGTCGGGGTGGTTAAAAATTGAAACATTTGTTGAAGAGGTGACCACCTTTATTTTTGGCGCCTAAATTTTATTGGAAAAGGTGACCTCGTTTTTTTCGCCTGGGTGGGAGGTAAAAGTTTAAAATGTAAAACGGTGGCACGTCAATTCCTAAAAAAAATGGCGGTGGGGGTTTCTATAGCTGTCGTTGGTGGCGCCACTACAACTCCGCTAGCGCCTATAGGTTTTTCCGGCTATTTTTAAACGTTTTTCATTCGAATTCAATCATTCTAATTCTAATTAAAATTCAAATTCTAATATTCACATTCGTCCAAGACGAATTTTACCTGCTTTTGTCAAAAGCAATTTCGTTATTTACTATTCAATTTCAAACTTTGGTCAACCTACTTAAACACCTGGTCAAGAATATTCGTCATTACAGATAAAATTATTCTAAGCTGTTGCAGAATGGCAGCATTTTAGAGATCGAATTCGTCTGATATCATCAGTTTCATGCATTTGTAAAGTAAATTAGTCTGGTCTGTACTTAAGCATTTTCCTTGCGTCCCCAAGCTCAGTTTGTCACATTGGTTTGCATGTTATCAGACCAAGTATATGAACTGAGAGAAGAGTTACCAAAAGAAAATGGCCGCGAGACGTAAGCTTTAATTTAAATTGCAACATGAGATTAACAGCATAGCAGAAGACAACAAGAACAACAAATTATAAAGTTTTTTTTTACTGAAGAAACGAATAAAAAGGAGAGAAAAAATTAAAGACGAAAATGTAAATGTCGACGACCCTTAATTTGAAGTTACTTTTGTGTGCTTAAAGATTAGTCTAAAAATTTGTCTAAAATTAAATCGAAACAAACAAACAAACAAATTTAGAGAAGAAAAGAAATTGGGAAGTTATCCTAAACAGCATTTTACTGAACAAATTTGTTATTACATTTTGTGGCAAAAGGCGAATTCGATTTCTGAACAACACGGTCGGCGAAATTGAATCCTCCTTGCCGAAAATGTGTTTTTGAATTCGATTGAACCTTAATTGAAATTGTAAGACAAAATTAAATGTATCAAATCGATTCTGCTGGACGAATTGGAATATCAGAATCTTCGAATGTGAATGAAAAACGTTTTAAAATAGCCGGGAAAACCTATATTAATTAACCCTATGGCGGATTATACGCAACCGTTTCTGGCGTTGTCCAATAATCTTTCCAAAACGAATTAGTTCGTCAAACAATCCACATGGGAAACTGACTAGGTAAATTTGAATACATTTTCAAAGTGAACAATGAAACTGGCAGGAGCGGGATTCGAACCTGCGACCTCCAGGTTACCGTACCGGTGCTCTACCAACTGAGCTACATGTATCTTGCCCTATGTTGGCGGTCTCCTAAATTTTCAGTATCTTTGTTCGGGTGGGCGCTAGTCAGAAGTCAAAACCCAGAATGCCGTATAGCCAGGGATCACACCTAATTTTACGATACAACCTGGGAAGCGACATTGTGGGATCACTCAATGAGGATACGACTTGTTACCTTATAATTCGTCAAACAATCCACAAAAAACTGGCAGGAGCGGGATTCGAACCTGCGACCTCCGGGTTACCGTACCGGCGTTCTACCAACTGAGCTATCTTGCCCTATGTTGGCGGTCTCCCAAATTGTCAGTATATCTTTGTTCGGGTGGGCGCTGGTCAGAAGTCATAAACCCAGAATGCCGTATAGCCAGGGATCACACCCAATTTTACGATACAACCTGGGAATTAGCGACATTGTGGTGATCACTCAATGAGGATACGACTTTTTAACATATAATTCGCCCACCCGAACAAAGAATCTGACAATTTGGGAGACCGCCAGTTTCTTTGTTCACTTTCAAAAAGAATTAGGGTATACTGTCTTTGTTATATTATTGGGCGCATGACCCCGGCCCTCCCAAGCATGGGCGGCGATGCCGGGGGCGGGGGAAACGTCCCCAATATTTTTAGGGGAGGGGACGGCTATATGGAAGTGTCCCCCCCCCCCCTAATAATTACCCCCTTGTCATATACATTTTATGGGTCATTGGCTTTTACATGCACCAGAATTCACAAAGATCGGCACACATTTTCAAACATTTCCCATACAGGATACACAAGAGACAGCGAGTACAAAACGCTTAATTATTGTTGGTTGTGTGCTTTTTCCTCCGTCCCCCAAACCTTGACGAGAAATGACCGCCGCTGCTCCCACGGCACGGCTTCGCCCGTGAGTACAAGATGATGCTGGAAATTTCGAGGGAGGACAAAATGGAGAAGGGAAAGACGAATTAAAAAGAGCAATCCCTGGTTAGTTTTTGTCTCGCCTGAACGAAGTTCAGAAAGAGACTATGCAATCACTCTTGTCCGTAGTCCGTAGTCCGTCCGTAGTACGTAGTCCGTATGTGTCATTTTGGTTAAAATTTCGACAAAATATACGCAAAGTTCAAGTCCATTCGCAATCAAACTTGGGTCATGCATTCAATATTGCAACCTTTATATGATGCTTGTGTCAAAGGTCAAGTACTGGGGTTAAAGGTCATTTGACGTCAAGTTCTAAAATAGGCTGGAATTGTCTTGAAGTCCAATTGGAATCAAACTTAGGTCATGCATGCACTACTGTAACTGTTATGGTCGTGTCAGTAATCTCCATGCTTTCATCCTCTCTAGCCTTTACACCCCACTCAAACTTCCATAACTTTGTACAACATTTCCCTTCCACATTGCTTTTGTCACCTACCATTGTTTTAGGCATGCTCATCGGTTCTTGATTTTGATAACTTGCCATTTCATTCTCTTTTTACACTAACTCTTCAACCGTTATGAGTGCCCCTGCATTCTTCTCGGGTCGCAGACGAGACGCGTGGTTCGAGAACCACCTTGTTATTATTATTACTGGGCCCATGAGGTTGGGAGAAATTCCGTGGTGTGTATAATATAGCATTGACAGAGCTTACAAAACATTTGAAGGCCATGTTCATATTCAGTGATCAATATCAAAAGACAAAACCTATGGACGTGTGAGCTCAATCAGTCATCGAATCACACGAAAATAGTGAAAACCCGTTTTATAATTTAACAGTGGCTTTATGCACGTTCATACTAATGTGATTATTTTAACCCACAGCATTTTGGGGTGCAACTGCGATGTTGTGCTTTTTTCCGAGTTAGAAATTGAAAGACCCCGATTCATAACTGATAATTAACACCCCCTGCGAATTTAAGTAATTGTAGCTTTTCTTTACAATAACTCCGGCACCATCAGTCAAATCTGCGGTTGCATCGGATTCATATCCAGCGCGCGGTGGACTCGGATCGGAGGTACATGGAGCTATCGCGACCAACGACCCTGCAGTTTGCACCATGTGCCATTAAAGTAGTACAGCGCCCTCATTCAGCAGAGGGCGTCTCTTTCAGCTGCAGAGAGAGTCTCTTGTTGAGCAAGCACGTCCTAAGTTGACATTATGCTCATCTAGGGCCGATTTCATGAATCTATTAAGAAAATTTTACTTAGCGAGATTAAGTGCTAAGCAAAAACTAGCCGAGCACCAGTCACAAGTGACATTTGGCTGGTGATCTGACTTTTACGCTAAGCAAACATTTTCTGCGCTTAGCAACTTCATGAAATAAATGGCTCCTGCTGCACTGAGCTGCTGCATTATGCAAGCAGCAGGTTGTTCATATTAGTATGATACATTATGCAAGCAGCTGTTGTTTGGAGCCGTGAGCGCTGGTGCCAATTAACGGAGCTGCTCAGCACACAAAAAATTGCTCAGCACCAAAATATCTCGCTCAGTAAAAATAGGCTATTCCAGCCAAAAGGTCTATGTGATTTTAATGCTAAGTGGACAACAGCTGAATATCAGTCTTTAAAAGTGTCTTTAGAAGTGTTTATGTTTTACACGTTTATTTTAAATTATCTTTATTCCTGCTATTGCAAAGTTACTCATTGTTTTTTATGCAGGTTGATTTAGCGCCGAATTTGTTTCAGGAATTGACTTTCAGCCAAGACTTTTTTCTGAAAAGTAACCATACTGTCATCTTATATCTGTGAATAAAAACTGAAACCAAAACAAAAACGACCCCCCCTCCCCCCCAAAAAAAAAAAAAAAAAAAAAAAAACAACAACAACACATAAATGAAAATTGACACTTGCTTACATTGCATGAATCATTTTTTTTTTAAATGTATGCAAATTCAAATGCAATTTGTCGAACTGCCGCGACAAGTAAAATTTGATTAATGCACCATTGTGGAACTGGATTAAATTGAATTGAATTGAATTGAATTGAATTCCTTTGTCCTCAATGTCACACGTGGTGAGGGTGGTGAGTCCAGTCCTTAATTATGTGACGCTCAAATGAGCCGACGGCCCTGGCCTCTGAGTTCTTCGAAATATTGATCAATTTCCCAGTTTCAGTTCCTCGTTTGCATTGGTCATGCCGATCACGCAAGGCCAGGTCCCTGGTTAATAATGCTCACGGTCAATGCCGTTGCACAGTGAATAATAAACTATATGATGAACCATCAAAAAGAGCATAATTAATGTTTTGGCATTCTATTTTAAAGGCACCCATTGCCCTAAAATCAAAACCATTCCTTCTCTCTTGTCCATTTCCAAGGTCTGAGGACATTCAGACTGGCACCGAACGGAAAGCCCTTGTACAGGCCAATGGCACCCCTCTACATTTTCTACTTTTCCAAACCAAACTGGTGTCCCCGAAATGATTTTCATCAACGATTTTCAAATAAACGGCGCATTTTCAAGGGGATATATACTCGTATACATGATTATATTCTGCTATTGTAAGATTGAAAGAACATCTTTTCAACCGCAGCAATTTTGGACGAACGCTTTTTGTAGTCCAATTCTGTGCCTCCCGTTAAAGGTATAGCTGCTTCGGTAATGATAGAAATGTACTACTTGAAATCCGAAGCTTACTGTTTATAAGGATGATACCAATGCCAATCCTCCCGAGAAATATTTCCGTTTGAAATGTTGTCATCATTTAATTTGAAGACCGCATAGGGCCTATGGGCCTAAACAACAATTTGCAAAATTTGGCTGGTTTTGTAAAATTCTGATTACCGTCAATGTTACCGTCCCATTTTAGTGGTGCCTTTTGCATTTCCTTTGCCCTAGGCCAATCATAACCTTAGACAGTACGTTCACACCAATATTGCATTGCCTCGATTTGCATAACAAAGAGGTATTGAATATGCGCATATAGCTCCGACATATTAATTATTGTTGGGGGTCTTGGGCAATCCGAGGATGCACATCCAGATTTCCCCTGACAAAACTGTAAAATGTTCGTTAAAAAATAGTTTGAGAGAAATGGGGAGGGGGGTTACATATACCACCACAGAGCTTTCACTAGCCTTTACACATGTACGTCCAAACAGACATGCATAAACTACTGAAAAAGAATGTATGATTATTTACGTTTATACTAATTAATAAATTGAAAACAAAAATACATTCGAAAAAGTTGACCGAGGGGACGCATCCTCCTTCCCATCAGGGTGCCTGATACTTATGTAGGCCTACATTGATTACATTTTCAAATTTCTGGAAAGTTTGCAAATTCCCCGGTACCGTTGGATTTGCATCATATCGCGTTCATTGAATTGTGTGCAAATAAACAGGAAAAGTATACTTTTTCCCGTACACTTTAAATTTGTTTACATCCCCCTCAAAACAACAACATCATTATCAACAACAACAACAACAACAACAGAATGACTGGCAACTCCTAAATATTCTGCATTTAGAACTAAACACGGTCGTTGCTACGGGGGTGTTTGCACACGCACCCGTGTTGTTGTCTGCAAAATCTTTTTCTTTTCAAATAAAATTGCATAATGAAAGAAATACAAAGTTTTAAGTGCAGGGTGCATTATAGTATACTAGTAGTAGTTACATTCATCTCCCCAATTAGGCAAAACAAAAATTGTTGTGATGCCCTCGGACCAACCGACCGTGAAAATCAACAGAATCAGGGTCGGCGTTTTTGTTTTCCTTCAAATCTCTGTCTCAAAAAGTGTTTGTATTTGAGGTACCTTCTTTACTGTATGCATATTTTTATGTAAACAATTAAACCAGGGGGTTCGTCCAACGTTTAGGCCTAAACACATACGCCCGGACTTTAATCCGTCCCGCTCGTTAAAGCTCCATTCGGGCTGAAGAGTATCCTAGCTAAAAACCATAAACATCGGGTCTAGGGAGGTCTAGCTAAACAAAGAAAAAAAAGGACAGCGCATGTGAAAATGCTATGTACATACAACCAATTCGATGTATTTTAGAGATGTATCAATATATTGTAGCGGAAGAGTCCAATCGATTCGGCAAAAACTTCCTAGTATCTCATTTAATCGGTTGATATGAAGCCAAAAGTTAGAATACTTCCATTTGGTTTACTTCTCGGTGATTCAAGAAGTCGGTCGCGAAGCCGAGGGAAAATTGTTTACCTGTCCAGGGGCAACAACACTTATTTTTGCTTTAAATGGCAGCCCTCGGCGTCAAAAGACTGCTCCCTTTTATTAAAATTTTATATAAGTTTTTGTTCAGCACTTCGGTTTCAGGTTTTAGTTTCGTAACACGATAGAGGTAAACAAACTTTCTCATGTGGGCGGCCCCGAGGCGCATGCGATATGCACGTGTACATGTATGTGCACACAAATATAATGTACGTAAACGGAAACCAAAATATCCACATAACAGAACGCGCGCGCGCAGCGAGAGGAGGGGTCTAAAATTTGACTATTTCTATTGGAAAAAAATACCAAAAACAGCAATTATGAAGATGACATGGCCAAAAATCTTTGGCTCCTCCTCGGACAATAATTCATTGCCGCTTTACGATGCCAATACCGTCGCCAAACTTCAGAGTTACTTCGGGTTGTATCCCGCACCCGTGGTATCGGAGAACGGACACCACTTGCTAGCCAACGGGACAAGCAACGGTCACAGCGTGTCGGGCGGCGAGGGGCCTACCAGGAATGGCGACGCGGGCACGGCCGAGCCTCCCCACGGCGACACGGTGCCGCAGGGCAAGACCAAGAAGTGCTACGTGGTTCGCAATAAGTGGTGGTTCTACCTGTTCTCCATCGGGGCCACGCTAGGCGACGACGTGTTTTATTTCATGATTTTTCCCATGGCTGTTGCCAACTTTTCTTGGTGGGCTACCCGTCGTATGTTCATCATCTGGGGGATTTGCATGTACATCGGGCAGGCGAGCAAGGAAATGTTGAAATGGCCCCGGCCGAGCGAACCGCCGGTGGTACGGTTGGAGAGGCGATATTTTATGGAGTACGGTATGCCGTCTACACACGCCATGGTGGGCACTCTAATGCCGTTTTCTTATTTGGCGGCAACGTGGAATCACTATGAGGTAAAATGCGACAATTCTCGTGAATGTTTTTAAAAACCACTTTCAATTGTTTTTATTGGCAGTAGATCTATGTGATGCTCCGGGGCGTTGTTGATTTGTGATCTTTTTATACATGGTATTAGATCTTTTTATACATGGTATTAATTGTGAACATTGATGATCTTGTCTTGGGGCAATCGGTGGAGGTACTAGGAACTGGACAATTGTTTAATCATGCCCCCCCCCCCCCCCCCCCAAAAAAAAAATGCTCCCAGACATTGGGATAAGTTATATTTTATGCCCAGTGGTGGGGACCTTTGTCTCTGAGTAGAAATAAAAATGGGTATGTTACGTTTGTGCAGTATCCAGGGGTGGGGGGAATTTCGGAGATAACGATTTTCACCTTGGCCTTAGGAGTGGGGTAGTTGGTGGGGGAGGGGGTGGCAGGCTTTCAAGTAATCCTACTTTTCCTACCTTTTTCTTTTTGTTTTACCTTGCTCCTACTTTTCCTACTTTTTCTTGAAATTCCTATTTATTTTCCTACTTTTTCCTAATTTTTAGTCACACAACCCCGAAAAATGAAATCTCATTGAATATTTTTCGTAACAGTGATACACACTGTCATATGAAAATCACCCAATAAAGGGCTTGGGTGCAGGAGAATTGCAACTTTATTTCCAAGAGATTTAGTTGAGGATGGAGCACAAGTGTGGTGAGTACATCACGTGTAAATTGAGGCTTGTGATGCTGCGAACATGGGCGAGTATCAACGAAAACTACTCCTGAAAGCCCCAAAAGTCCTACTTTTCTCCTGATTTTGTCCTCCAAAGTCCTACTTTCGTCCTGTTTTTTATATTTTGTTTTTGATCCTACTATTCTACTTTTTTCACCTGAGTCTGCTTGAAAGTCTGCTTGGGACAGTTGATAGGAGCATGATTCTGGATTGGTGGTGGTATTGGTAATATTGCTAGGAAGGAGGTCATGATAATAATGGTAAGAAAAAAATATTTGTACAGGGTTATGTATGATTCAGTTATGTATACATATGATCAAAAACTAATAATATATATTAAATTATTCAAAATAGTTCATGGAAAAATGTCCTTGTCTTGAAAGCTTTTATAGCTCTGTGTTTAATAGTTTTGTACTTGACTGAATACATGATTTGAATTGCAGTACTCCCATGCACTGGGTGTGGTGTTAGCCTGCAGCTGGACTTTGCTGGTGTGCTTCAGTCGGCTATACAAGGGAATGCACTTTGTCCTGGTGAGTATTATTAATTTAGCCATGATCAAGATGTTGGGCATAACCTCTTGAATACGGACGACAGCCATGTCCGCTGTTTGAAAAAGACCACCTGGTCATCTAGACGCGTATTCCTGTGCATACTCAATCCATTGTTTGCCTGTTGTTTGCATTATGATTGGCTGCACAAGCCCGTATCAGCACTCCCTAATAACAGCCGGCCAGAGTTGAACACTCGGGACCCTTTCCTTTTTTAGTATTGGGAGGCGATGTACGGTCAAGTGTCCATGGTCCTGGCTTGCCTACGAGCACAGGCCCTGCACTGATGCTATCGTCTGGTACGTTAGGTGGCAACACACATGATTTCTACTGTTTGTACCGCCAGTTTGTAGCAACATAGGGAATTTTCCATGATAGCAATATGTATCGCTAGGGTAGGGGTTGTGTGCAAAGATAATTGCAGGCCGGATGGGAATTTCCCTTCGTGTTTTTCCGCAATTTTTTTTTTTGCAGGTTATGTAAATGGCATCCAATCTGCAAGATTCTGCCATCAAAAGTAGCATATCATTTTTCCTTTTCGAGATATATGTAGGAACCCCAACCCCTATTTGAGATGATAAAAGTAACTTTTTGCCATATTTGGCCCCCTCCTGGTGCCCACAGAGATTGTCAGAATGACGTCATATTTCATGTGCATAAACTCTAGGTGCATGTGTTTGCTTCTTATCAAGGACTCTAACCTGCCACACCCTTTTTGGGAACGTGGCCATGTGTCTGAATTTGGGTCCGCAGAAAAAAAGCCAAAATGACGCCCCCCCCCCCCCTCTTCTAATGGGCGGTTAACCCAATAAATAACGACCAATCCAACTGAAAGTACTATATCCAATCTACATTTTGGTATAAAATTCAGGTTGGTATCTTTTTTCCTTCCTGAGTTACGGGCTTTTTGTGAAAAAGGCATACTGTGCACATGGGACAACAAACTTTGGAGAAATAAGCAAACACTTGTATAAAGTTTGTTGACCCATATGCAAAATATTCCCTTTTTGTCTCGCCTGAACAAAGTTCAGAAAGAGACTATGCAATCACTCGTTTGTGTACGTAGTCCGTATGTGTTATTTTTGTTAAAGTTTTGACAAATTGGTCTTATACGCAAAGTTGAAGTCCAATTGCAATCAAACTTGGGTCATGCATTCAATATTGCAACTTTATATGATGCTTGTGTCAAAGGTCAAGTACTGAGGTCAAAGGTCATTTTAAGTCAAGTTGTAAAATAGGCTGGAATTGTAAAATTGGTCTTTTATGCAAAGTTGAAGTCCACTTGCAATCAGCCTTGGGTCATGCATTCAATATTGCAACCTTTATATGATGCTTGTGTCAAAGGTCAAGTACTCAGGTCAAAGGTCATTTGATGTCAAGTTGTAAAATAGGCTGAAATTGTAAAATTGGTATTATGCAAAGTGGATGTGCAATCAAACTTGGGTCATACATTCAATATTGCAACCTTTAGGCCCTATATGATGCTTGTGTCAAAGGTCAAGTACTGAGGTCAAAGGTCATTTGAGGTCAAAGGTCATTTGAGGTCAAGTTCTAAAATAGGCTGGAATTGTCCAACTTGTCTCATTTGAAAACTGGAATCAAACTTGGGTCATGCATGCACTATTGTAACCCTTATGATGGTCGTGTCAGTAATATCTTCATGCTTTCATCCTCTCTAGCCTTCACACCCTACTCAAACTTCCATTCTCTTTTTACACTAACCCGTGCTCCTTCAACCGTTATCAGTGCCCATGCATTCTTCTCGGGTAATCACAAAAGCAGGCGAGAGACGTGGTTCGAGAACCACCTTTTTTAAAAAGCCTGTAAACCATACAGGTAGGGAAAAAGATAACAATCTGAATTTTACACCAAATGTCTGAATGTAGATTGGATGTAAGTTTCAATTGGATGGGTAGCGACCTATTGGGTATACTGCCCATCAAAAGAGGGGGGTCATTTCGGCATTTTTCTGCCTGCCCAAATTCAGACCCTTGCCACGTACCCCAAAAGGGTGTGGTTGGTTAGTCCTTGATAAGAAGCAAACATATGCAGCAAGTGTGTATGCATATGAAATATGAAGTCACTCTGGCCATCTCTGTGGGCCATCTCTGTGGGCCATCTCTGTGGGCCATCTCTGTGGGCCATCTCTGTGGGCCATCTCTGTGGGCCATCTCTGTGGGCCATCTCTGTGGGCACCAGCAGGGGGCCAAATATGTCAAAAAGGTTCCTTTTGTCATCTCAAATAGGGGTTTGGGGGACCTACATGTATATCTTGTAAAGGAAAAATGATAATGCTACTTTGATCGCAGAATCTTGCAGATTGGATGCCAATCAACCTGTGTAATGTGTATCACATTTTTTGTTAAAAATCCCAGCGCATTTTGGAGATATGGGCCTCCAAAAATGCAAAAAACATTACTGATGGAAAAAGCTGGCAGGGTAGGAATTTTCAGGGGGTCATATCTCAGAAACGACTTTGAGGTGGCCGGTAAAATAATGAGGTATTTTTAGAGAAAGTTTCAACCAAATCTAAGTCAGTCACCTGACAATTTTAGGTGATTTGGCACGGAATGACCCATATTAATGTTTTGTATTTGTGTAAATATTCATTTTTAGTTAAAAATGTATGGACACCAGTTTTAAGCTGTTTGGGCACACCCTTGGTAAAGAAATGTATAGTTCAGTATGGTTTTGTGTCATGGTTTGTATGCCGTTTTGTTCAGGCAAAAGAAAACCAAAACTGTCTTGGGCAAGAATACAAGTAAGCATAATAAAGATTAGTACGCACAGATGATTTTTTTGTTAATGCAAGTTCGCCCCAAACAAGGCTAAAAGCCACTCGAGGTACATGTACGGAGCTACAAAGGAAAAAATAGAATCAAAGATGCAAAGAGGTAGGAATTAATATTCCTCTTGAAACAGGAGAGATCATAAGATGAAGAAAAACATACACCAGGCAAAGAATTCCATAGAGGTACAGAACAAGGGGAAAAAGCTATTGGCATAGCTTTTGGTTCTGCATTTACACCAGGTATGGAGTATATTGGTGGGAACAGGCAGAAACATATTTCCTTTTCCATCATCGTTATGTCTGTAATTGAAAGGTTCACAAAATGAGCAAAACTGCATGTGCTGTGTTACCGAGCCTCCCACAAGTGACTAAGGTATTTATCCTTCACCTAATAAGAGGAAAAACACTCTTTCTTTTTTCTTTTTTTATGCAAGTCGCCTAATACAAGGCCAAAATCCACTCTACGTGTAGGTAAAGGGCTACAACAGAGGTGATGGGGTTTATTAGCCACATAGCCCACATTTTAGGTTGCCAGCCCAACCACACTTCCTGGGTCCAGGTCTAAAATAGAGGATAAATTTTCAACAGATACCAAAGAAATTATCCCAATTTTCAGACCTATGCGAGGTAAGTTCCATCAACTTACCTGCATTTGGGTAGTCAAAAAGGAGGAATAACTTTAAATATGATGTGAAGCATTGCATGCTGGATGCGATGAGAAAGTATGCACGTACAGTAACACCATGAGAAATTAATCTCTTCAAGGAAGTGTGGTTCTGAAAAGTACAGAGGGAGTGAACTCAATGTTTTGGACAGTGTGCTCTGTCTGTGATCAGGAGATAGCTGGGCTGTGGATGACACGTGCTGCTCTCTGTGGGAAACTGGCTGTGTGTGCTCAGTGGAGTGTGACCAGAGTGATGGTTCCAGTTGATGTGGGCCCTGTTCACATACTTATAATGAGTAGCTTTTTGACTACAGTAGAACACATCAGTACATAAAGTTGTAAACTTCACAGTTCATGGTCATTATGGAGTCAAGTATACTCGGAATTAGTGTATGTTGCTCAATCACATGTATACAACTTTTTTTTTGTAGTGCTCAGCATAGAGCTAGTTCTAGCTGTATTGTAGCGGATATCATGCAGCTTGTCTTCGTGGAGGGTTTTACATGTGATATATTTGCCAAGGCTTGAAATTCAAGAAGATTTGATTGGAATACATGCTTCTGGGCACAACACCATACATGCATGTGTGGCATCGTGTAACATTATGAGTTAGCTGCTGAAACCAACAATGTCCAACAGGAATATCAAACTGTAGGATCATGTTGGATTCAACATGCTTAGGGTTAATTAGGGCTATTTAGATTTTGAAAATTTGAAGTATGCAGATTCTTGTTAAATGTCAAAGATCTACACTGCAAAGATTTACACTACCCCACCTGGGTTTATAGGTCTGAAAATTGGGACAATTTCTGCGGTATCTATTGAGGATCTATTCTATTTACGTGTAGATCTGGACCCAGGTGGTGGGGTTTACAACCTAAAAAGGGGCCAACCGTATCACCTCTGTTGTAGCCCTTTACATAGAGTGGCTTTTAGATTTGTATTGGGTTCCATAAAAAAAAGAAAAACGTGTGGTGTTATGGATGCAGTATTTGTATTGATTTGTTGTTTAATTTTTGTAGTGTAAAATCTATAAAAACTAGGTGGTTGCGAGTTGCGACAACACGTTGGGTGTGTATCGCTTTGAATGAACAAGTCCCAGTAAGCATAAATTAAGTAATGTGCTAAAAGATGTCTGATGAGTTGTGTTTTGTTCATGGCAGGATCTTGTGGTGGGCGTCACTTTAACCTGTATCCTCATGCTGCTCATCTGGCCATGGCTGGACATCTTGGACCACTTCCATTTGACCCATCCTCAAGCCCCCTTGGTCATCATCTCAACCGCCGCCTTTCTCTGCATATGCTACCCGAGCCACAACGGCGTGGCGGCCACGCGGGCCGACACCATCACCATCCTGGGCTCAGTTTCTGGCAACCTCTGCGGCTTCTGGGTGCTAAACCAGGCTGGGATGGTGCCCGATGTGGTGGAACCCCTGGGTGGGGTCATCTCCTGGCCGGGTTGGGCAGGGGCTGGGGTGATGTTCTTGAAGTACGCATTTGCGCAGGTGTTTGCCCTTCCCGTGTACCTGATCACCAGGGCTCTGCTCCTGCAAGCCATCTCGGTCATCTTCAACGTCGAGATCAATGAGCGGACCAAGAAGCTACTGTTTGTCGAGCTGCCGTATCGCTATATCACTTTTCTGGTGCTGCTCTTCGCCGTGTACACCGTTTGTCCATTTGTGTACATCAAGTTAGGTGTTTAGTAAGATTTTTTTTACTCAAACAGGAAAACTGTTTTTGGGAGGCGGAATTGTGGAATTAGCCTTCATCAGGAGGGCGCCATTTAAGTTGAGTTTAAGATGAATAGCACCATCCTCTGTCCACCATGTCTCTAGAAGACTTATGATTTGGATTACACGCCTGATGATTTAAGAGAATCCAGTGGTTCCCCTTTATAGTCATCAAAATGACAAACCGGATCTCAAACAGAATAAAAACAGAATAAAGCAGAATAAAAACATGTTTAGCATCCCCGCCCACTTCTTTTTTAGCTGCCACGCCTTTCTTCTTCTTCTTTTTAGGGTTCCCGCAGTCATGGAAAAATACTGGAAAATCCTGAAATTTAAACTACATGTACATCATCATGAAAAAAAAGTCATGAAATTTTGTTATTTTGCAAGGAGTCCTGGAAAATTGATGTTTTGAGAAAAAATCCATTGAAAAGTCATGGAATCTCACACAATAAGAATTGGTCATGGAAAACCGTTACTATTTTTTCCATAAAAAGTCATGGAATTTAAAATTCCTCTGGGAACCCTGTTTGTTTGTTTTTCTTCTCAAAAAGGAATCCATGAAAATTTTGAAGAGAAGTGAAAAACGGGACATAGGAAATTTGTACCAGTCGATCTGCTCATGATTTGAGTGAAAGCCATCTCAAAACAAATGAGGGCGGCCATCATGGAAGAAGTTGCTTGGCAGGATCTTAAAATAGAAATGAAAAGGGGGCCTTTTTCTTCCTTTTTGAAAATGGCACGGCACTAGAAAAAAACATTTTTTGGCCTAAAGACCAGTTCAAACAAGAAATTTAACTAAGTGAATTTGATAGGTAATGCTGAATACAGTCATTGATGATTGTTGATGTCCAGATATCTATTTCACTTTTGCGTTGACATGAAATATAAACCAGCCTTAATGGTCGACAAAATCATGACGGGCTCCATAACAAGGTTTTTTTTGCAATCCTCCAATGTTATGAAAAGAAAGTTCTCCTGAATATTTCAAGTGTGGCCTTAAAATCAAGGGACTGTATATTTTGTATGGAAACTGTGGTGGTTCGTTTTATATATTTTTATGCCATTCCACATTCGCCTAACTACCACTTTTTGTGTGTGACCACTCGTAAGATACATTCTGCTCTTTCTAAGCTTGTTCATCCTGTAGCAATCGATGCAGAATTAAAATTATCCTCCTACTATTATAACTATCACAACCTATCAAAAAAACCAAATCCTCTCCTCTCCCACAGCTTGTGTGTCTCAACCTGTCACTGGATAGGTTTTGATAGATAGGGTAGTTAATTGGCTCCAATTTGGCACGGAGAGAGGGAGGGTTTGCTTAGGCCTACACTACATAATAATACTTTCAATATTCAAGTCGATGCAAGATTGGTATTTTGCTGACTCCTATTTCACCTGTATCTTCATGACATTAGCACTTTATGGTAATCACTTAAACAATGTGCCTTGATGCATAATTATGTATTTCTTTATGTTTTATTCATGCCACAAATGTGGCATGTGTTGTTTCAGCGGTTGTTTCAGCGATCATTGTGTGGAATAGTCAGATGTTCCTATGGAGAGGGAAGGGGGTTGTGTTTATATGTAGCCCAAATGTTACCTTTGTGTTTTATATTTTTAGACAATGAAATTTTATGGCCATATTTTGAACTTTATACCAAAAATTCAAAATTTTTGAAACATGTTCCAGGATTTCTGGAATTTAGGTCTTCAAACATTGAATATCGCCCAAAGACGTTTTTAAGCCCTGCCAAAAAAAAATGTCTAAAGTAGCAGCTGGGGGTATCTGTGACTTTACTATGTAGTACCTATTTTTTCGCATAGATTTTCCCCCCAAATTTATCAACAAATGTTTTGATGCACACATTTTGCAAATTTGTATTATAATTACTGGCAAGTAATTTGAGGAGACCAAAGTTTTAAACAAATGCAGTTTGATTGTTGTAATTGGACTAAAAACCACTAATTGGCGAGATACAAAATAGAATTACAACACTGCATTATCTGGGTCGGCTTTCTAACTTCATGGCACTATATCTAAAGGCATAATAAATACATGCTTAAAGTCCTTTTCAGGGTCAGCAATCCAAAATGCCGTAAAAAAAGCAAAAGGAAAAGAGAAAATGCTTCCCAGGCAGTCTGTTGCATGTTTTGAATCGATTGGGGATGGGGACTCCAATGTCAGAGAAAGTCAGCTTGACAAAAATTAGTGCCGTCGTCTTGGACTGCCATATGTTCTTAAAAATAGAAGTAAAAGGGGGCCTCCTCCTTCCATTTTTCGTTTTGATAAAGACATGTTGCTAAACGTGCGGTTTTTATTTGCCTGGGTATTCAGCGTTCCTAATGTCAAGGGTCTTTACAAAAGATCAAAGGAATCTCAGCATTTCAGGTGTGTCTTGAAAGCATTTTCTCTGCCTGGCATATAAAATGCCCTTCATCTAAATTTAGAAATGTGCTTGGAGATTCTGTCCATGGTGTTTTTGTTGACAGACTAAACCTCAGCTCCGTTTAGTCGAATGACACTTCCGCATTCATGTTCAGTACTTTCTAAAAAAAGAACACCGTCAAATAAAGAAAATATCATCAGATAAATCACACAGGAAACTGAATAAGTAGTTTTTGATCATTTTTCAAAATAGAACGAAAAGTTGATTTGAACCTGCGACCCCGGGTTCGGTCACTGCCCGGGTTACTGTACCATATTTCTAGTTCACGCGTGAATCAGTGTGGTGATCCAGAACAATGGCGTATAACATCAAACTTCGGTATAGAGTACCGAAGTGATGACGTCAATCAGTGCAATGTTTGGAACCAGAATACATTCTAAACTGCATGTGTTTGGAACCAGTTGCCGCGGCAACTGACGTCAGACTTCGGTACTCTATTGAATTGAGCTATATCTTTCCTATGTTGGCCGTCCCCCAGTTTTAAGTTTCTTTGCTAAGGTTGCGTTACTCAAAAGTCAAAAGCCATTAATTTAGGAGAAATAATATATCTAGTTGTTATCTTGGCAGAAAAATCTTTAAATCTGAAGTATTGGGAGATGTACCGTACCCATTTTAAGGTTGCAGTTGAATCAGGTAGTTATGCATTGTACACACAGTATCCAAATGCAAAATGAAATGTTTGTCTAGAGGTAGGCTGTTTTACTTAGGATTATATCAGTGGCATACAGTTCGACCTGATAGGAAAGCATTCCTTATCGGTATTTGTAAAGATATGGATTAATGCATGTGGCACTTGCCGTCTAACTACCAGTTTGTTTTTTTTTGCGGGGGAAAAGTAGTCCCGACTTTTGGAACATGGCCAACTTGTAAAAGGAGGGGTGGAGCATCGCCCCCAGGATCTTTTGCTGTCCAGCACAATTCCTCATGCATTGAAGGTTTATAGATGAGACATGTGGTCTTAGTCCTTCAGTGTTCAAAATCTCTTTCTAAACTAGGGCATTTCAGATCGTCAAATTAGGATTTCGTATTCTGAATTTTTAAAGAAACAAATATTGCAAATTAGTAATAGTGTATAAACATTACAAGTTGAATGTGGCTAGCCGCTATTAAAATGTGCTTATTATAGCCCCACACGCTATATGATGCTTCTTCACGCAAGCCATGCATTTTGTTTCCATACAGTAGTGTATGGATCATAATTATTGTATGGGTACCATATGGTAACAGTGGTTTTTTAGGTGCACTTAGATCCTAGATGTTACGTTTGCAAAAAAGAGGGGAACATTTACAATTATGATAGATACTTTATGTACGGACTAATTCAGAAAAGTCGAGTTTGTATTCACGTACTACACATAGTTGAAGTTTTTCTGTGACGTCTCTGAAATAGTATGCATTTGTATTTTTGTAAGCCTTACATGACAATGGCTGTATGGCTTCTTTTTACTCGTTGATTTTTATGTTAAACATTGTATACACGTACATGTGTCATTTTTCAAACTGGCTTCTGCTTTGACTTCTCGTTAGGTCTTCAGTTGTGGCAAGATCTGGGGCATTCTTAGTAATTTTGTTTGCTACATTTAGGGCCTACATTAAAGTTTTTATCTTAACCAGAACCTGTTCATTTCATTCTAGTATTCAAGGCTTCAGTTTGGCAATTTAGCCAGGGTACAGCTGAAGAGAAGGCCAAAGTTGAGGCCACCAAAGCCGAAGTCATGGTTTGAGAAATGGCCCTTATTCGAATAATCTTTTTCAATCATGTTAAAAAAATCTCGCTGTTTACGATGATCAACATTTTATATTGGTGCAGACGGCCAGACGCAGTTTAAGGGCGGGGCGATAGGGTGTTAAAAACCCTAACTCCTGGAGCTTAGCCCACAGTGACCTTTCCCCGTTATTTTCAAGCAGTATTTCAAAATGTCCAGTGTTCTATGGGGCCTTATAAATGTAGATAAATGTATTGTGAAACCGTACTGAAGTATTCCAAGCTGGTTTTTTGTATATGACCTAATTTATGAACAGAAAAGAATGAATTAACGACTGTGCTTCCGCTTATGTGCCACGGTTAATGATATTCAGTATCTGTTCGCCAATTTATTGGTGAAGCAAAAAGCCAGCTTAGGTGAACATAAATTATGTTTGTGCTCCTGTATTCTTATAACACTTCATAGAAAAGTACTGAAGATGAAATATTTTTATTCAAAATCTAAAAGACGTCTAGAAAAATTTCGAGTGAATATTTTTGATGGAGATATACGTTTGTGTGAAATTTTATTTTAAAAATATTGTAAGTTGAAACGCAAGGTGGTTAGACTGCTTTAATTGTAGAATTAAAAAGTAGAGTACGGTAGTGAAAATGTGATGTTTTATTAAGAGCCTGAGCGCTGATTAATTACAGTGAATGACGGTTCTGGGAAACGGACACTGTTTCATGTGTCTTTTATTCGTTTCTGAATCCTGCTTCATTCCCAATATCCTACAGATCTCACCATGTGTGCCCGGCAGAAGGTCGTTAGGGCGAAAAATGGGTCAAAAGGTCAAATTCGGGTTTTGGGGGTAACCGATAGAGCATTGGAATATCTTCATTTTGATATACATTTCGTCTCAAGGGGCTACGTCATTCTGACGTAATTAACCAAATGAAAAGGACCCAAGGGGATTTTGCATTTTTTGTTTCTGGCAAAAGGACGTTAGCGTGTAATACCCGAATTGTAACAATAGGTATATGATAAAAGTGCGTTCACATCTCCATTTCAGTGGGACGTAAACGCGCTTGGTGCACAGTTTGTTTCCGGCAAAAGGTCATTAGCATTTCACATGCCGCACGTTTAAGCCAGAATGACTTCCCGGCAAAAGGTTTTTAGCATAAAGATGTAAATAACTTCAAAATTAAGCAATATTTTTATTTTAAAATGCACAGCATTATTGGAAATATCAATAATTTTTATCTGACAAAAAAATCAACCTTTTGCGATTCTTAATTTAGAAATGCCAACCCATAAATTTTAAAGTCAATTTTCACAAAAAAAGTGTAATTACGCGTCAAAGCGTCCTTATAAGATCCTTCTGCCGGGCACACCACGGTGTATACCCTTACTGACAGCCAAGACCAGCTGTTTGCACTGTGAAGGTACATGTACATTTCGAGATTTTCCTCGATGTCAGGTTGGCGCAGTATATACTTCCACCGCTATGACTAGGGTTCGAATCCCACCACTGAGCCGACATGTGCATTGGGTTTTCAGTCCCTGCCTGATTTCGTGCGTTTTCCCCAGAATATCATTGGGTTTTTCCTCCCACTTCTAAAACTGCACATTTCTGTGTCGTCTTATACAGGTTTCTTCAGGCTTTCGAGCTATAGTGCGATGAGCGCTTTTAAGGAATCCTTGGTTTCATTGCCAAAATTAAATTAAATAAAAGTAATAATAAATGATCCACAGGCTGCATGCAATGGCCTTCTCTCCAACATCGCAAGCGATCTGCTCGACTGGACTATATATTGTATAAGATCGTACAAGGGAAGTTCTCTTTCTACCCCCTCCCTTGATCCAGGCACACCAGAGGTAGTCAATTAAAGCTCGCCTTACTTTCAAGTAAAACAGATTTCTTTCTTTCCAAACATTATTATTCGGGACTGGAACGCCTTATGAGCCAGTAGTCAGTCCACCGTCTGTCGAAACCTTCAAAACGAGCCTCGAATCATATCACTCAACATTAATTAATTTGTTTTTCAACCACATCCAAACAGTGGAAGAACGGCCAATTACAGGAATGGGATAAACAAATAAAGAAGATACACTAGCATAAATATTAAAACCATTTTGTATATTAAAAACTAACAAATATTGTTGAAACATAAGAAACTTATTTATTGTTTCTGCTGATCGACTGGAAATTTAATTGAATGAACCAGGGGATTATAGGAGGGAAAACTGCTGTAAAATAACGTTAAGAAACACTTGGATGTAACGATCACAAATAAAAGGTATTACATGTAGTTTCAGTCTGAATGCTTACAGTTTAAAAAGATTCGTCAAACAATCCACACTGGAAACTGACTAGGTAAATTTGAATATATTTTCAAAGTGAACAACAGAAACTGGCAGGAGCGGGATTCGAACCTGCGACCTCCGGGTTACCATACCGGCCGGCGCTCTACCAACTGAACTATCTTGCCCTATGTTGGCGGTCTCCCAAATTGTCAGTATCTTTGTTCGGGGTGGGCGCTAGTCAGAAGTCATAAACCCAGTATGCCGTTTAGCCAGGGATCACACCCAATTTTACGATACAACCTGGGAAGCGAGTCACTCAATGAGTGATACGACTTATAATTCGTCAAACAACCCACACTGGAAACTGACTAGGTAAGTTTAAAAAGATGGTACAATTATGGACAATAATTAACACGCAGCATAATAAACAGAGCCAGCCAGTGTAAGAAAATGTCAAATGTCAAATATGATTCCATATACATGAAATAACAAAAGCCCAATCCCGTCAACCGAGTCACGATAAAATAGTGAAAAACTGCTGTTTAAACAGAATGTACTATGTTCTTAAAGATACATGCATATTGTCAGTGCTCTTGTTTTTTTTTATTCCTATGAGTGATACAAAAGTTGTTCACTTTTTAATGAGACATCGAACGAAAAAACCTAGCCCCTTTTAATTTTCGAATAATTGCGCTACAAGTATCGAATTATTTGCGACCCGACAATATTTTGGGCGTATCTTTGTGCTCGAAAGCTTTTTTTAAGAGCGGCAGACTCCGAAAATAGCCAACAAGTAAAACGAAAGTACATTAGGAAAAACTATTGTTGAAGAGCACGGACAATATACAGTTATCCCCAAACTTATTCATACCCGGACCCTATGAAAAATCTGGTAGTTTGCTTTTATCGCATACGTACAAGCTGGATTGGCGGAACTAATTAGGCTTAATTTGGCATGGGTATGAATAGTTTGGGGCATAACTGTATCTTTAATGTTGTTGGAATCGAAATAAGCCAATAGGCCTACGTTTATAGAGGTCTTCAGAAAGTCTTCTTGAAAACAACCGAATTTCAGACGGAAATATTTCTCAGGTGGATTGCTATAATATATACACACCCTTTACAAAACCCTCCCATGGGATTCCCACGGTCCAATTCACCGTACAATTCCCATGGGGTTTTGCATCGGAGATTTTTAAGGGCGTATATGCACCCGCATTTTAACCCTATTTCCGACAATTATACTGGAAACTGTACGTCAAATTTACATTTCCATATTGCGTCCTCGCCTCTTCATTCAATGTTCCTCTTTTCCGTCTTTATTTTATTTATTTATGTATTTATTTATTTATGTATTTTTTTATTTTACAAAATGTGGGTAGGATTATTCTCTGGACCGCCCCAGTAAAAACGTGGGGCAAAATCCCCCCCCCCCCCGCGGGATCTCAATATTTGGTTGTCAGCTCTGCCTACTAATCATATTCAACATAGCGTGACGGTGACAATTGCGTCCGTGTTCAAAGCCCATTTCTTTCACATAAAACACAAAAGACACCTGCACTTTAGCAGCGCAAAATACGGACAGGATATTATTGTCTGAGTGAACTTTGTACGTGCAGAATAATTTCTATGCTCGCTCGGCACACACTCGTAATATTTGGCCCATATTATCTCGTCATAACCAATTTAACCGCCTTTTCTTTGTCGGGTTGCCAGCGCGTGACTTTTGCAATGGTTTATGCATGTCTGTGTCATGTTTGTAAAGTGGTTTTCACCGTGCCTATTATATGCCATGCGCATAATTTTTGTAGCAGGAATATTCAAAAATAACATATATTTCCCATTTCATTCAAAATTCCTGTTGCATTTCAATGAGAAACCAGTTGGTTATCCAGTGCGTATGGATTGATACATTTCTTCGTTTTTTCAGTTCAGTTGAGTTTTAAATAATGTTTGTCTGCGTTTTTCCCCATTGACGTTCATTTTTAGGGGTTTCATGTTTTATTTTGGTTCACGCAATGTTTCCTTTTTGAGAATAAAGCTTTAAGTGATGACGTCAAGTTTTGTAACCAGAATATTTTTGTTATTTTGTGTCAATGTGTTTGCATGGCTGGCTGTTAACAAATGAACAGTCGAAATCAACATTTGTTTGGAGCCAGTCGTCGCGCCAACTGATGTCAGACTTCGGTACTCTATTGTGTTTATGATGTACTGCATTGTCACAGTTGATGAATATTGCCAATTCCCTATATTCTACCATTATGTCCTGTGGGTTTTTGTATAGTACGTCGAGAGGAACAAATCAGCCAAGCGACCAAAACCCGTTGAAATGTTCTCGCGTCTCACGAACCTACCTGCCGGTGCATGTGAACTATGTTAATTAGGCCTAAGTAGTTGTTTCATAATGCACGTCACGTACGTTCCAATAGGTTACTAAATTTCTGCACATGCGCTCAAAATAGATTTCCATAATAATTATCTACAGCAGCAATGTGTTCCAATGTAAACATTTTGCATTTTGACTTTTTTTAATTACTTATAATTAAAATTTAGAGTTTTGGGGCCTTCAAGAATATCAGTTTCCGGTTCTGGAGTACTTCATGGAACTGGCTGTGAAACCGCTTTGTTACTCGAAATTTCAGTTTCTTAGCCAGTTTGATGTGAATATTAGGTTAAAATCTCCGAGATCTATGTCAGCACCATGTACCCTGTGTCAGATAATAGAGCCGTGGTTGCAAGCAGGGCGTGCTGTTACATAACCTGGTCATTTTCACGGCGTGCTCTTGCACTGGTGCTCAGTGATCATGTACGGAGCCAAATAATAAAGTTTGGAGATTTAAAATAGTAAGGAAAAGAAAGGGAAAAATTCAATTAAAAAAAACACACAACCCCTGAATTCATTCCAAATGTAATTCTTTTGGTTTTAAAGATATGATCTAAATTTAGGCAGTATAATATCTTGGACGTCCATGAATTCAAAATGGCTTTTATTTTTCAAACTTTGTAAGCCAATGTTTACATCGTAATTTTTGTGTTGTCAGGGACCCTCATCGCATATGCAAGCAGTCATACCCCCACATTGCCAGGAATTATATGACTGCATGGTCAATGCGGATGCAACGTATACGCGGGACTGACTAAGCACTTTCCGGGCACACATTTAGAAGAAAGAAGGCTTGGTTTGCATTATGTTAACTATATTATAGTCCCGTTGCTTAAGCAACCCTCATTGCATTTTCAATTATTAATTATCAACCACACAACGTCCGTGCGTGATGCATAAGGGCACATACTGCTCTGAAATACCCCACAAAACTCTTTGCTTTAGTCTCAGTTGCCTAAACCTATTTCCAACATCTACGTGTAGAAAATCTACCATAATGTGTAATCTTTACGGAGAAATGAGGAAAAACGAAGCATTGATATCTGGATAATCGCCCCAGCAAGGCTATAAAGGCCACTCTAGAAGAAGAAAAATAAGGAGGTGGTGGTGGGGGTGGGGGAAATTAGGAAAACTGGAAGTAGATTATAGAATGGAGGGAAACACAAACCGTGACTAGGCAAGGAGTTCCAACGAGATACGGCAAAAAGCTATAGAGTAGCTCTTTGTTTAGACTTGATTTCAAGTCCAAGGTTAACTCACAAGAGGACGCAAGAGGGCGCTATTTCCGGCACTATTCTGTGATTTCATTGGCTATCATGTCAGGCCGACAAAAACCACGATCGCAGACTTGGAACCAAGTCTACTCTTTGTTCTACATCTCGGCATAACTAGAGTGTATGGGTGCAGACCAGTAAATAGGCCGAAAATTGCCTACGCCGGCCAAATCACGATTTGCGAGCTCTCAAATTTTCTGCTTTTAGAGCATTTTGTGGGCCATGAACTTGAGGGTTTGTAAAAGAGAAGGCTGGAAGCCGTGCACAGGACTGTTAGCTTGTATTACTGTGAAATTCGGATGAAATTGGGCCCTAAAAGTTTTGCAATGGAGCGTAGCCATCATCTTTCAAGCTGGCAATGGGCTACGGGAAATTTCTCCCAAAAGTCATTGGTTAATCCCCATAAAATTGATCAGAAACTGAAAAATGATGAAATAAGCTTTAATTTGATATTTGCCTCAAACACCTTTGGAGAGTTCTAAGTATTTTTCCTGAATTTTTGAAGTTTGCGTATTTACAATTGAAGACCGTGACTATGGAAGTTTAGGCCAAGTAAACAAAATTAAATGTTTCTCGTCCCCGCCCGCTCCTTTTTTGGTCGCCGCCTCCTTTTGTTTTACTATTTAGGCCTACTTTTCAGAAAAAAGGGAAAAAATTCAACTTCCAAGGGTGCGACATAAGTAAATAAGGCCAAGTAATAAAAAAAAAACATGTTTAGCGTCCGGGTTGTTGTTTTTTTAAGAAAGAAGTGGAACTTTTTATTTTTTATTTTTTATTTTTAAGATGGCCGCCATTTTTTGTTTTTATTTCCAACAGCCGTTGGTTTTTCAACTGTTCAAAAACCTAAAATTGAAGATACATGTTGGACAAGAGAACTGAACATGTTTACAGTGGTTTTAATAGTTTTAGTTAGCTTGTATATTATTTTCCGGTTGATCGGTTGATATTTTCGGGATTTTTCGGGATTTTTCCCACTGGTAAAAAATAAAAATCTAGGCGGCCCCCTGAAAAGGAAGCGGGCGGGGTAGTCTAGACCAGTGAGTCTGCTCGCGATTTCGCGAGCGAAACTACGAAAGGGCCGAGACGTCCTTGTCGATGTGGCCTTGGTGTGCGTGTACTGTGTAGAGGACGCTGTACACACATTAACATGTTCGCTCTGCAGTGACCGCGTGATAAGGACGTCTTGGAACCAAGACTACGGGCGGGGACCTAAACATATTTTTAGTTCGCTTTAGTCTAAAGCATCCTGTGAAATCATGGCACCTGGTGTGTTGTCATTTTCACGTGATTGTCATTTTCACTGGGTTTCGGGTGATTTTTGGTCATGGTTGCATGGACCCATTAACCTTAAAGGAAACATGCTTCTCAAATTGAACGGATCACATTGTATTTCATAAATAAATTCATTTATATGTATTAAATGTGAATTAAAAGCCAAACTGGTTCAAGTGAAGTTTTAGTGTGATTATTTGCCGCTCAAAAATGTACCCCCCCCCCCTTTTTGAAATTTGTTGAGACTCAAATTGAGGGCGCTGTTCGTGACGTGACCGAGGCACCGAAATTCATGGATCGACTCGATAGTCTGGACCCGGCCCGTATACACACACTAAGTCTACACGTGCAATTTCGTAAGTTGCAACAACAACTAACATCGAACTTAGCCTGATTTTCTCCCTTTTAGCGAAGGCTCCTCGGGAAATGGGCCGTTTACCTGCTTTCGCCTTTATCTTACTCACATCTGGGAACTTTGTCGGGATGGCAGTGGACTTGAGCATATTTTTAATGGTCATCCCAAAGGATTTGAAAATACCGGTATCGAAACACGACGGCTCAAAGTGGTCGCTACATAACGCTGAAAAGCTGCTGGGGCCGGACCACTTTGCTCTTGTCACCTTCACTTTCGCCGTCCAAATTCTCCGATATTTCGCTTCAGTTGGAAATAAATGAAGGCTTACTCCATCCGTCGTTGTTTTGCTGCACCCAGCAGCCACACACCTTGTAGGCATGGCCGAAAAACACTATATTTTGCCTAGATTTTGGACGAAGAATTTTCGCCGTACAATGTACACACAATGCATACCCGTGATGAATGGGTTATGTGCCTCGATCTACGTCACACACTTATGTTAATGAGGGTCCCACTCAGGGGGCGGAGTAGCTTGGACAAAATTTTCAAAAATTGTTTTCTCATATTTAATCGGGAAAATAATTGTCTCTGGACACAAAATATCATTGTCAAGATAATACTTTATTGTTTTAAGCAGGAATAATGCAATATAGATCCTAAATCATGTTTCCTTTAAGTCAAGGTCCATGAGTCCAACAACCATGACAACAAATCACGTGAAACCCAGTGAAAAAGACAATCACGTGTCCTTGACCTACTCATAATGTATTCTGTATTTCCTCCTCATTTAGGCCCAAGGCCACAAAAGTGGAAATAGAATCTTATCGACGTGGAATTGAAGGAGATATTCCATGTTCATCGAGCTGTTTTAGCAGTCTGTAATCCCGTCTGTTTCAACTTCTTGCAGTTTTGTCTGTGATTGATTGTTTTTTACAGATAACACGTATACGCTTGCACTGTAAAAGAAAGTTGGTCAAAATGGGTAATTGATATTTTGCCCAATGTTGGGCAACATATCAACAACTCAAAATCTTGGGCAAATTCTTCCCAATAATTGGTCCATTTTTACCTGAATTAACAAACAATGTGGTAAATGAATACCAATGTTGGGTAAATAACAGTTACCCAATTATGTTTTACCCAACGTTTTTACAGTGTGGGGTATATCATCCTGGAAAATACATGTTCAGATTCAACTGCTATAACATAAGTTACCAGCATTATATACGTTATGAGCTGCCCAATGAATGAGATATACCAAACACACAAAAAACTCGGTCAATGATAAGTCATAGAAGGGTTCTTGAACTTCTTGGCTTAATGTTTTTAACTATGGGAGTGACACAGCTCTTTCATACAGTATTAAAGGCAACATAACAGTACCCTTCACTCCAACTAAAAGTAAATTACTCATCCCAGCGCCAACGCCAGCCAACTCCGGCCTACTTTTAGACCGCAAGAAAAAGACTGCTTTATAAACCGTCAAACAATCCACAAGGGAAACTGACTTGGTAAAGTTGAATACATTTTCAAAGTGAACAAAGAAACTAGCACGAGCGGGATTCGAACCTGCGACCTCCGGGTTACCGTACCGGCGCTCTACCAACTGAGCTATCTTGCCCTATGTTGGCGGTCTTCCAAATTGTCAGTATCTTTGTTCAGGTGGGCGCTATAGTCAGAAGTAAAGATACTTGGGGGTTGGAGCCACTGCGTATGCCATGCGTACATGTATTTTTGTATCGCTATACACGTGAGGACATTCCTTTGTTTCCCTTTGATATAACCCATCCCCATAGACTAAGCACTAGTTTGCCTGTCCTCACATTTTCCCGAACAAAGAAAACGAATGTGAGGACAGTTTTGTTCCCTTTGTTATAATTATACCCTCTTTTCTGTCCTCACTTTTAATGCGATACCATGACAGGAGGAGGGGGTCAAAAAAGTCGGCATTTCGTGCGTACGTACTTTATGGACGGCCCCTTATGCTTGTCAAGCAATTGACCAATCGCGGTCGAATCGCGTCACAACGCAGCTTGTGAATGTCCAATCACATCAATTATAATGGGTGCGTTCGATTAGCTTACACGTGTAAGTAGTGTTCTTTCGTTTTAAACGGTTCCTACGGCACCGTCGACGTTATACGCGTCCTATCCAATCAAAACATCGTGCAGAACAATAGGGCCCGCCCACTTGGGCCCCATCCAATGGTGTATCAGATGACGGACCGTTCTACAACATTATTCAGTATACCATAATTTATACAAATCCGCTCTCAGACAGCGCTCTCTGCAAAGCCATGGCATTGTTGTACAGGGATTAAATGTCAATGGCGTTTGGCCATCTTTGTTCAATGCCTTACGTATCACGCCCTTACTTACGACCCGCGGGAAATTAATGATAGCCTTACAAAATGTGTTGCTAAACGTGATTCCCAACTAAATAAAATAATAAGATGGAACCCGGAGAAGCACAAACTTTAGTTTAAAGGTACACACCGGCCTCAACCGGCCTCAAATAATCAATTCAGAATCATGGATTATACTATTTAAAAGGTGGTTGTGAAAAAGAATTACCAAAATGTCTTTACATTAACGAGAAATGGTCAAAAAAACGAAATAGGTCAAAGGTTAACGTATACGCTTTTCCAGCCGCAACAACCGTCCACTTTTTGTAATATTATTGCGCAAGATTGCCTGTAGACTGGTGCTTTGCTTATGGATCCCACAGCTATTGCAAGTCAAATAGAGGACACGGTGATCCAGTCTGCACGGTTGGACGGCCAGAATTATACATAAACAGTCATCACCAGTGAGAGATCAATCAACAAAATCACGAGTCATATATGGAGAGCCTTGCATCGACTTCCAAAGATAGTGACGCACATCATAAAAAGAGGGTGAAAACTTCACCGCCCACGGAACACGGATAAATAAACCATGTAAATTGTGACATACATGTACATGTACACAATTTCACACATACAGCAATCCCTTCCATGTACTACTGTAGACATGGTCAGGCCCCTACAGCATCACTGTCAAACGTCATTTTTACATACCTATCCAACAAAATTCTGGCAAATACTGCATCTTTCATGCTGTCTTCATGATCAGTCTCAAGTCCGAGGGCTTGGTCCCTCAGCGTTTTCCATCTGGCTAGGTTAGCTGGTCCAACCACTTTCGCTAGGCGGTCCTCCCCAGCTTGACGAAAGCGGTCGGCCCTTCTCCGGGCTGCCCGTACGCTCAATATCCTCCGTTTCTCTGCTGATGATTTGGCAGGACGGCCCCCACCACTAAACGACGTTTTCTTCTTTGCCTTTGGAGTAGTAGACATTTCGCTGTTTCACAGATTTAGGAGTAAAACTGCAATTTGCATGTGTCAACGACGGGGATCATGCCTTCAACGGGGTCCCATGCCTGCAGTGCTGACCAGCTCTGCGACGCGTCGACGCAAGCCGCCGACCAGTAGTACACACAGCCGGCGCCAGTCGCCCCGCCGGCCGCGGGGGCTATGCCGCGCTGGCCCCAAGCCGTGTCTCGTGAAACATGGGTCCATTGCCCGGTCTTTGGGAAAAGTGTTACGACTTTCGCAAAAATTTCGCCAAATTTGTGCAAGAAAGTCACGTGAATAACGGTTTGCTTTTTTATTACACGAAAACGGGAAAATTGAAGTTGTCGCGCTTGGACCTTTGTATTCTAATTAGGGAAACCCTTCCAGTCATGGTGAAATCTAATTTAGCGCCTAAAATCGCCAAAAAATCGCCCAAGAGGCCGGTGTGTACCTTTAAATTAAACTTGAATTTGGTTCAGTTATTGAAAGGTTTTACGGCTGGAAGTAAAACTAGCCCTAATGATTACGTGAGTTTCGTGCACCAAAATTTGGTGCAAGAAAGTCACGTGACTAACGTTTTTTTATTTTTTTTGTTAATTACACGAAAACGGGAAAATTTCAAGTTGTCGCGCTTGGACCTTTATGTTCTAATTAAGAAAACCCTTCCAGTCATGGTGAAATCTAATTTAGCGCCTAAAATCGCCGAAAAATCGCCCAAAAGGCCGGTGTGTACCTTTAACCTGATGGTTTACCTTCATATAATGGCATACAAAATGGTCCTACGTACAACGGATTGCAATAGAGGAATCCGAAAGTGACAAAAAATAACACCGATCTGCGCACTTCCGTGTTTGAAAGCAAGGATCTCAAGGCGAAGTAAATAACTAAGGACGCCGAACGTGCACTGCGCTGCCATTTATGGCGTGACTCATTCGTGCATGAATGAATGTGTTAAATAGCACCATTTTTGTTGAGCTTTGAGAGTCTCGCTTTCAACCCGGGTGTGCGCAGAAGGGGCTTATGTGAAATTCGTCTGTAGAATGTCGCTTGATCACCACTTAAAATAAATATGCATAATTATAATAATATGCACGTTGTCCACCGTCGAGGCATGTTGTTATTTAGATGTGACGGTTGACCCCGTAATCAAAACGCATTTCACTTAAATTAATTGTTGTTTGTGTTTTTAGACACTTTTGTGTCTTTTATCCCACTTTGTGTCTTGTAAGTATGGGCTGCTTTTTTCACCTTAATTTACTAAATTTGTGGTGAAAACTGCAACTACCCAAACTTTGGGTAAGCCTATCTGAACAAACTCTAATCCGATTATGTTCATCACACAATCCACAAGGGAAACTGACTAGGTAAATTTGAATACATTTTCAAAGTGAACAAAGAAACTGGCACGAGCGGGATTCGAACCTGCGACCTCCGGGTTACCGTACCGGCGCTCTACCAACTGAGCTATCTTGCCCTATGTTGGCGGTCTCCCAAATTGTCAGTATCTTTGTTCGAGTGGGCGCTAGTCAGAAGTCATAAACCCAGAATGCCGTGTAGCCAGGGATCACACCCAATTTTACGATACAACCTGGGAAGCGACATTGTGGAGATCACTCAATGAGGATACGACTTTTTAACTTATAATTCGTCACACAATCCACAAGGGAAACTGACTAGGTAAATTTGAATACATTTTCAAAGTGAACAAAGAAACTGGCACGAGCGGGATTCGAACCTGCGACCTCCGGGTTACCGTACCGGCGCTCTACCAACTGAGCTATCTTGCCCTATGTTGGCGGTCTCCCAAATTGTCAGTATCTTTGTTCGAGTGGGCGCTAGTCAGAAGTCATAAACCCAGAATGCCGTGTAGCCAGGGATCACACCCAATTTTACGATACAACCTGGGAAGCGACATTGTGGAGATCACTCAATGAGGATACGACTTTTTAACTTATAATTCGTCACACAATCCACAAGGGAAACTGACTAGGTAAATTTGAATACATTTTCAAAGTGAACAAAGAAACTGGCACGAGCGGGATTCGAACCTGCGACCTCCGGGTTACCGTACCGGCGCTCTACCAACTGAGCTATCTTGCCCTATGTTGGCGGTCTCCCAAATTGTCAGTATCTTTGTTCGAGTGGGCGCTAGTCAGAAGTCATAAACCCAGAATGCCGTGTAGCCAGGGATCACACCCAATTTTACGATACAACCTGGGAAGCGACATTGTGGAGATCACTCAATGAGGATACGACTTTTTAACTTATAATTCGTCACACAATCCACAAGGGAAACTGACTAGGTAAATTTGAATACATTTTCAAAGTGAACAAAGAAACTGGCACGAGCGGGATTCGAACCTGCGACCTCCGGGTTACCGTACCGGCGCTCTACCAACTGAGCTATCTTGCCCTATGTTGGCGGTCTCCCAAATTGTCAGTATCTTTGTTCGAGTGGGCGCTAGTCAGAAGTCATAAACCCAGAATGCCGTGTAGCCAGGGATCACACCCAATTTTACGATACAACCTGGGAAGCGACATTGTGGAGATCACTCAATGAGGATACGACTTTTTAACTTATAATTCGTCACACAATCCACAAGGGAAACTGACTAGGTAAATTTGAATACATTTTCAAAGTGAACAAAGAAACTGGCACGAGCGGGATTCGAACCTGCGACCTCCGGGTTACCGTACCGGCGCTCTACCAACTGGGTGTGATCCCTGGCTACACGGCATTCTGGGTTTATGACTTCTGACTAGCGCCCACTCGAACAAAGATACTGACAATTTGGGAGACCGCCAACATAGGGCAAGATAGCTCAGTTGGTAGAGCGCCGGTACGGTAACCCGGAGGTCGCAGGTTCGAATCCCGCTCGTGCCAGTTTCTTTGTTCACTTTGAAAATGTATTCAAATTTACCTAGTCAGTTTCCCTTGTGGATTGTGTGACGAATTATAAGTTAAAAAGTCGTATCCTCATTGAGTGATCTCCACAATGTCGCTTCCCAGGTTGTATCGTAAAATTGGGTGTGATCCCTGGCTACACGGCATTCTGGGTTTATGACTTCTGACTAGCGCCCACTCGAACAAAGATACTGACAATTTGGGAGACCGCCAACATAGGGCAAGATAGCTCAGTTGGTAGAGCGCCGGTACGGTAACCCGGAGGTCGCAGGTTCGAATCCCGCTCGTGCCAGTTTCTTTGTTCACTTTGAAAATGTATTCAAATTTACCTAGTCAGTTTCCCTTGTGGATTGTGTGACGAATTATAAGTTAAAAAGTCGTATCCTCATTGAGTGATCTCCACAATGTCGCTTCCCAGGTTGTATCGTAAAATTGGGTGTGATCCCTGGCTACACGGCATTCTGGGTTTATGACTTCTGACTAGCGCCCACTCGAACAAAGATACTGACAATTTGGGAGACCGCCAACATAGGGCAAGATAGCTCAGTTGGTAGAGCGCCGGTACGGTAACCCGGAGGTCGCAGGTTCGAATCCCGCTCGTGCCAGTTTCTTTGTTCACTTTGAAACCGATTATGTTCAGATAGACTTACCCAAATTTTGGTTAGTTGCAGTTTTCACACATAATTGGGTAAATTTAACCCCCATACTTTTTCAGCCTTCCGTGCAAGATTAATAATACTTGTTACTAAACCGATTATAATTTATTGGCCCCTGGTTCCCTAGAGCGTATTGCACTCTGCTTTCACGTGTTTATAAAACAAATTATATATCAAATTGGCGAATAAATGTTGATTTATTCGGTTAAGTACCGGGGCGCATTAGAATGAATCTACTTTAGCATTGATATGTAAATGTGCACAGTTCAGTGGTCAGGGCGGGTAATTTGAATAGGGAGTGGTGTACGTGGTAATAATAATAATAATTTGGGAGGCTAATCATCCTTACTCGCAGCTGGGATGCTGAATTGTGAAGGACGCGGCTACAACGTGGTCGAGTCGCTGGCACGTAAAGGCGCCTCTGGCAGCCGGCCTACATCGACCCACATATGACCACGGAGCACAGCCAGAGATCGAAAGTGTTTGATTTTTCCGGAGGGAGGAAAGCCGGAGGACCCGGAGAAAAACCCTCGTGGCACAGGAGAGAACCAACGCACAACTCTACTCACATATGGTCCGAGCCGGGAATCGAACCCGGGCCACATTGGTGAGAGGCAAGCACTTTACGCACAAGCCACCCATGCCACCCAAATGGTGCGTGGGTTGCTGGCGAGAGATCACTTCACGCTTGTGAGCAGCAACGAGCGCACACGATTTTTGTTTACACCATGCGTTGACAAAGTTAGCTTCTCCAAACTCTTATTGGTCGTTACAAGAACAGTAACAGTGGTCATAGCTATCCTAGCCTGAAGGTGGTATTGACTTGCATAGATCAGGTGTACGTTTCCACTTTTCCCACGGAGGGTTTTTGTGGTTTTTCGTACCTGGCAGTCAAGAGAACAATGACATTAAAGTGATATTACATTGTGTGCGAATAAGGGTACATTGAGCATTATCTCATGCTTGTTTAATTCTATACAATTTATAATGAAATGACGAGACAATAAGTGAAAGGCCGTTACGTAATTAGTATTGTACAACTTGCTTATTTGAAGTGTTCAATTTCACATTAATGAACATTTGTAATTAAAACACACTGGGCCAGCACGCCCGGTTGCTGCCGCATGCAGTAATACCAAACCATGTCGGTTTATTGTTTATTGTGTGGAATGGAGTGGAAATGATAAGTACAAATATAACGCATGTACAATTTTCATACACTTTGTCATTGGGGGATGTTCGCATGCACAATAGGCCTAACTAGTTGAACGTGAAGCCTACGGCAAATCTGTATGAAATGATTAGTTGGTTGCTTGGTTGGGTGGGTGGTTGGGTGGGTGGGTGGGTGATTTAATATCTTTAAACAGGATAACATTATCAGCATAGGCTGTTTTCCATCAATGTCCTGTAGAATGATACAAAATAAGACAAATAACACAATACAAAGCTAATCAACAATTATAACAATACAAAAAAATCATATTAAATCACTTAAAATAAAGTTTCTTATATACAAATTTTAAGTTATAAAAGGACGAAACAAAAACTTAAGCTGTATGTATTTTTCAGTCCCATAATAGTATTTCGTTTCAGTATTTATTTCGGTATACAAACTGTGTTTACTTCCTGTCTTCCCAAACACCACAAATTCCGTTAATTCGGGTATCAAGACAATGCTACTCAATACCTGCACATTGTATGTTGTTAGGAGTGTGATGCCAGGCATGGTAAGTCAATGCAGCAAACACATTCCTGTAAGCATTTCAGCTCCAAGACATTACTGTAGCATACAAGTACATGTGCACGTATTGCGTCCTGCTTTACAATAAAGCGACGCGAAAAGGCCGCCCCAATAGATACTTTGAATTAATGATTGCATGCTGAATATGTAATTTAAGAACGGTTACCATCTCGCTAACGATTGGATGGGGGCCGAAGTGGGCAGGCCCTATTGTTCTGTACAATGATTTGATTGGATAGGACGCGTATAACGTCAACGGTGCAATGGGAACCGTTCAAAACGAAAGAACACTAGTGAAACTTACACGAGACCGTTCGATTAGTCACCACGTGATACTCGTGTCTGCCCCGGTGTCAACCACCACTACCCCAGCTAGCGAGTGGGTCTATGGTGGCTGCCCGGGTGTAATGACGTCACCGCCTAGCTAAAAACGTAAACATGGCGGCGAAGTCGAATTCGACGTGAGTAAATTAATGTACAAATTGTGACAGAAATTGGAAAGCAAAGAGTGTATTTTCCTGACATTTTCAACATGTGTGGACTAGACTGTGTGTACATTTTGAATTTTATAATTATTATGTCGTCATGGTCAAGATTTTTCCGGTAGAGCAGACGATAGCTAGCCTGTGTTAACATTTTACCCTTTTTTAAGTTCCCGCCCCAAACGACCTTTGACCTTAATTTTCCCAGCATGCCTAGGCGAATACACCGCAGCGTTCGAGTTTGCCTCATTTCGTGGCTTCCCCGCGGTGTAACCCCATGTTTTAAGTGTAAGCTAATCGAACGCAACCAATTCCACGTGGAACGCGCAAAATCTGAGACAAACCAAAATTACCACACAAAATTTCCATATTTGTCTAAGGGGCGTGGTAAACGCCGTTTACGAGTTAACCACGGCCCTTAGACAACCCTATGGGAATTGTGTGTGGTAATTTTGGTTTGGCTCAGATTTTGCGCGTTCTACGTGGAATTATAATTGATGTGATTGGACAATAATTCACAAGCTGCGTTGACGCGATTCTACCGCGACAGGTCAATTGCTATTGCTTGAGCTTTTGCTAGATAAGCAATTGCTAACATTTATTTATTCGGCCCTATGTACATCAATCTTCGCGCGTAGCATATAACGAAAGAATGTAAAAACGGGAAGACAAACTGCACCGTGCAGTAGGTTCTTTTTCTTCTATAAGTCATTAGTACGGCCGGGGGAAAAAATAAATAAATACTACAATAAACAGTTGGACGTGCAGGAGATCAGACCAAAATTCAATAAATTAAATATAATCATTGAGCAAATTCAATTTGAGTTTTTTCCTAAAGGTTTTAAGAGAAGAAGACTGCTTGACATCATCAGCTAGACTATTCCAAAATTTGATTCCACGTTGTTGGGGACTATTTTTAAATAAAGAAGTACGATTAAAATGTTGATACAAATGTTTACGGGAGGTACTTCTGCATGGTTACATGACAATGGACACCTGAAGTTAAAGTAAAAAGTTGATTAAAGCAATGGGGTAATAAATTATTCATTTGTTTAAACATAAATATGCCAAGATTAAGATAATAAATATTGGTTAACTTAAGCCAATTCAAATTGGCAAATAAAGGAGTTGTATGATCCAGGTAACCTGCTTTACAAATAATACGTACAGCTCTTTTTTGAAGGATAAATAATCTATTATGTTGTGAGATAGAGCCACCCCAGACAATTACTGAATAATTTAAATACTTAATTGACATTAAGTCCGAGTACGGATACAGCAGCTATAAGAAACAGAATCGATTTGTTGTCAACATATCTAAGAGGTTTTTTGCCATGGACACATGTTGATGATGATGCGGTAAAGAGATTCAAAATTATTTTATCTGAGGAAAAATCGGCCTTTTGTATTCTACTAGTGTAGTATTAGGGAAGATAACCACAATGTTTAAACATTCATTTCTTCAGTCAGCATCAGGCAGTACATTGTATATATCAACTTTCCAGATCACTAATCCCGTGTGAGGTGTTTCATTGGGTTTGTTTTTGCATTCAATTGTATCCTTTAACAAGAGAGGACAATAGGGTCCCCGGTTGAGAAAAGTCCCCGTTTGAAAATCGTGTACAAAACCAACGAGGAGGACAACAGGATGACAATGGGAGATTCCTGATTGAATGTGTGTACACGCTTGTTTGCGTGTGTATATTTTTACTACGTTTGCATGTGTACATGTTGTGTGTATACTTCCGAGGACAGGAGGAGAAACAAAAGACATTGTACAAAGAAACCTTTCAGTCCTCGCAAGTCAAGTGTTTTGTTGAAACCGGTCCTCGCAAGTAAAAATCAATTTTTTTTCCATGGCGACGCTTTCAACAGACTTTTACAGCGTCATAACAGAACGGCACAGAAAGGTTACAAAGTGGACTTTTGGGGGAATGGGGTGGGGTGCGTTCGCACCCGGCACCACTGGTATACTGGCCTGGTACTATGTACAATGTTAAGTTTATTCTCGATGTAATCCCGTACACATGCTCATCAGCATCAAAATACGTTAAGTGGAAAGTGAACTTGTAGCCTACAAAACTCCACAGGTCTAACCAGATGGACTGTACCATTCTCTATGGTCAAAACGAAAACAAAATACAACATACACAAAACACACATTAAAGATCAGTTACACGGGCCTTGTATACACGATAAATTATTCAAAATATGTGTACGTACAGTGACAGGCTGGTTATGACTGGCACAAGGACTCAATTATTGCACCTCTCAATCTGGCCAATTGTATTTTCGGCACATTGAATGTCCCGTTGAAAGTTCAATATTTACTTTGGTAGGGTCCGTAGGCTAATAAAATAGACGTAGACCATAGGCCTATAGCCCATTACAAACTCTATCGACAGGAACTGTATAAAGGTACTAGGTCGATTAAGGACATACATTGTCCTGTAATCCCACAAAATGTAATCTCTTAGCAGGGGCGGATCCAGGATTGTTTGCGGGGGGGGGGGGGGGGTCTGATTTTTTTCCGTACATTTGCCCAAAAGGTTGACTCCCAAAATGTTTCGCCTGCGAAATTTTTCTACATGCGGAGAGGTGGGGGGAGGGGGGAACACTTTCTGAACGTTGGTGGCGCCATTTAACCTCTTTGTTTTGTTCTTACCCATACACGCAAAATAAGACCTGCAGGGTTTCTGCTTTTCTGGTTTGCAACTTTAGGCGTAGGTCCCTACAAGCCAAAAAAATTAATACTGTTAATTAGTGACTTGATACTATTTGTGAGCCATACGGCCCTCTAGTTCGTCATGCTATTTGTATGCGACCTTTGAACACTATGTTGGCCGTAGAGCCTACATATGTTTGAGATTTAGGCCCATATGCGTCTCAAATGATAATGTAAAAATTCTGAATATAAATTCTTGTGTAACATAAACTTCCCCTCGTCTTCTCGTTTCTCCCTTGGGGACAGTATTAAAAGGTGGGCTACCTGTATAATATCTCAGATGTGTCGCTATGGAAACACTCCAAATCATGGATGGTATTCAATGTTCTTACATTGACTTTTTTATAATAGTAACTGGAATTCGTCCAGAAGTGAATATCTCTGTGAAGTAGTCCTGACGTTCAATAAAGACTATTCGTGCTTGTCAGTGTGGGGGCGTTGGGGTACGTATTCAAACCGTGGACGAAAAATGTTGGAGAACAAAATTAAAGAGAACAATATCGTCCGCGATTCCCATCATACGTGCGCGATTGGGATTGTGTACAAAACATATGGAGGTCTTCCGAAAAAGTTAAAGTACAAACAAAAGAGGGACAATAGGACGTCCACGTTTGGAGGTCGATATACGTTTGTTTAATTGTGTGTGCCGTAAAATACTCTCGGTGAAAATCGATTGTGTCATGCAGACCGTCTGAAGGCGCAATTACTTCTATCCGAATTACTTCCGAATTTATACGGCTATCATACGGCTTGATGTGGCTGCACATAGACATTGTGTGTAATTTCCCGCCAAGTCTTTTTCACAGTCGTTACTATGGGCGCAGTTAATGAAAGTTAATGATTGATTTGTCATCGGAAAAACGTATTAGATAGAATTACTGCTTACATAAAGATTTTGTGAATGCTTGAAATGAGAAGCTGGGCACTCGCACACGCAGGTCTGTAAATTATTAGAAATGGGTGACGCCATTTCGTATGGGATGGGGGGGGGGGGGGGTTGCGACAATACTAAGGGCAAGGTATACACATGTTTTGTTTTGTTTTCTTTTTTTCCTTTTTTGGGTGGTGGTGTTGCGTCCGGGGGGGTCCGGGTGGGGGTGGGGTAAACAATTTCTTTGACCGGAGGCTCGGGGAAAAAAATTGAAGGCTGAAGGGGTACGTGTCGGGGGAGGATAGCACCAGTTATAAAGCATCAACGCTTTCAATTTCTGCCACATTCGCCACTGGATGCCTGTGAGTAATCTGCAAGAAACACGTTCATATTTAACTGTTGATTTTCATTTTTGCCTTTTTAAAGATAATATAAGATCAAAATGTGGCTACTTTTCCGTAAAAATGAAAAGTCTTGGCTAAAAATCGATATCAGGCAATGTAACCTCAAATTTGGCCAGAAATACAATAAGACATGCATGCAAAACCAAGAATAACCTAACAATAGAAAAGTATTTATGAAAAACGACAGTTAGGGGCCTAAATGTAAACGTGTTAAGAGTAGGTGTGACGAAACTTAATGTGATCAGGCATGCGAGGAGTTCTCACAATTACATCTCCCCATCCCCACCCCCACACTGAACCCCAGAGTCTGCAGACGGAGAATTATGATTAACACAAGGCCCTCTCCACTCACAGCAAAAATGTGCCAGTGCCCGTAGATTCCCGAAAACAACAAATCACACACGCCAGATGTAAAGTGAGTTATTGTTTATTTATTTATTTTAATTTAACTGTGACTCCATTCTTAATTTAAGACCAAAGCGAGGATCGCCTTTAAAATTAAAATTTAAACTCATTGCTAGAGTCTGGCCAATACCTTTGTACATGATTTTAAATTCCGTGTAATTTGCAGCATCAGTCATCTGTCATCATGTGCATTTTCCTGACATTAACATAAATTTGACTGTATTTACATTAATACCTTAAACATTGCAGTATTTCATACCTCCATGATTATAGCATATGCACGCTTACAACTAAGGCACACACAACACATAGGCCTAGCTACCCTGGCCTATGACACTGTCGTGTCCCACGTGTATTTTGTACATTCCAGTGAGTAAATCCGTGTCGGCGGGTGGGGGGGGGGGGGGGGGGGATAACCCAAATTCCGGTCGGCCAATCGAAAAGCGGGGGGGGGGGGCTGAATAGACAATAATTATCACTGGGGGATTTGTATATGGTCATCCTATGTAGTGCCCGACAACACAACTGTGCATTAAAACCCCTTGCGTACGGATGACGCCTACGCCGCAAAAAAAAACAGTGTCACCAGGCCGGATGACGCCGTATTGACCGCCGTTTGTGCAGTTTCAATCCATTGTTGGATTATTGTATATATCATGCTTGACTGCACAAACACATTGTAGCGGTTCGCTTGGCTGCCAGAACCGCTGCAGCACCCCGACGTCTCCCGTAAAATACCATGCTGAAGGGGTTAATTAATGCTTTGGTACTGTGTTTTTTTTTTTTTGTTTTTTACATATTGACTGTTGGAAAGTTGTTTATCACCACGCAAATCTGGGATAATCCAATGGCCCATCCCCCTGGTCAAAACTTTTGAGTGGGGGAGGGGGAGGCCTCCGGGGCTTACCCCCCTCCCCCCCCCCTCCCCCCTCCCCCCCTCCCCCCCTCCCCCCCCCTCCCCCCCCCCCCCCCCCCCCCGTTGTCTATTTCCTTCTTTCTTTCTAATAGTCGCGCCGTGTTAAAAATACATTGTAGTATCATACATGTTGGATGATGCCAATTGAAAATGGCGCCCCCAACGTCAGAGAGAGTCGTAACATCCCCCCCCCCCCCACCCCAACTTTTTGTTTAATTTGGTAGAAAGACTTGGTGAGTCCTACCCCACCCCAAGACAAAACCTGGGTGCTCATTGGTATCAGCTTGATACCATTAATACTCACTCACACACACCTTACTCACACTTATTCACACTCATTTGTAAAAATAACTGGAAAATAGCTGCAGTATAGCGTCTATTAAGGCCAACCATTTTTTTGTTTTAAACTGTGCGGGTTTTTTTGGAGTACATGTATATATATACCGAGGACTTTACATTGTCCTTCTGACTGTTTCTTACTCTAACTTTTTTTCAAAGCTCCCGTTGGCATTGTACACGTTTACCAACCGAGGACAGTTTGGGAACAGAGGAACTTTTGTCCTCATTTGCATTTTATTCTTCCCTGTCCTCGGTATACACACAGTCGTACTTACCTATACTCGCGAGGACAATGCTTTGTGTTTCCTATTCTTCCTTTAATATAGCCAAACCCCATAGACTAAGCACGTAGTCGAGGACCGATTTTAACAAAAGACCGTCTCTCGAGGACAAGAAAGATTCTTTTGTGTTTTCTTTCTCCGCTTGTCCTCGAAAGTAATACAGTACATGTACATGACTGTATCCGCACACACAAGTGTATAAATACTGGCAATCGCGGACTTCTTATTGTCCCTCTTTTGTTTGTACTTTAACTTTTTCGGAAGGCCTCCCATATGTTTTGTACACGAATTTCAATCGTGGACGTTCGGTCAATCGTAGACCCTTTGTCTACGCCCTAACTCTTTTATCCCTAGTCCATGATTGCCGGTATTTACACACTCAGATACACACACACACAGTGCCCATTCCGAAGAAAAGAATCTTTCTCCAAGTTTCAATTTTTACTCCAACGGTTTTTCGATGACATGGATGTAGTAGGATGGGCTGTCACCCTCCTTGAACGGCTTGAAGTCTCCGTACACAGTATGTTTGCAGTTATCCCCGAAGGTTTCCTTGAGAAGTTCCGAGAAGGCATTCAGGCGATGTGGATAGTACGAAAGACGGAACCTGTAGATATAAAAGACGTACCGGTACATGATGTTTGCTTTAAGATGTACTATCCGTACTCGTCAACAAATTTGATTTTATTTTTTTCATCTTCTTCTCAGTACTTTCTTCTGACATGTTTTACTTTAACAAACACAAACTTTTGGGCGTTTGCAACCCTTTTATTCTTGGTTGCTTTCGCGCATCCGCACAAAGATACACCAGAATTATTGTCGGGTCGCAAATAATTCGATATTTGTAATGTAATTACTCGATAACAAAATTATACACTCTAAAAGCTGTGTTTAGCAATTAAACACAATCTTGATAGCAGTTTGTAAACATGTTTAGAAGCCAAACATTACGTGTCCAATTCCTAAACATCAATGTTCAATGGCGAAACACTATCCGTCAGTTCTCTATTAAGCATGTTTAGTGTGTAAACACGTTTACAAACTGATAGCAAGAACGTGTTTAGAAAAGTTTTTAATTGCTAAACACAGTTAGTACAGCGTAGATGTTTTTTTGCATTCGATGTCTCATAAAAGTAAATATATTTTCTATTCATAGAGAAATAGCAATTCAAAAAAGTAAATAATTTTCGGGGTGAAACTCGAAATGAGCACGGACAGCATATCTTTAAAGAGACCACGTAGGTTTGAAAGCAATTCCAAGAAGCAATTGCATAATTTGGCCATATGAATGTAATTTGCATATTCATGAGCAAAGCATGATGTCATCAGAAGCACGACAGCGTTCTCTCCATAACGCTGTGTACAATCGAATCTTCAACTTTTTCTTACATTTTCGCTTCAACCCCGTTTCCTTTGTTCATCTCTGCTTATTCGTATAGTACTTTCCCACGAGTCAGAATCTGCCCCCCCCCCCCCAAAAAAAAAGACTGTTCGAAAACCTGTCCGTCCTCAGGAGTGTGACGGACAGAGCACACTGTCCGAAACGTCGAGTTACACACTCACCCCGGTTCTTTTCAGAACCACACTTCTTCCTAGAAGAGATTTATTTCACATAGTGTTATACCCGCAATCCCAGTCTCTCTCATATCGCACCCACCATGCAAAGCTTCAAATCGTATATGTTCGAAAACCTATTTGGCAACTTGACGTGCCGTTCTCTCTTAGACCGAGCCATTAAGCCCCTTCACGTATTAACCAATGACAGCCACGACTATGTCCGACAAAATTTACGTATGGTGCGCGCGGCTGTGATTGGTTAATACGGCAATGGGCGGTGAATAGTGTATCGGTCTATTCTGAGCACAGATGTTTCAGAAATTCAAGAGCGGTGTTATGGACGGAAAGGGAATAACATGTCGACACAAAAGCGAATTATTAATTTGGTTGGAGAAGAGTTTGGCTGATACAATCACTCTCTCATTGGAGATCTGTTGCTACTTACAGTCTGTTCTAAAGGTATTTTCATAGTAAATGTTCCACCGGCTTTTCCAACTCGGCTTTTCGCCTGTACCTAGATGTAGAACGAAAAGCTATATGCCAATAGCTTTTTCCCTCGTTCTGTATCCCTATGGAATTCTTCACGATGCATGTTTCCCTTCATCTTACAATCTTTCCTGCTTCAAGAGCAATATTAATTCCCACCTCTCTCATATTTGATTCTTTTTTCCTTCAGTTATAGCTCTGTACCGCGTATGGCTTTTCGCCTTGTTTGGGGCGAACTTACATTAAAAAAACGCCCCGCCACCTTTGACCCATGACTGACATGTCCCAACACCTACTTGTAGACCTCGCCGTCAATTTCCCGTTTCTTTCTGCTGTCTTCATTTTGCTCGTCGATCGAGATGAAGTAATCTAACGTCACCATGGACGGCCGGCCGTTGACGTACAGCACCGAGGTCTGTATGTCTTTGATGCAGTTACCCTACGGAAAGATCACAGTCCGGTAACTATCAATGTTCACAAAATATTTCCCGCAAATTGTTTATAGCACTTGAGTAAACAGGCATTTCGTCAGATTAAATCCAGGCTGCCCTAAAAGTGTTGTTTTGGAAGAGGAAGTCTCATCCACAACATGCACAGGTGTCATAATCGACTACAGTCTACACTGCAAAAACTGTGATGTTAATCTAACACCATGTGGTGTTTATATTGGGCGAGTGGTCCAATATAAACACCACATGGTGTTAATTCTACACCACAGTTTTTGCAGTGTAACTTACACTGTCAAACAAAACCTAACCTCAGACTTGGTCAGAACCAAATCAAGGAAGGCTAAAAGCTACTCTACAATCCAGCAAATAGTGTTTAAACACCCCCCAGTTTGATAAATCCCCGCCCAAAAGTGGAGGGGGTGATGAAAATTACCACGAAAAGAGCCCCATGTATTTGGACCCGGAAGTTAACGCTAATTACGAAGAGAATAACCATTAAGGGTTTTTATTGTGAGTGTGTGTGTGTATTTCGGGGTACTTTTGCAACTTCCTCCTTTAACATAGGCCTACCACATAGTAGATGTTCTTTATCGGCGCTCTCCCAGTGTCTATGATAGCGTCGTAGTTGCGATGGTCGATAATCAGAACCCCGCCTGGCTTGAGCATGGCGACAAAGTTCTTGAGGGCTAGGCGTTGGTTCTCCTGGGTGCCTTCAAAGTCCGGAAGATGAGCAAAGGAGTTACCAAGGCAGATAATGGCATCGTAGCCGTCTCCCTCCTTAGGAATGTCCTCCGGGAGCGTCAGCCAATTAGCAACCTCAATTTCTGCACAAAGGATGGGAAAATAGCCATTTTGTTACTGTAAAGAACTCTAAGATATGGTTTGAGGCTTTGCATGGTTGAGGGTGTAACTTGAGAGAATTGTTTCATGAGACACCATGTAACGAATAACTCTAAAGAAAGAGTTGTGGTACATGGTAAGAACCAGGGGTACAAACTCGATGCTTTGATCAGTATGATTTGACCGTCATCAGGAGATGATGACGGTCAGAGGCTCAGAGCACACTGACCGAAACTTCTAGTTCTTCTATTTGTAGTTATGGTGTATCCCACTACATTTCTCTCTTAAAAAAACCTTCGCAGTGTTTCTTATAAGCCCGTCAGACCGGGGTGGCGTCCTTACTGCGCTGCTACGGCGACGGAAAATGGGCCCAGAGCGCGTCAAGGTCGCCATAAGCGTGGTATAAGCGTGGTGGAAACGCCAGACATCGTGCTGTGGTCGCCATGGTCGCCAATGATCGCCGAGTCACGGCGTTTGTTTTGAGCATGTTCAAAACAAACGCCAAGGTTCTGCGATCTGACCTGGAACGCGGTGAGAACGCGGTGGGGTCGCGAAGGTCGTGAGACAAGCGTCGTAACATCTCCATGAACGTAGTACACGCGCAGTACACGCGTGGCAAAGACGCTGCGAAAATGGTAACATTTGCAACGGCGACTTCATGGCGTCCTTACCACGACCCTCGCGTGTCTGCCACGACCCCACCACGCGTTCGGAGTCCTTATGGCGTTGTCAGGGCGATGTTACGATGATTTCACCACTGTTGCGCGATTGCACCACGTCCTCATGGGGCTCCCAGTGCGCCTATGGCGTTCTTATGGGGTTCCCACTGCGTTTATGGAGTTCTTAATACGACCATGGCGTGGTTTACCAAGCTTGCACTACGCTCCTATGCCGACCATGCTTTTCATGTGCGACCTGCTATAAAAACTGGCGTTTCAAAGTTCATACATCAGTGTGTCTGTCGTCTTCATCGCTGTATGTCGTGTTAATCATCATGGCAGAAGATATCCAGAACTTGGTCGACGTGAGAACGTGGTAGAAACGCCCTGAGGTCGCCGTGCAATCGCTATACACGTAGAAGACGCGTGGTAAGAACCCCATGAGCGTGGTGAGAGCGCCGCGGGATCGCCGGTGATCGCCGTTGCCAAGCCCATAGATCTCACTAGAAACGCCATAAGCGCGGAGAGGTCGTGGCGAGCGCGTCGTGAGAACGCGGTATGATCGCACAGGTAGGTCGCGGTAAGAGCGCAGCTCTTTTCAAGTTTCTAATTTTTTGTAACTTTTTCTCGCATTGTGTTCACGTTTGCCGGCGACCTTGTACATTTTCTGGTCGCCGTAAGGTCGCGGATGGTCGCCGTCCAGTCTGACGGGACTTTTAGTAACTACCCATCCCCATGACTTTACACGTACGCAATTGATGAGTTAATCTGTAAGATTTCAGGTGTCCACCCGGAAATTTAATGTGTCAATCGGCTTGGTTATGAATTCCCGAGCTAAATACACTACCGCTAAACAATAATACAAATACATTTGTTTAAAGGGACGCATCGTAATAATGACAACAAATATATAATACATTAAGTAAAATAACTACAGGGAGATTACAGATCAGTTTACATTGACGCATTATACTGAAACTTATTGATATGAAATCGAAATAACACTACTGAAATTGTGTTAAATGAACACCATGTGATATCCATACAGGGTGTCCCAAAAAGGTATAAACAAAGGGAAAATATGACCAAGCTATTAACATAATGACCATTAATTATGGTTTATCGTAAACTAGGGGTAATAAGCTTGCCATTGATATCTTGGATGCATTTCTCTGGTCATGCATCACTGACTTCCATTGTGAAAATGGTATGTAAAAACCTTCTTGGGACAGCTTGTGAAATCAGTTACCAAGTGTTAGCTTGGCTTGGCTTGGGCATCGTGATGGTTAGGTTGGGTTGTGAGTTAAGTTGTGATAGGTTACATGTAGTATTTCCATTTTTAATCTTGTTGTCTTCATATTTTCACATACAATGTCCCTTGATCTGACTCAATCGTCTTTTGTCTAGATGTGGTTATTATGTTACACCAAACTGTCCCAATAAGTTTTTACGTACCATTTTCAAGACAATAAAGTCAGTGACGTATATCAAGAGAAGTTCATCCAATATATCATGAAAAGCTTATTATCCCTATAAAGTTTATAATAAAATCATAATAATGGCCATTATACATACATGTAGCTTAGTCGTATTTTCCCTTTGTTAGTGGGTTACCCTTTTTTTGGGGGGGGGAACCCTGTATTTTTAACCGTTCGTTCACCAACGTAAAAATGTTTGGTAAGAGTGAGAAAACCTGTTTTTTTTAATAGGACAAAACATCCGTGATAAGACAGTGACGGGGAGCAAAAGTATAAAGGAGAGTCACAACATAAGCTGTGTAGTTAGGCCTATCGGTCAAACAAAACGGAGAAACAACAGAGAAAGCGCAAGACTGCAGATGAATCTGACTTTTTGTTGTTGGCCTGTATAGTCCAACACAGATGGCCATTGCTTCCACATACCGTCCTTTTGTCAACCTCAACTTTAGGCGACTGAATACAATCAACGCTTGCAGTCGTCATGCGAACTATAGCTTTAATGCTATACAGGTGTGGAATCCCCCCACCCCCCCCCCCCCCCCCCACCCCCCATGTCTGTACATGTATTCATCTTGACTATAAAGGCTTGGTCGGACTTGTTCACAGAACATCAGTATTTGATATAAAGACGAATATAATATTGTATGGATTTCAGGAGGAACGTCTGCAGTCATACAAAAGCACACCTTGCATGCTAGTGTACAGGTGTGAAAGGCCCATGACCGCATTCATCTCAACGATAGAGGAATTTGACATTAACCGCTTCTGCGCATTTCCGGGTTGAAAGCGAGAATGTCAGTGGCAAACAAAACAACGCTTTTCAGCACATTCATTCATGCATGAAATAATCAGGCCATAAAAGGAAGCGCAGGCGCACGATCAGCATAAAGTTGTTTACTGTGACATTGAGATCCTCGTTTTCAAACGCGGAAATACGTGCGCAGCTCGACGCTAAACTCGTCGTGGGATTTTTCTATAAAAGCTTGATCGGATTTGTCTAAGGCATCGGTGTATGAGATAAAGATGAGTGACATACATTGTCCGAATTCGGAGATGTTGTTGTTGTTTTTTCTCATGTATTAATTCCACTGAATACAATCAATGTTTGATATACAAAACATGGTTTACAGTACAAGTGTGGAAGGTCCCCTTTTATAGCCAATAAATAATTGAGTGTCATGACACTTGCCAATGTAAAATTGATTACTTTCTACAAATTGAGAAAAATTTTGCGGGCACACCGTTTGAAGTACTTAACTCAATAGATTTGTTTTTAATTGATTTAAGTTTTACAAAGGACCAGAGGCGTTTGACGTTTCGTTCAGTATGATTTGACCGTCACTATAATTTGACCGTCACCGTCTAGAGCTAAGCAATTGTCCTGAAGAACCACACTTCTTTCTATAATTAGTCACTTTTGATGGTGTATCCGCAAATGATCTCATCAGGGCTGTCTGTCTCGTCATTCCATATATTTTTTTTAACTAAGGACAAGTTGTACAATAAACATGGAAGGCTTTTGTACATATCTCCTCCCACGTTCGTTGCTGTGACGATCTTTAGAAACAAATGAGAAGTATTTTAAAACCCTAACCCTGCTGAATCGAACAATTTTAATATGATTGTGCATGCACTCTAGAGGGTTAGGCTTATTAAACCAGGCTCATCCCGTGGTGACCATACAGAGATGACTAGGTTGGGTCGTGTTCAACTGGGTATATTGTGCTGCGGCTTCCGTTTTACAATGGCGCACTACAGTCACAGCCGTAGACAGTAACGCCCGGTGCGGACACAGGTTAAAACGCAGATACTCCCCAGCCGAGGCCCATGTCCCTAAAGTTAAGCCTATTCAATCCCTAAAGTGCCCCTAAAAAAAGTGGTCTAACGCTAGGTTCCCCTGTATTATGGGACCTTAGTTACACGGCTGGAAATAGGCTATAGAAGATGACGGCAATAATCAGGGTTTACTTTTAGCGCATTGTGCGAGGAGACGTGATAATGTGCGAGGATAAGCGAGACTGTGCAAAGATACGCGAGTTTGTGCGAGAATGTGTTTTTCAAAGCCAATGGCGGGAGCACGAAAATGCGTAATAACTATTTCTGCCTTTTTTTTTCTAGCAGGCCTCTACTGCCTAAATTACCCCAATGGTCAAAGCACTCTTCCTTGCGGCGGGCCCATCTTTCCCGGAAAGCATGGAGTACCATCTTATCAGAGGCGTCACAACTCATGACATGGAACCCTTCCTCAAGAAGCATGACGGAGTCGATGCTGAATCAAAGACAAGAGCGGGCATCGTAAAGGAGTAATTAGGTCGGTCTTGATCAATTTACAGACGAACCCGACCTTCTTTGCTATTGGCCTATCACAGTCCAATACAAGCGACCATTGCTTGGGGCCCTCCACATTTTGTCAACCTCAATTTTGCCTGAATACGATCAATGCCGGCAATCGTGCAAAGCACTGCTTAAGTGTGGAAGGCCTAAAAAGCTTGGTCGGATTCGTGTGTGTGGAGTGTGACAAACAGGCAAATTGCGCCAGTTGCATCCGACAGTGCACTCCTCAAAGTCTCTTCAACCAAACTACAAGGGGCTTACCCTGTTCCACAAGCCACGTCGAGGACATTCTTGGAATGTCTGGACCTCAATAGGTCCACCAGGAAATGTCTGTAGTTCTCTGTCCTGTCCGTACGGCTCCCGATGTAGTATTCCCAAACTTTGGCGGCCTTGCCGTCGGCGTACTGATCGGGTATGCCCTGGGCAGCTACACCGAGGGAACGGGTTCGATACACGCTGTCCACCATCTTGCTCTCCGGGCTCAGTTTAATAGAAACTCCAAGTAGTCTATCTGAGGAAACGATTAAAGAGTAGTTATGTCATATAAGAAGGCAACCACGAGTGTAGTTCAGTTGCCCAACAGCGATTTAAAGCAGCTCCGGTGTAATAATGGGCCTAATGCATTACGAGCAAGACACCGGCAGTGCAAATATACTCATTCGACTCTATTTGAATAAAGCATCGCATTATGGATTGATAAATGCTTACCTAATACTATACGATTATGAAAAAAGTAAGCACTGATAAATGGGGTGCCCAGCAGAATGGGAGGCCTTTAGGTTTGTGGCCCACGGTGAGCTATGCCTAAATCAGCCAGTTGTCATCACATCTGATTGCAATATCTCTTTTGACTGTTATTGTCACATCATATCCATTAAAATACTTGACTGTCGGATCCAGAATTCATTCATGAGAATGTCCCCATTTCGCGGCTCAAACTTACATACTCTAAGTTTTGAGTACAACAATCTCAAAACATTATGCAGCATTGTTTCAATCTTAGATCCACATGGCCGTGATTACAATAGGCACGAGGCTTTCACAATTTGATGAATTCGTGTGGTCGTTCTAAAATTTGTGGTGTATGGTATGCCTGTATCTTGTGCGAGGTCTTTAACTCGTAAAGATTTGGTACACGCATGAACAAACGGCCAACCGCCTGGTTCCTATACGGCGCTACAGGAGTGATTGCGATACTTAGATAGTTATTTATCTTGCCAAGAGGAGTTTGAAAAAGTGAAAGTTATTCGATAATCACCAAAAAGAAATGCAGGAGGAGGCAGTATAGTCACTACCGGTATCTCAAGAGAGTTATGACTGCATGAAACATCTCGCCACAACGAGTTTTTGGATCTGGTAGGCCTAAATTCGACTTGGTAAAACAAATTATTTTAACAAGCCGACTTTTTAGTTCTGGTATATTAAAGTCAAATTACACTAGTCTACCAATTTTGACAAGTTTTGTGCTTCGGAGATTAAATGTGTTTCCCTTTATGGATTTCGGGATGCTGAAAACGAATATGACCATAAAAACAATCATTAGACAATTGGTTACAGTAAACTGTTGTCAAAAATTGTATCACATTGTACGTATATGAGTAACATAATGCAGTCACCTGTATTGATTAAACCAGACACACAAAAAAAGAGCAACCCGTGACAAATATTGCCAATTGTATGTAGTTTTAACATATTATGCATTGCGGGTTGGAACAAAAGCTCTTGCCGCAGTTTATTCATCCTCCCTTCCCAAGTCAAGGATAATATTTACCGACCAGATTCCATATCTTACAAAATTGAGCCAATTGACAATTTTAAGCATCAATTTCGTACTCAGTGGCCCAGAATTAGTAAAGGTTGAATACTTTTATTTCCGAAGCATTTTGGTTGATGTACTTTGTAGTTCTGGTAGCCTATGTGTCTTGGCAAGACACTTCATCTCAAACAGTCGACTTCTTGATTCCGGTAAGTCATCATGATAAGACAAATTAACTCGAATTGTCAACTTCTTAGCAAATCCCAACTTAAATAGTCGACTTCTTATAATATTCAAGTCGTCTTAGTGAGATTTATCTCGCCACGACAACCAATTGTTGAGAACATGATTTCCATTTTTTCTGAGACACTTTTGAAACTTCAATACTAGTTTTCAAAAGGCGAAATGTAGGGCCCCAGGGTGTTTGCGGTTTGAACGATGACTTGGCACATTGTCCTGCCATACATTTATTACAATTCAAAAATCGAAAAACGCGATCCACCGTAAATTGACAGAAATCCTTTTGATTCTGTCATTGAATCGCCATCGCGCAGGCCCGTAGGCTGGATAGTTCGGGGGTTCGAACGAACCCCTGCTCGGTGACGAGTTCCGTTCAGAAATGACACCCAAAGAAATATCCATAAAAATCGGTAAGTGATTATAACTATAGCCTATACTACAAATTATGCCTCAAGAGTACATGTATTACTGAATGTTCCACTATACGGTAAATGCAACGTACGACGCTCAAGCACTTCGTGGTACGTATTTTATAAAGCATGTGTTCACAATGTTGCGCATATGCCAAAAGTTCCACTCTGGGGTTTGACGACTCCCCCCCCCCCCCCCCCCCCCCCCCCCCTTAGTTTCGGGGCAGACAACGGGCCTGATGCCCATTATTGGGGCCTATACACTTTTTAAATCCTGTCAAAATTGTGTTAATAAACACGACTCTTGGCAGGATTTTTAAAGACATGGAAACCGTGAAATTATAAAAATGTCAACTTTACCACAAAATGTAGTTGCTGTTAAAACGTCAGAGTGTATGCGCAAGTTGTCCTACCTTCGATACGTGTGTCCGTTTGTTTACAATTTCTGCATTATAAGCAACGCCAGCTCAGAGATAACTGTATTATACCCAAGCCTGGTGCTCAACGCCTGACCGTATTTCATACCCAACCAGTACCAGTACAGCTGGGATTCCAGATTCTCAATCAGCTATTGAATAAATCAGATATGTAAATAAATGTGTGGTAACCTCTCATGACAGTGGTTAAATACAAGCCACACAAACATCTAGTTCAGTCCAGTTCTATCTAGTTTTTGAAGTGGGCTTTTACCGGCTCTGACTGAAGAAAAATGACGTGTTTTGGGACTCAATTCTGACATAAGGCAGTGTCCATTTAGGTCCCACATGCATGATGGTCCAAGGTACACGTACGTTTCGTTATAAATTGATAGATGTCTGATATGATGACGGAGAAGAGATCTTCGTCAGTTCTGCGAACAAATACTAGGGAAAGCCCACTCTATCCTATGCCTAGCTGAGCGACCACCATGTGATGAAAACCATGTTCCAATTTCTCCCTCAGGACGACGTTATAGATGCCTTCCATGTAAAACCAACAGAAAGAAGTTTTCATTTATCCTAGTGGCCATAAGATTTTTAAACAATATATGTATGTAATTTGGCGATTGTGTAGTGTAGGGCCCCTCTTTAGTTTTGATAAAATTAGAGTCAAGGGTATTTTTTCTCATTCCAAAATGACTTTTTCAACCTAAAGCAGACTTCTCTTAATTCTACTGGCATCGTTTTTTGTAATTTGGAACAGTTTATTTCGGTAGAAAATGTAATTTTCTTAAGCGCTTTACGGCAGTTGCCGTGCGAATGAACGTGGTTTTGCGCGTTTACTGTGCGTCGCGGTGATCGCCATCTTTATTTTCGCGTTCGTTGCATTTTGTTGTCCTCATCGCCGCTTTACCCCCAAATTTCCTTCAAAAACTAAAACCCTACCTGTTGGTTTGTAATGTCGCTAACTAGTTTGGCAATTCCAATAACCTAAAAGTGGATTTTTGTTCCCTTATAAGGAACAGGGCCCTACACTACACAATCGCCTGTAATTTTAGGTTTAGGCCTACATGTACAAAATGTATATGAATAGTTTAATAATTGTTTTAAATTTGATGTATTTATCTGATTTTTTGTTTTATAGTGAGCTGTCCAACCATAAGCAATTGCCTTTTCAGGATAAAGAAATCGAATCGAATCGAAGTTGACAGCCGTTCCACACAAACGACCCGATGCGCACAATGCGTGGCCTGGAGGACTGTTGTCGAAGTTTATACTTCCTGCAAACACTAATTACAAATACATCTCAAAGCTGTGTGAATTAAACCCAAATGATTAAAGGGAGGACTTTTGAAATATGATTTTATTGATATATGTACTGAGAATTTACATTAGAAAAAATTGCAGGAGAGGAAACGGCTCTGGGAACAACTGAAGGAACAATAGGGAGAGTGATGTTAGCCTGGTTCGCTGACCTGAAGATTTTTTGACGAATCTTGAAAAATCTTAGGTCAGGTAGTCACCACGGTTCAAAATGGATCTCGACATACAATGTCATCCGAGTGACGTCAGTAGCAACATTTAACTAATTTCTTTGCAAAATCCGGTCGGAAAAATACGGCAAGAACATGGCATGGATTTTTAAGCTTCAATTTATGTGAGAATTCAAAAATTTCAGGATCGAAGGCCCCGACATCCCTTGACGAACATCCGAATGCTGCCGAAAATGGGTTCGGAAAACCTCGGCCATTTTCTGAAAAAGGACTTCTTTTTTTGTGTGACGTGACAGTGGTGACTACTGGACCTACGAATCGTAGAGAAGAGTCAGATTCACCAGATCTGAAAATCAGACTAGCAAGTTGTGGCCCGTCCTTCGTACGGAACATGGACGTAAATCCCGGGGATGAAGAGGGTATATCCTCCACTTTTTTAGCCGGGGTCGGAGTTTTGAAAACTGTCAAAATCAATATTAAATGATTCATTGATGTTACGAACTCAGTGGGCGTAAGAACTCTCAATACAATGTACATCCATTCGTAGGTCCACTGCCGTTTGTAGGCGTGGCACCCAGAAAAATAAATTGTAAAATTGAACTGTTCGCATTTGATCAAGTATGAGCTTTCTAGTGAGGCATTAAAAAAAATCGACCGACGATAAGTAACAAAGTTAACACAGTTTTATTTGATAGGGCAGTCGCACGTAGCCATAACAAAGGCAGACAGCATAGATTACAGTGTAGTCGGTGCCTTTTTTCCTTAAAAATAAAGTTTTCTTCCACTATTTATTTGTAGGGAGAAATCCACTGTATCAAAATGTTCAGTCAGTGCACGGACGTGGGGACATGGCAGCTTTAAGAGTTCGGATACCCGGCATTAGGATGGGTAAAAATTTGCAAACGTGCGCTTAATATACTAAGCGTATTTCATGATATGAGTTGGAAGTGAATTTTGGCAGTACGCATAACTGGCACATCCCGTCGACAAATATTGTGCGCTTCCAGTTCTAGGGCTAGTACCGTAAGCAAAGAATGGTGATCGTACATGCGCATAATTTCATGGCCAGCGCCAGACCCCGGTTTTGACCGAGATAAACGCTAAATCATCTCACCGCAACAAAAATATATGCGAATGACCTTTGGAACTAAAGCGCGGGTTCAAGCCGGATTTTGCCTGTACTCACTGGTTCTGCACTTGGACTGAAGGTTACCAACCTGCAGGTTTTGTTGATTGCTTTATGGCTAGATATTAAATCAGATAATGCTCAGTTAACCCCTTGTATGAGCACGGTATTTTACGGGAGACGTCAGGCTGTCGCGGCGGTTCTGGCAGCCAAGCGAACCGCTACAATGTGTTTGTGCAGTCAATCAAGCGTATCAAACAATCCAACAATGGATTGAAACTGCGCAAACGGCGGCAAATGGCGTCATCCGGCCTGGTGGCAATTATTTCTTTTGACGCCATATGGCGTCATCCGTACGCAAGTGGTTAATAATCAACTTTATGCAAAATGTACCAGAGATCTAGTAAACAGAAAACACCATACACACATTGGTTACTTAGGGCAAATATTGCGAGTGCTCAGCGAACTAAATGTATTCATAAGGGTTTTTTTTCTTCCTGTTTTTTCAAGTTTTAAAGTTTTCAATTTGGAATCCCAATGGCCAGCTTTTTGGAATCCAAGTGCAAATTATTGTAAACAAGGTATTGGACTTTTGGTTTCGACTCATGATACCCTAATTGTTATTCCTCTACCCCCTACAACCTTTCGTTCGAATACCAAGTAAAACTAGCAGTGTTGTAGTCAAGGCCACAACCTCCGAGGCCGAGGCCAAGACCGAGGCCACAACCTCCGAGGCCGAGACCGAGGCCGAGGCCACAACGTCCGAGGCCAAGGCCGAGGCCGAGGCCACAACGTCCGAGGCCAAGGCCGAGGCCGAGGCCGGCTACTAAACACGTAATAAACAAATAATCCACTAAATCAAGGTTAAAGGCAGTATGCATGATTGGTCATTGTTGCAATTTTCAGAAATGGGCGGATTTGCGGGTTAGTATTTTATAGGAAATATTGTTCCACTGACCTGTTCAAAGTTTTGCGTTCTTGGATGGCGAGAAAAACGAGAGAAAAACGGAGCTCGTTTTCAACCGTCGGGCGGATGATAGCCTTTAGTCAAGACGCGCGTGGCTACCTGGACACGTGACGCGCCCCGAATGCCAGCATGTACGTCCGGGGCGCGCCACTCGTCCGGGTAGCCACGCGCGCCTTGACTAAAGGCTACAGGGCAGTTTTACAACGATTGAAAACAATATACATTTCCTCTTTTCTTGACAACGACAGCACACCTGGTGCTATCATTTCACACGATGATTGAGACTACTATTAACTTACAGGCTAGTAAGGTATTTCGTAATAATTAAGTAAAAACAAATTAGAGGATTACCAGTCGTGTACACAACCTTTAAGATTTTGTTGGATTTTTTTTTATTTTCAAGTCAATGGCAGGTTACTCAAAGGATATGTTCATTGCATTTCAAGAACATAAGGGTCTCCAGCATCTGTTGGGATAGCTTTGCACGGTGGGGCCTCATAATAATCCCTCCTCTGCTAAAAATGCGCTCCACTGGAGCACTGCTGGCTGGAACATAGTCTTGGGCCCAAGACCCTTGTGTTGTTATTTCGGAGGCGCCCGCGCGCCAGATTCACTAACGTTGTGTCCTCGAAATCCCGGCTTTGTAAGTGCGTTCTGGCTTCACGCATGCGTAGTTTACAAAATGCAGCCGAATCCGCAGCCGGTGTTTGTCAAACGTGCACGATTTTGGATCGCCACAAGGGTCTTGGATAAATTGGCAGGCAATTCTTAACTTTTTCTTTACTTTTCGACGATTCTCCCTCGCTTTTCCGAGGACTCCAATCAGTGACCGAGTTTGAGCCTTATCATAAATTATTCATTACGCGCAAATACATAGGGCATGACGAGGCATCATGACCATTGATCTGCAGCCGCGCGCGTCACATGCGCGTGCACGCATGTCGGACATAAACCACGAATGTGATTGGTCAGAACACCATCGGGCGACGCTCACTGGATCCGTCTATTGTGCTCAAACTCGGTCGCTGATTGCATAATTACCGTCCATCATTATCACAGTCCACAGTCTGGTCGCGCCCCCGAAATGCCAACTTATCCAAGACTTTACTACAGATCCAAAATCTTATCGCGCTGCCTGTGCATTGCAACTGCGAAAGTACAAAAGTACAATAGTAACGTCTTGGAACCAATACTAGCTGGAACAGAGAGGACAGTCTTTGCAAGGGCATGCAGTTATGGGTACATAGATTAGTAGACATGTGACAGGCTTCGCGTTGCGCGAGCACGCGTAACGGTCAACTTCACTGCCGGCCATTATGATTATCGCTTTAACGTTCACTCGTTCAGGGCCGAGTGGTGGACCAGGAACCAGTCTATAGCGGGAGTAGACTGATTATCTAACAAAAGAAGATTAGATGCTTCCTGAGTACGTGTAACACAATAGTGGCAGTTCATGGGGCGCGTGAAGTGCTGGACCAGGAACTACATGTAGTCTATTAACGGGAGTAGACTGGTTCTACAAGAAGATGATACATATACATGTACGTACGTGAGTACGTGCAATCGGAGAGCTATATATAGCTCCATGGTGCAATAATGCAAATACTAGTTCATTAATTCGTGCGTATCTGCTTGAACTTTATTTTGTTTCACGGAACTCATTGTGGCAGCTTCTCGAAAGTTTGATGAGGTAAACAATTTAAATTAATTAAAACAGAAAACACATCTGAATTGGTAGGAAAATTGGTCAAAGTGGGCGGCCTCGAGCCGGCCTCGACCAGATCTTCGAGTCCGGAACGCTCCGAGGCCGAGGCCGAGGCCGAGGCCTTGCACTCCGAGGCCAAGGCCGAGGCCGAGGCCATAAAAATCGGCCTCGAGGCCGGCCTCGAGGCCGGTCTCGAGACCTCCAACACTGAAAACTAGGTGGGGGGTCAAAACACCCCTGCTCTGTGTTTGTGTGTGTGTAGATGTATTGTACACTACTGAGGATACAAGGATAAAGAAACAACAATGAAATCAATTAATTTCATTCAGCTATGTTTTTGTTCTTTTTAAGATGACCTGTCCACCAAATAAATTGGAATACGCAGAGTGAAAATTCACATGGTCTAAAATTGTGAGAATATACCATAGTCAATTTTGCAAGAAGGCAACAATAATGGTGGAACACATACCCGGCCTGCAGAGTTGTAATCAAGTCAATCACAAGTCAGATCAAAAGGCAGATCACAAGGCAGATCACAAGTCAGATCAAAAGGCAGATCACAAGTCAATCACAAGTCAATCACAAGTCAATCACAAGTCAGATCACAAGCTACATGGGATGAACAATGACAAAGGAATGTTTTTTATATAGCGTGTTTGAATAGCTTGTTACATGGCTTGAGACCAGACTTGTGACTTTTGAAGTGACTTTTGAAGTGACTTTTGAAGTGACATTTGGATTGACTTTTGAAGTGACTTTTGAAGTGACTTTTATTACAACTCTGCCCGCCTGGATCTATAGGTCTGAAAATTGGGATAATTTCTTTGGTATCTTTTGAAAATGTATCCCCTATTTAGATCTGTAACCAGGAAAACTGTAAGGGTGGTATAGGCTGGCAACCTAAAATGTGGCCAACCCCACAGCCTCTGATGTAGCCCTTTACGTAGAGTGGCTTTTAGTCTTGTATTGGGAGACTTCCATAAAAAAGTACATGTGTATAAAATACAATGTATCAAAACTTCACACTGCTGACTTTTTCACATTCTGAGGCCTTGTTTCTTTAAATATATTCCCACACATCCTGCTCCTTCCTCATTTCTACCGCAAACTGAACTCCATATATTCAAACTGGCGCTGGAGATGAAGTCTAAGACAGGCATCAATGTAGAAGACAAAGCTTTGAGAAATGGCACAAGACGTTACAGAGACTTGCAAGCTATAATGCATCCAACCAATCAGTTGTTAGACACTGTTTTGGTCTTGCAGTCAGGGAACAAGACCAAGATGGCTGCTGGGTAATGACAGTCAACAGCTGCTATCGCGTTGCAGTGCTTGGGAGTGAGTCCAGCCTGTCTCCGTTTCTTGCTATTCACCGGCGTCACTCAGAAGCCCTTCTCAGCTAGCCATTTCTTGATTTCCTCTCTGAACATCCCCTTGTATCGCACCTGTCGAGTCACCTCGTTCACCTGCATGGGAAGGATGTAGCCCGCCGTCTCCTCCAAGTGTGCCTTTAGCTCCTCCGCTAATGCCTGCCAAGTAAAACAGAGAATTTTGAAGTCTTGTAGGTCTTGAGACTGGGTTCAGTCTTGAGACAACAACACACAGTCTCATGAGGTCTCGATATTCTGCTAGTGTTTACATCCAGACACTTATATTTTCCAAATATTACAGGTATTCGTGTGGGATTCTTCGGAGTGCTAACATTTGGCAAGTTGCTACAAAAAAACTTGCAGTACATAATGTAGACAACGTGATTAGCGTTAGCATTGTAACCAATTCAATTTCAAAAGTTGGCAACAAGAAGTATTCAGCAAAGTGTGTACAATTATGCTTTTTCTCCTTACTTTTTATTATGTAATTTAAACACAGGTCTTAAAGGTAGTATACAACATTTGCTTTTGCTGTAATTTTCAGAAATTAATGGATTTGGGGGTTAGTATTTTATAGCGTGCTAGCAAATACTGTAACACTGACCTGTTTAAAGTTTTGTGTGCATAGATGCTGGGAGAACAGAGAGAATTCTTTTCTAGTAGTCTGATTGTCGGCCGACAATCATTGGAAATATTCTAGTTCCCCGACCTGATAATTCGCCGACCTGATAATTCCCCGACTCTATAAATTACTTTGTTTTGTCTTAAGTAGGGTCAAAGAGACCCTACTTAAGACAAAACAAAGAAATGTATAGAGTCAGGGAATTATCAGGTCGGGGAACTAGATTATTTCCAATGATTGTCGGCCGACAATCGTTGGGAAACGATATAAATTTCCACTTTTCTTGAAAATGACAGCACACCAGATGCCATGATTTCACTGGATGTTTGAGTCTCCTATTTACTTACAGTCTAGTACGGTATTTCGTAACAATTCAGTAGTTTTGTTTTTTGATGTTTGCAAATGTTGTGTACTACCTTTAACCCTCAAAAAGAGCCTTTTTTTCTGGCCACTTACACTGAGAACCAGACTCACCCAAATGTCACCCTCTATGTACTTGATGAGTGTCAGCTGTTGGCTCTCGCCAAACTTCAGTTCCAAGTAGACTGGTATGCTGTGGTATCGTGTCCTCCGCACTGTGTATGGCGTCCCAGGGGTAGCCCCTAAGAGCAGAGAAATAGTGTCAAGATGTTAGCAACATCTAATAAACTCACTGTCTTAGTAAAAAATGTAGCAAAAAAAATGATCAAATTGGATTTGGGTTTTTTTATGGCTAAAAGCCACTCTAGGTAATGGGCTACAACAGAGGCAGTGGGGTTGGCCACATTTCAGGTTGCCAGCCCTACCACCCTTACGGTTTTCCTGATTCCAGGTCTAAATAGAGGATACATTTTCAATAGATACCAAAGAAATTATCCCAATTTTTAGACGTATAGACCCAGGCGGGGTAACTTCCATCGTTGGTGGGACAAACTCAATTCCCCCATTTAATTGGTGTTTTAAAAGAGGATGATGTGTTAGAATCAACTAAAACATGTAACTTTCTCCAAGAATATCTTACTTTTTTGTATAGAATGCAACAGAGACAGCATTATTGTGCCTTTGAAGACACAATGTGTTGGCTCATGAATGCGACATTCACATTACGATAACAATTCTAAATGGTGCAATTACTCTCTAGAACTGCTACAAACTTACAAAGAACCAGAAATTTATAGTATCATGCAAATCATGATGTCCTTTATGTATTCATGTGATAAAAAGCCTCTTGCAAAGCTCTTAAAAAATAAACTAATATAATTTCAACTATAGAGCTATAGATCATGCGCGTAGTAGCCAGCTTCCATCCAGGCTAATGACTCTTTGTTATTGGGGGTGTGCATTTATGGGTAGTACGGGAAACGGGTACCCGGATACCCGTTAAAGAAAGCCAATCCAAATTGTTGCTCATATAGTTTGTAAAGGTCTGCATGTTAATTGGTGCAAGTGTGTACAGTGAGCTCTATAGCTTTACGGTGTAAATTTAAATTTTCCAAGTACCATAACGTTAATCTGTTTTGTTTTACCATGTACATTGTAACCTGGTTTTCAATTTTGAAAATACCCCACAAATGACATTCAGAAACCTCCTTTTTTGCATTGTTTGAGAAATTACTAAGTAATATGTTAATTTGGTTACGGGTACTCTATTCCATAATTTGGAACCGGTTCCTGACATTAGCGGTTGGCCATATGTTTTCAGCTCACCTTTGGGTGGGGCCCAGCCTGACGGCGTAGGGTAGCTCTCATGAACAGGTGGAGTTGGGGGCTCCAAAGAAGGAATCAATCTTTCCACAAATCTGAAGTCCTCTTTGGACTCGACAAAGCCTGTCCTTCCAACGCCATCATCCAAAAAATCATTTTTGTGGAAAAAATTCGGAGGTAAGCTGTCCGGTCTGGGACAACTTGTAGCAATGCTCCTTGCAGGCAGTGAGTGTATTGAACATCCACTCTGGTAATACAAAAGTTTGAACACAAATGCCACACTGAGATGTAATATGTACAAATATGGAGCATTTATGAGTGATATAGTAAAACTAGCCTCATAGTCATGAGTTAATTCCCAGAGTGTTCTATTTTTACATTGTATAAGTGTGTTATGCCTGATGGATTTGCGTACTGTCTGCACATTGCAGTACACAGACTTTGCATGATCTTCGGTTGCTAAGGGGTATAGTAATTTGGCAGCCATGGGCATAGCATATTTTTGGCTGAAGGCTAGTCTTTTTGTTCTCCCGGTCTTTGAGTAGTTTAGGGCACCGTTCCTATATAAGGAAAAACAGGTGTATTACACTCAATTATGTCGAGATACAGATCATCTTTACTAACAGAAATGCATGCCGTCACTTTGGCACCTTGCCAACTCATCAGCAGTGGCGTAGCCAGGCTCTTTATAGGGGGGGGGGGGGGGGGGGAAACGGGGGCCATGGCTATTTTCAAGGGGGGAAATTTAACTTTGTTAAATAGGTCCACGCTATAGTAATGCATATCTACAAACAACAGATGGCGACACCCCCCCCAAAAAAAATTCATCCCAATTTTTCAGAGGGGGGAAAGAGGGGGGGGGGGGGCAAGAGTTCCCACAGGGGGAGAGGCAGTTGGCCCCCCCCCCCCCCCCCCTAGGCTACACCACTGCAACTTAATTAGCACCCTGCCAACTCGGCACCCTGCCAACTCGGCACCCTGCCAACTCCAACTCGGCACCCTGCCAACTCGGCACCCTGCCAACTCGGCACCCTGCCAACTCGGCACCCTGCCAACTCGGCACCCTGCCAACTCGGCACCCTGCCAACTCGGCACCCTGCCAACTCGGCACCCTGCCAACTCGGCACCCTGCCAACTCGGCACAACCAGTTATTTCAAGATTTTTGTCAGCCAAATCTCAAAAAAATGAGGCAGAAATCAACATGTATGTATGTGAACACTTTCAGCTACTATACACTGTGCACTGTGCCAAGAACATCTAACACAGAAAACACAAACTTTCTTCCCCTATATTTCACAAAAACATTCCCACAAAATTCTCAAATTTAAAGGATATGTGCAAAGTGTTTATACAATTCTGAACACAGATGGATAGTTATTTTCCAGGATTTTGCTGTTCCTGACTGATTAGGGGGGGTATTAAAGTAAAATCTTTCCTTTTGCAGTGCAAAAACAAAACAAGTGATAAATATGGCAGATTATGGCTACAGACACGGACCAAGGTTTTGGGAGGTCATAGCAGCCAGGTACCGAGCTGGAAGTTGCGAGCAGGAAGCAAAATTTGGGTGCCAACTTGACTAGGTGCTGAAGTGACCGACAATCCCGTGACCACATAGGACATAGGGCCTAGCGCCTACAGCATCAAGCATGCTGTTCTGCACGAATAAGCCTTTTCGACATTCTCGGTGGGTTTGGAGGCCAAACAACCATGTAATTTATACACAAACCTATGGCACTGTGAACGAGTCCAAATATTAATTGATTTTATGCTAAATATCTGTCATGAGTTGAGCGATACCCTTTTCACATATCTTTGCATGGAACATAAGGAAAATAATAAATAAAGGGGAAAGACTATAGAGTAAGACTCAAAAGAAAGAGTTCCATATCCGGACCGGACATCACTTACAAATTACATGTATTTTCCCTTAATATGACTTAAAAACTACCAAAACGTGTAAATCTGATAAAGAAACACGAATTTAGGAGGGAAACATTTTCAACTTATTCTTTGAAAAAACTTTGACTTTTTCCGTCATGGCCCATAGACTTTGTGCACGAGGTATGTCCGGATATGGAACTCTTTCCGCATGTTCCGATGCAGTTCCCATGATGCTTTTTTGACTGTCGAAAAGGTTTGGTCATGGAGGAATAAACACATAACGTTACTTACTCTTGTAACCACTTGCACTTTTAAAGACTGTTTGATTAACCAAATGGAAAAATGTGAAGTCCTCGTGCAGAGCGCCATATTTAGAAATGTCTCTGCCCTGACTCTTGGGGGCGCTTTTGTTTATTTGCAAATGAAGCCCTGGCCTTGTTGGTACGGTCTTTGCTTGGTCACGAGATTGAGTTCCACAAAAGTAAGTTTTATTTTAACTGTGAAGTAGGCTATGTAAGATAACAACCTGAATATAGCCTTGCTAGTTTCCATAACGGCCATATAGTGTATTAAGTTTAGGACACAATTGCGCCTCCCCTATCTGTTTAATTTCTAATAAACCTTTTCGACATTCAAAACCATGTATTGTAATGATGTATTATCTGATTATGTAAAATTATGCCCAAACCTATGCCTATTGCACTTTTCAACTTCAGCACATATTTTCGGTATGTTTCTGATCGAGTCATTTCCAGTGCTACGGATGTAATAATAATGTTTGGAATGCCGCTTCTGGTCGCAATCTTTTCTTGATTGATTGATTGTTTGTTTGTTTGTTTGTTTGTTTGTTTGTTTGGCAATTTTTTCTCCTTAATTAATAGGGATAGGCCTAGTTTAATTAGCCTGAACATTTTTGTTTTCCTTATTCGTAAAGTTTTGGAGGATTTTTTGTAATCGTCGATGGGCTCCAACGTCAATGTCAGAAAAACCATCTTAAAAAAGATTGGGGCAACCTTCTTGGACAATACTGTCTGGCATGATCCAAAAATAGATGAACAAAAAAAGGGGAAAAAGGGGGGTGCTCTGTAAATATATATTTTTATTTTGTTTATTTTTTTTGCATAAAATGATTTTGTGTTCTGAATATTGGCGTGAAAAGTTCAATCACCCATAGTGGGTGGTAGCATTTGGTTGCTATCATTATCAATAAATTTATCTTGTAAGTTATTTGTAGGCCGCTGTACTCGACCAGCACGTGATAGTCACTTGTGAATTATTGATGTCAATAAAACTCTTTTGACCTTTGAGTTTTGATAATAGTATAAAAAGTATAAAAAGTGTTCCATACATTTATACCACAAGTTTGGTGAGTAGAATATGGCCTGTTGGTGCTTAGAAATTTTAGATGTCAATTTGTGTTTTTAACTTTTTCATGCTTCACAGGTAAGCTCTTTGAATTGTTTCATTCAGGACATTAATTTAACCTCTTAAATGCGGACGACGTTCATAGCCACAGTTTGAAAAAGTCCACCTGGCCGGTTTTCGTCTATACACTCATTCTTGTGTGTACTCAATTCATTCATGTTTCTTCAACAATATTATTCTTGAATGGGAGTGTAGACTGTAGGAATACATGTAGATGGAGCTTTTTATGACCACTCTATTCAGTGTGGTTGCGTTTACACTTGACTGCACAGCCCGTTCTTGGCATACCAGCGCCCCATCAAGCCCCAACAGCTGGACACAAGGGGTTAATTGTGAATTTGTTGCACTACAGATCAAAGTCGTAAAAGGTGAAAATGAAAACTAGGAGAAACCCCCTAGGTTTTTGGGTTTTTGGGTTTTTGGGTTTTTGGGTTTTTGTGTTTTTGGGTTTCTGGGTTTCTGGGTTTCTGGGTTTTTGGGTTTTTGGGTTTCTGGGTTTTTGGGTTTTTGGGTTTTTGGGTTTTTGGAAATTTACAAATAATGGTGCTGAGGAAGTGTCTTTTGTGTTGCAGATGCAGAGAGAATTGGAGTTTGATGCTTCAAATTGGCTATAGTGGTCATCCTCTTTCTTGCAGTTGTCATTTGTTTCACCGTCATCGTCATGAGGGAGAAGAAACTGTTTACTCCAGGCCCTCTCGGTGTCAGCCTGAGCACCAAGCAGGCCATGCTGGTGGATCTGGGCTCTAGGGATTCCGAGTTCATGCAGACGGTGAAATTCATCCGCTCCAAGCTGGTGGAGATAGCTGGTAAGAAAGATCTTGGCCCGGATAAGTCCTTAGCAACACATCCAGCCACGGGTGTTTTATGCGCAGTGCAGTTAATTCACACGCACAGATCATACAGAGCAGTTTTGGCCCGTTTTTGCCTTATGAATGTGCAGCAAGTTATCGTGGCATACTCAATGGGATTAGACTCTGTGCAAGTGTCTTTACTTTCAGGACTTGGGCTTTCTAGGCAAAGTTGTATATTCCTAACCTTTCACCGCTATTGGACTTAGGTCAATTCATGGAAGAGCTTGCATTGTTCTTCCTTTCCGTAACATTGTCATGTGTTTCCGGTGACGTTTCCAGGTTAGGATTTATGGGAGGGGGTGCAAAATACAAACAAAATCTTAACGGGTAAACCACAACTTTTTTCCTGGCTAGAGAATTATTTTGAAAAGTGAGGTTGGGGAATGTTATTATTATGGGTTATGAAGAAATGCCATTTTAACGGTAGTATACAACATTTGAAACCATCCAAAAAAACTACTTAATTATTATGAAGTGCCGTTCTAGACTGTAAGTAAACAGCAGTCTCAAGCATCCTGTGAAATCATGGCACCTGGTGCGCTGCCGTTTAAAAAGAAAAGTTTTTTATATCCTTTTCCAACGATTGTCGGCCGACAATCGTTGGAAATATTCTATTTCCCTGACCTGATAGTTCCCTGACTCTATAAATCGCTCTGATTTGTCTAAAGTAGGGTCAGGTATCTCTGTTTTCCCAGCATCTATGCGCACAAAACTTGAAACAGGTCAGTGTTACAGTATTTGCTAGCACGCTATAAAATACTAACCCCCAAATCCATTTATTTCTGAAAATTACAGCAAAAGCAAGTGATGTATACTACCTATAAAGATGTACCGTCCTTGCGCTTTTCGAGTTTCACTCCCAAAAATAACTTGTCTTTTTAAATTTCTATTTTACTAGCAATACATAATTTATTCACTTTAAATAAGACATTGAAGAAAAAACCCACATTTAGTTATCCAGTAATTACTTTACAAATATCTAATCATTTGTGACCTGACAAAAATTCAGGCGTAATTTATGGGTATTAGATGCGCGAAAGCAACCAAGAATAAAAGCTCTTTGGGGAGGGTTGCAGATGCCCAAAATAGCTTTTCGTTAATATACAAATAATGAATGTTTATGAGTGCGATGGTAAGAATAATTTCACGAGGTGACAGATTGCATGTTCCATTCCACGAGGCGAAGCCGAGTGGAATGGGACATTCCATCTGTCACCGAATGAAATTATTCTTACCATTGCACGAATGTGAAACATTCATTATTTGTTTTATACAACGCCTGAATAAATCCGACAGATTGCATGCATAGATTTCTTGGTGTACCAAGTGCCGTTTACCTTCTCAGTCCCGCATAAAACCACGACAAAAAGTGGTCCAGTTCCGAATCAGTTAAAGCTTTAATTGTTGTTCCTGCGTGTCTTGCAAATTCCTCTAATCGTTTAACTGCATATTTCATTTGTCTCTTTGTGTTAGCAGCATCAGCATCGCCTACGAGTTCCAATATTTCGTCGTCTGTTAGGAAAACAAACTGCGGTTCGGAAACACCGTCCGCCATTTTGTGTGAATGACAGCCTAGACTGGTTCCCGTTCCCTGTATGTATATAATATACATTTGAAGTCCGAAGGACAACGGAGGGACCGGGAACCAGTCCAATGACAGCCATGTTGTAGCGGCAGGGAAGTTCTATCAAACGCGTTACAGTTTAATATAACTTTTTTTGGCGGTGCGGGTTCGCGTTGTGCGATGAGACGAATAATTCAATGCACGTGATCGACGATTCACCAATCGGATGGCTGGGATTTATTCAGGTGTTGTATAATATAAAATATGTCAGAGGAAAATATTTAGAAGAAAAAAAAATCACTTTATTTAAAAAGCACGGAGAGTGAATCTTTAAATCTGAAAATAGAACAGTAAAATGATGCCGGGAAACATTGTCCCTCCCCCCTCCGCCCCCCCTCCCCCCCTCCCCCAACATCTTGAGTTGGTCCCTAAGGGAGAGTTCCTCTTAACCGCTTGCTGACATTTTTATGGAAACACCTTTGATTTGCAGGTGTTTCATCAGAGGACTATACCTGTGTACCCATGCAGGGGAGTGGTACGTTTGCTATAGAGGCCGTCTTCACATCTACAATCCCAAAAGTGAATGGCAAGGTTTGTGGAACCCCTACATTTCAATTCCACTCTTTTTTCTCTTTTTAAGATGTGCGTCAAAACAAAATGATTAGTGAATCATACAAGAGTGAGTTTGGTCAACGTTTCGATGAACTGTAACTCCAGCATGGATTTACAACGAACACAAATGTACAGGTGGTTAAACAAAAGTTAATTGAACTGATTGTTCACCCACCTCCTACAATTCCAGAGAATTTGTGTTCACCTAGTGTTGATGAGTAGGGTGTTTAGAAATAATCCTGAAAAAATGCTAGGTTGAGCTTAATTGGATCTCAAGATATGGCCCATTACAGATGGCATGTACAAAACTGGCTTGTCCATGGGAGCTTCATTGTAAATGAAGCAATTACAAGTTGAAGACAGAAACTAAAGGTAAGAAGCTCCCGTGGACAAGCCAGTTTTGTACATGCCATCTGTAATGGGCCATATCTTGAGATCCAATTAAGCTAGACCTAGCATTTTTGTCAGCATTATTTCTAAACACCCTACTCATCAACACTAGGTAAACACGAATTCTCTGGAATTGTAGGAGGTGGGTGAACGATCACCTTAAACTTGGGTTAACTTTTTTTTTAACCACCCTGTATATGCTCTTCACTCACTAATTAGTTTTTCACAATCAGCATGTCATGGTAGAATTGCATGTACACAGCTGTAAAAACATTTGTCCAATCACATTAGTTAAAATCTGAAAAATTCCATAGGGTTGTTTGAGGTACGGCCATAGGCGAATTATCTGTCACTTGAGTTATTTCCATATACCCCAGGTCCTTGTGTGTGAGAACGGTGCCTATGGCCGCCGTTTTGGTCAAATCCTAAAGGTCCTCGGTGTGGACTTCAAGGTCTTGACCTTTCTGGAGAATGAGAGGGTGGACGTCCAAGTGGTCAAGGAGGCCCTGCAGGGGAGCCAAGGATGGACCAACGTGGTTGTGGTGCATTGCGAGACTAGCTCGGGGGTGATCAACCCTATCACTAGCATCGGGAGACTGGTCAAGGAATACGCACCAGGTAGGCAATCCTTGTAGGGCGGCACCACCTATCTTGAAGTTTGGAGGGTTTGAGGTGAGATAATATGAAGAAACTTTACCACTCCCAGACTTACTAAAGGGTGAGTATTTAGAGAGTCTGAGGTATAAGTATCCTGTACAAAATCATTCATTCTAACCCCCTAGGGTGCATGCAAAAATCATATTCATAAATACCTAAGACAGTTTACCCGTTTACGTGGGTGGTTTTAAACGGCCGATAAAACACCAACTGGTTTGAAACACTTTTTCCGGTGTCACACGAAATTTAGAGTCCTACAAAATCTGGTCTATTTTATAGGTTGAACACTCGAGCGACCAGGCACTCTCCTATTAAAGCAAGCGCAATACTACCGATGTGTCCGTATTTAGAGTCCATAATTTCACACAACACCGGCACTGCTGCGTTCTGCACCACCTGGCGAGTGCATCGTGCCATTAATTAGCTAAAGGGGTGTTTTGCAAACCAAGGTAAAAAAATCGAACAAAATCATTGGAAATGTATAATTTTCGGAAGTTTTTGCTGAATTATACAAAAGGTTATTTTATTAATGTGAATAAATATGTGCCGGTTTTAAACATATGTTTAAAACAGCCTTGGGGCCTTTGCTCTTGATAATGACTCGAGCCGAAGGCTGTTGGAGTTTGTAAGCCTTGGGGTAGTTAAGGTTAAAGGGGCATAAACGCCTTCATCAGAATGGCAAAACAAAGGTTGAAAGTATTGATAAATTGGATGTACAGGTGCATGGCGTGTGTTTATGTATTTACATTTCCATGTCATGTGATCTTTAATTGTCAAGTGGCACCAAGCCCTGCGTAAAGTAACAGTCGCTTGGATCTACTCTTCTCAATCCATCAAAATCCTCAAAATCGATTGGGTAGGATTAAGGTTGATCCCAGAATAATGATGCTTCAATTCTGATGTTTGTGTGACGTTTTGGCACAGACGGCAGCTACTTTGTAGATGCCATGAGCAGCTTTGGCGCCATGGATATTGACATGGAAGGAAGTAACATTGACTTCCTGGTCAGCTCAGCCAACAAGTGTCTGGAAGGTGTGCCTGGATTCTCATATGCCATCTGCAGAAAACAGACACTGCGCAAATGCAAAGGTAGGGATTGAATGCTAGAATTGTTACCAAGATGAAATGTCTCTACACACTTAACACAGCATTTTGCAAATTGGGATAATTTCTCTGAAATCTGTTGAATAATTCGTCTTCTATTCCAACGGTGGTAGGGTTGGCAATTCAAAATGTCGCCAACCCTGTTGTAACCCATTTAGAGTGGCTTTGAACCTTGTATTGGGTGATTTCAATATAAAAATTATAAATAATGTTTTTAAAAGGGGGCATTAGCCCTATCTATTATCTGTTCACACTGTCTCAAATGATGCTCGTTATGTAGAAGCGAATCAACTAATACTTTTTACTTTAACCCTCCTACTGTTATAACTATCATAACCTATCAAAAAACCTAAACCCTAGGTAGGGTAGTTGGCACAATTTTGGCACCGAGAGAGGGAAAGTTAATATATACTACTCAAAAAAATTAAAGAATCAAACTTTATTATTATTATTTTTTTAACCCCTCCAGTCAATTTGACTTTGAAACACCTGACTGAGCAATTGCATCATCTCACATTCTGTGGTGCTTAACCAAGCATGGACATGCGCTGCAGTGTACAATGAGTAAAATCAACTTCAGTACACACCTGACTGAAATTTTCAAAGGCAAATGTCTGATCCTTTAATTTTTTTGAGTGGTATAATAATAAATGTGTCATTGAGTGATTCACTAAGGCACGGGATTTTTGAATATGACCAGTGGTCATAACACTGATGCACTCTGTATGCAGGCTGGTCAAGGAGTCTGTCTCTGGATTTGGTCAGCCAGTGGGAGACATTGGAACAGACCGGTCAGTTTCGGTTCACTCCACCCACCCATGCCATGCTGGCCTTCAAACAGGCACTCCTGGAGCTGCAGGAAGAGGGAGGGGTGTGTGCACGGTCAAAAAGGTGGGGGCTGGTTTCAGTTTATCAAAGGGAATTTGTGTTTTGGGTTGGGTTGTTTGTTAGAGGGGGATGGAATTGGTGTTTTGTTCATTTTGGTTTTTTCGAATGAAATGATGATGATGATGATATGTCTATACAAGCATAAAACTAACTAGTCTCAATTTCAGTCCTTCACTGCATATAAAGAGACTTGAGTTCCATTCATTTGAAAATCAGTATTATAATGCTGGTGGCACAGTGTCCAACAATGGATTGAGTACGTGCAGGAATGCGCATATAGATGACAACCGGCCAGGTGGTCTTTTTCAAACCACAACCATTGCCATCGTCTTCAAGAGGATGAAACACAGAATTGCATTGGATTCGAACTTTATTGTTATTTTGTCGACCAGATATAAGGAGAATAACGACATCATTTGTGAAGGCATGAAGGCCCTTGGTTTCAAGAGGCTGCTGGATAACACACACAGCGGCTGCATCATTACATCCTTCCACTACCCACAACACTCCAATTTCAACTTTAGAGATTTCTATACAAGACTGCAGGAGAAAGGTATAGTTGGATTCAAATATTGAAATTCCTAAATAAAAGGTCAGAACAAAAAAAATGGACAGAACGCTTGAAGTGTTGTGGTCTTGTTGACTCCAAAATGTGATTTTTTTATTTTTTTTATTTTTTATTTATGTTTTTTGATTTATTGACTCTGGATTTGACCCAAGGATTCTCAGAAAGCTAGCTTAATCATTGTACTAGCCAAGAACCCATAGAGTGGACGGAGAAGGAAATGTCAGTTTTTGTTGTGGGAGGAAAACCAGAAATGATTATCAGGGGTAACCTCCACGATCAAGAAGACAACCCAGTCCACACAGAGTCCCCCAGTGTTTGTAGTCGACTCCCCAGTGTTTGTAGTCGACTCCCGATCCAAGTCCGATGCTAAAACAGTGAAAAAAATGACTAAAGTCCACTCGGAGTTCCAAACTCAAAAACCAAGTTCACATCTCGGCTTGGCTAGAGCCTTGGCTTAAGCGTAGACTTGATTCAAGTATTGCAAGGTTTGTTTTGATATAATAGTGGTGTTGGAATCAGTCTGTACTCGGCCCAGTCTGGACGTGTTTCTAAGACAGTTAAGACATTTAAAAATGTGCTGGAGTCAAGGATCTAGTCTTGTCTTAATTCAAGTCCACACCTTTCCAGTTTTAGACTCGAGTGGACTTTAATTCCACTTTTTTGCTGATGTTAACTCGGACTCGGACCAAGACTCGACCACAACATTGAAATCCCTGGCAGGTTTCGAACCAGGGGCACCAGAGTTGGAAGGTAGTCCAGTAAGAATTGACACGAAAAATGCCCAACCCTGACATTTTAGTTAACAACCGAATTTTTACTCGGAAACCTTTATATGGTTACCATGAACACACACACAAAATTCAACCAATTTTTTCCTTGGGGAAATTTAAGCTTTTAAAAATGCCGGTTTCTGTATGCGAATGTGCTATTACCCGATTACTGATGCCCAAGTTGGTACAATGATTAGCCAAAACAGGCTCATCATAAGTTGGTCAGATTCCAATGTGGGCAATATCGTATGTCACGTAAAATCCATGTAGCTGAGTTGTTACTTTTATTTTACTCCGTCACAAACTCATTTCTTGCCATATTTTAATCGAACTGATGTTAATAACTGGATTTATATTATTTTGCAGCCAGATAAAATAACTTTCCTAAAACATTTGTCATTAGTTGATATCTAATTTTAAGGTTTTATGCTATTTTTAGGGGGAAAAGTTTACATTTCTGTAAAAAAAGTTATACTCAACACTTTTACGGCTAATTCCATAAAGTTTACCCTGATTTGTTGCTGCTGTGGAAACAATTAATGAGTTTTAACAATAAGAAACGTATTTCTTTCTCCCGAATTTCTGAAGGGGATTGGGGTAGTAGAGCCAATGATTTTCCGTTTCAGAAAAGTACAAAAATCTGTTTCATTTCTATTTGACAATTATTTCATACATGTAAATGAATGCACAATGAAAGAGGCCAATTCCGTTATAATTCTGTTTGGAAAATCATTGGCCCTAGGGTAGGATAGAGGAACACACTGGTGGAGGGTGGAGGCCTCAATGGGGGGGGGGGGGGGGGGGGTGACACAATGCCCCGCACCCATTAAGCCATTCTAAAACGGTATTCGGAAGAGTAATTGAAATCAATCTTTCAGTATCTATTAGGGTCATCTCTTCCCGAAAATCTTGAAGAGTTTTGAGGGCCAAAGTCGTTTGGTATTTTGATGATAATGACGATGATGACAACGACGTCCTTAAAATACTCTTTTTTCATGGTAATTTTGGTCATAATCTTCATTAAGTTTTCGCCTTTGCTATTTTGTATTATTTTAAGGTAAACATTTTCGAGGATCCTTTCCTAATTTTTCAAAGGGTATGATTTCGCTTAGGTGTCGGAAATACATGCCTTTCAATATAAATTGTGCATCCTTTTTGTTTTTCAATTATTTAACATTATTTCCCCAAGGCTGATTTTGGTTGAATTTTTATGGGAGGTAGCTATAGTCCTAATAAATACATTGCCACTAACATTTGCCTGTTAACAAAAATGTCAGGGTCCTTGTCAATTCTTACTGGACTAAGGCGATGAAACCACCACTGCGTCAACCTGTGGGCTCAGATATACATATACAATGTATATCTGAGCCAACAGGTTGTGTAACATGTAGATACAATCTTGAAATCCGGAAAAATCCCGAGAAATCACACCCCAGAGCTAATATAATCAGCACATCAGTTTCATATTTGCTTCTCATGTTGCATCGTAAATTTCTGCATCTTTAAGTTCTGTTTTATACATGAAGGCACTTTGCAGCTTGTCTGTCGTGTGCATACGCACAGGCAAGAGCATTTTATGCATCAACCGTTGTCTGACATAAACCTCATAACCTTTGGTCAGTGTGCCTGAAATGCTTTTTCTGTTGTCAGGCATGCAAGCTTTTCCTCTGAGCAGCAGCTCATTTTTCACTTCATACTCATGCCATTGAAAAATTGAAAAACACTGTTCAAAGTCTTGTAAAGATTGGAATTTCCTTATTTTTGTCTCACCTGAACAAAGTACCGAAAGAGATTTTGCAATCTCTATTTCTGTACGTAGTCCGTACATAGTCCGTACATAGTCCGTAGGTTTCATTTTGGTTCAAGTTTCGACAAATTGGTCTTATACGCAAATTTGAGGTCCAATTGCAATCAAACTTGGGTCATGCATTCAATAGTGCAACCTTTATATGATGATTGTGTCAAAGGTCAAGTACTGAGGTCAAAGGTCATTTGAGGTCAAGTTGTAAAATGGGCTGGAATTGTAAAATTGGTCTTATATATGCAAAGTTGAAGTGCAATTGCAATCAAACTTGGTCATGCATGCACTATTGTAACCTTTATATGATGGTCGTGTCAAAGGTCAAGTACTGAGGTCAAAAGTCATGTGAGGTCAAGTTGTAAAAGAGGCTGGATTTGTAAAATTTGTCATTGTGCTATTATGCCGATTGAGGTGTCAAAATGTGCAGAGAACATGATTAACGTTTAAGCAGGCGAGACGCGTGGTTGGAGAACCACCTTGTTTGTTAATTCCAAGTTGCATGCCTGTGTTGTGTATTGGCCGAGAAGAACCAGTTCTGAGACATTTTTGAAGCAACTATCAGCTGTATTTAAACAAAGGTTTAAACACAGCAATGTACAGATAAATATCGAAGGTAGCACTCAAATTAAAATCATGGCTTAAGTTGTTGTAGCTAGAGCTACTGCACTGTAGTTACGAAAGCTTGTGCCATAATTTTAATATTAAAGTGCTAACGTCAGTATTTATCTTGCAGACTAACACGACTGTAAACAACTTTACACAACCATGTGACAGGCTCTCAACCAATAGGAACAGTGCAACTGCCTCGGGTACTTACAAATGATATTTTGATTATTCCCTCATATCTGTCTCAATAGGATAGCGGTGCAGTTATTTCAAGTCATTTCAAGGCAAGGCAAAGAAAAGACAGCGGAAAGTGGACCCAGGCACGCTTTCAATTCCCACAGGTGTGACGGCCAAACCCGTGTGACATTTGCTTTAGCTCTAAACGCCAGACTGAATTGCACAGATCAGTAACGCTGGATGGATATGTGTAGAGGATGCATAAACAGCAGGTTTCAAGTTTTAGTTTTTTTATCTAGATGTACTTGCTTAATTTTCAGGCACTTGAGGAGGCTCTTTCAAAAAAGTAGGCTTTGCCTCCATCAAATATCCATGGACATATCTCCACGGCATGTCTATCTCTTGCGTTTTTGTTCCAGATGCTTTCATTTCTGATCGCTAAACAAGACTGTAAATCTCTCTATCTTATCAACCTTTCTGAAGGTCTTTGCAAACAGGACACAAGCTAATATTGTTAAAGATGTTGTTAATGTTGCTCATAAGATGTGGAGTATGAAAAGAAGGCTTTATGAACCTGAATGCTTCCGTTGGTGTTTTTCCAAGACCATGTATCCAACAATATCCAACAGTAGTTGAAGTGTGAAGCCTGCTGAATCCAACCGGATACCACAGCTAGAACGACAGATCTTTTGCTCGCTGCGCAGATCAACGAAATCCAACCCAAAAATTATGTTGTAAAATTTCTTTTTGGATTCGGCAGGCTTAGGGCTAGTTAAATTATTGGCTTTAGCCGTGCCCTAGATCAGTCCTGCTGTCGGGTCAAGTGAGGTCAAATCTCTGGGTACCAGTAATGATTATCTCAAGCATTGCTTTCACACTTCAGACTACAAACGGAGATAAACAAACATGTGACATGTCAAAACCAATTTTGTCAATGTGCAATTCATATGCATTTATAGGACGTACTGAATGTTTACTTAGAGCAGTTTTGTGCAGGTAGTTATGTCCTGTTTGCAGAAGACAAGAAACAACAAGCCTGCTGTATCACCTCCACAACCTTTTTTCTTTTTGAAGCATTTCTCGTCTCTCCACCACACAACACTTGAACCAGAAAGCTCCACTTAATTAGTGTCAGTGAGTTTGTTTGATCGTCTTTTGTTGTGTAATTTCTCAGATCAGGTGATCTATCCAGGCAAGGTGACCAAGACTGACTGCTTCCGCATCGGGAACATCGGGCATCTCTTTCCCCGTGACATGCGTCATCTCCTGACGTGCGTGCGGGATGTCTGCAACGACATGGGCATCCCACTTCCCCTGGAGGAATAACAGCCAAGGCTCCCACACACCCTGGAGGAATAACAGCATAGGCTGCAGGGACTTGGACTGTGCCCAATTCTTGGCTCTTGTAACCACGGAATTGGCCAATCACGGTAGAATCGCTTGAACACAGCTTTTAAAAGATTGTCAAACAAAGGAAACTGACTAGGTCAAATTGGAATCAATTTTCAAAGTGAGCAAAGAAAACTGGCTGGAGCGTGATTCAACTATCGTTCAATTACATTATTTATAATTGTGGGACCGCAATGGAAATAAGTTTTTAAAACTTTTTCCACTGTATGGGGGAACTCTCTATGTTTAATTTCTTATTTACAGTTCTAGATAATTAATTAATATATATCATTTATATGTGGAAATTGCGAATAAATCAAATCAAATCAAATCAAATTCTGAGAAACAAAAATTTCCGTACAAAATTAAATTGTCAAACAAACCACTTTCAAAATTAAAATTGGTTAACTTACCAGCCCTGAAATCGATAATTGTGTTAATCATCAATGAACAGAAATTCTGTTGACATTAGTGAAAACGTTTGAAGTGTTTAAAATGATTAGTCTTCTTGCGTTATTCGAAAAAGTAAAAGGCGGGAACCTTCCGTTTTGGCCAAGTGTATATCAGAAATACACAGCCTGGTGCATGGTAAGTTTGTGTGTTTTATTATATTTGTTGTACTCGTCATTTTGTTGATTTTTTTTTGGGGGGGGGGGGGGGGGTAGATGTTATCTTGGTGTACATTTTTGGTCGAATGTTTTTTTTTTTCGTTTGACCTTTACTTCCGGGGTTACCGGAAGTTCAAATTAAATTGCTTATAGCAGCTATGCGAATCTGGTTAGCACCCGAGCTCAATAAATAGACATACCAACAGATGTGCAAACATTAGGTCATAATGACAAAAAGTGAATGTGTTAGAATGTAAGTGAATATTTGTGTGATATCTATATAAACTATTTCAAACCAAACAAGATATGAAATTCAACTCTGATACACATCAACTATCACTTAGGTGCACAATTGTAATGACGTCATGATGATGTCATCACATTTCAAATTACAAGCAGAAAAATCCACCAGTTTTTAAACAAATTTTTATCATAACTCATGAAGTTCAGCCCACAAGGTTTTCATATTTGGTGATCACATAGATCTGACGTTGATTATACACTTTTGGTTATATTTATTTTTGATTTGACCTTTACTTCCGGGCTCACCGCAAGCTCAAAGTCAAGCTATCATAAAATCTGACTTCGTGTACCTATGGAGACCTTCTGACCATTTGAGGGATCAGTAACATGAACACAAAGGAATACAAAGACATGCAGACTTGTTGATAAAGTTGTGATGATGATGTCATGACGTCATCATGTAGACAATGACCAAAGAGTGAATATCTTTACAACAGCATTTCTTCTTAACCGAATGACGCATGACCTTCATATTTGGGGCCAAGATAGATTTTATCTTGCTTTACATTTTCAGTCTGATGTGATAACCAGAAGTTCAAATTAAAATGCTAATAACATCAGATTTGTAGCAACTATGAGAATCTGGTTGGTGACCGAGCTCAGTGAAGAGTCATACCCATTCTAACAATTGGTTTTAATGTTCAAACCACGACGTCATAATGGCGTCATCGGGTATAAAATGACCAACGGGTGAATATTTCTGTATGAATCTATTTGAAGTATTTCAAACGAAACAAGATATAAAGTTCAACTTTGTACATAAGTGCACAGTTGTGATGTCATCGGGTGTAAAATTACAATCAGGAAACCACAAAAATGAACATTTCTGAAATGCCATATCTCATTATATATTATTAATTTCAACTCGCAAGCTTTTCATATTTTATGATCGGATAGATCTGATGCTGATCTACATTTTGCATAATCAAACCGAGAAACGCCCAAACCCTTACTTCTAGTTTAATTTTAAATTGTTTTATGTTTTGAGTGGAAGTAAAATATGAATACAAAATATTGTCGTGCCTACTGTATTTTTGCTGAAATAGATATTTTAATCAGGGAATAAAAGTGTGATGAACTGGTATTCACCATGTCAATAACTGAGGAGAGGCGTGACCACTGACCTCCAAGGTTATTGTTGACTGGTGAAGATCAGTTCATCACATTTTTATCTGCCTTCAAACTTCTCAAAGTAATTTCAATCATATTAAAAAAGAAAATTGTGATTTTTCTGAGTGAGGGCCATCTTGAACTCATCAAGGCATTGCTATTGAAAAATGTATATTTATCCATATTGATCCTCAATTTAGATTTTATATTAAGAGTGAAATTATTATTTATTGAAATGTACTTTTGGGGGGGCTAGCAATGTATAATGAAATAACCCTTGCACAATCACGACGGTAGAAATTTTTACCTTGTGGACGTGTAGAGTCTGACATAGAATTTACATAGAATTATACAATATTCAATTTATATACATGTATCTATGCATTGTTTGTGAAATTTGTATCAAATTTTATATTCAATTAAAATGGAACAAAGTGTGATAAATGTATGTTTTGTTTCATGGTGTTGCTTTGTTTTCACAATGAAGGTATTTTGACGGATTTAAAAAAATATACCAGAGGACACAAACTAAACTCAATTATGAATAAATTCAATGTAATTTATTCATCAGACACCAGTTCCCAAACAATACAAAACAAGTTGTTTTCTATAATAAACACTATATTGTCATACAGTTCATTGGTTTTGAAGCGGCTTTAAAAAGATTTTGTTTAAATGAGCATGTCATATGGACTTCCTAAGCAATTCTAATTTTCAGCAGTGGTGTATATGGGGGGGGGGTGAACAACTTGCTAACCTAGTGGCATTTAGTTTTTTTTGTTTTTTTAAAACAAACTTCTGATACTGAACACACCAACCCTTTTCAAAAAACATTTCTTGGCAACTAAAATTGTATTTCACCTTTTCAAAAATGTGTGTACCTCCCCCACCCCAACCCCTTCCTAAAAGGATAGTCAGTGATGAGTACCAAAACCTTTTCAAACAAAAATCAGGGAAATTTAAGCCTTTTTGTAATTTGTTGTGATTTTGCATACTCCCTGCCACCACCCTTGAAATCCTAAAATTGCTAGCCACTGATTCCCAACAACTGAAGTGTAACAACGTTCATCTTAAGGTCTTGAGTTGAATCAGTTAATTGCAGCAGTGTTTGTGTAAATTTCAGTACGGTTTGCAGGTTTTCAAGGGGACCCAGGTGAAAAAGTAGAATGGTAAGATCAAATATATTTCTTTTTTTGAAAAGGACAAAAGTAGAACTTTGGAGAACAAAATCGGGAGTAGTTTTCATTGATACCAATGTCCACAGCATCACAAGCCTCAATTTTGCATATTCTGTACTCGCAACACTTGTGGTCCATCCTCAACTAAGCTCTTGGAAGTAAAGTTGCAATGTACCCAAGCACTCTATTGTGTGATTTTCATATGACAGTGTGTAACACTGTTGTTCAATGAGATTTCATTTTTCGGAGTTACGGGACCAAAAAAATAGGAATTTCAAGAAAAAAAGTAGGCAAAAAAGTAAGAAAATTAGGAGCAAGTTACCAAAGGAGGGAAAGTGGGAATATTTCAAAGTGTGGATTTGATATCGGGAGAACCTAGAATAATTATGAAATAATTAACCCATTGAGTACGGTTATTTATAATAAGCACCGGGGGGTGCTGGGGTGCCCTGTGCAGCCAAGCGAATCGTACACAAGAGGTTTGTGCAGCCAAGCGTAACATGCACAATACCCCAATAATGGATTGAAAATGCAGAGATTGGCGTGTATAGATGTCAACCGGCCAGGTGGCAATATTTTTTGGGGGCCGTGTATAGAAGTCATCCGTACACAAGGGGTTAATTTTTTCTCTGAAATTAGTTTCCCAATGCTTACAAATCTAAAGCATTGGTTTTGGTCGTTACACTTACTGCCACTTAAAATTTAAGTCATCTTGTGTATTCACATTACAGCTTGAGGAAAATCCAATAAAAAATCTCCCCCCAAACAAAAACGGTATGTTCCTTGCAATTCAACGAATGTGCCTATTACAAATAGGTGTGCACAGTCAATGGCAAATTTGATATTCATAACCTTGATATAGTTTACAGATTTCCCCAAATTCTTGTCTGCTATTTCTACTGCTTATTTATTATTTAAAAAGTTCTTGAGGAACTTAGCAAAGACAACATTTGACTTCTTGAGGAATAGACCGGTCCATTAAGCACCACCCGTTTACAGACGCACCCACCACACGTATGTTTAAACACTTTTGTCGGACAATAGTCTGACGTTCAGTCGGTGCTGTTGTGAAATTGTCTACTTTCATCCGCCTCTGAGCTCAACTCTTCAATCTCTGTAAGATTGTCTTTCTGCTCTAGCCGGGACTGGTCTCTGTAATGGCCGAGGGAGTTCTGGAAAAACAAATCCAAAAATCCAAAAAAGTATAAATATAAATCCTCACCCCCCAAAAAATGACATTCAGGCGTCAAGTGTAAAGAAGGCTTCATGTGTGCCGACCAATGGTGATCTGAATATCGCCATCATAGTTGATACGGCTCCAAGTCCTTTACTCACTTGCTCCTTGCAATGTCTTTTAAACTCACAACATATTCCTCGCAACTACAGCCATATAGAGAAAGCAGTGACAAAGGGCATCTTAATTTCTGGAGACAAAATGGCTGTTTAAAGCCGAGAGCAAGTTGGATCAAGGAAAAGCAGTTATTAACCAGCAGTTGATTCATGACATACCTTTACACATGCGAAATAACAAACGAGTGTGAATGATAGCTGGTCAAACTATGGTGTACCTGGTCCCCACTTCACTTGTCACAGTTAATAGTACAAGAAATGTTGCTACTGGTAACCAGTGCAACCATGCCCTTTAGGCTGGTTCGAATATGGTCGACTAGACGCGGTGGACACCCATTTGTCAACTATAGCTATCCACCCACAGTCCTTGCTCCCAGATTCCATGTACATGTATTAGTTGCAACGATATTATGCCACAGACTGCCACAGCATGGTTTGTGATTTCATTTAACCCAAAAATTTAAACAAAAAGACGTCAGAAATGGCAAAAAAAAAAATTTTAATTAGAGTTTTTAAAGTTATAATCTTTCCTCTATTTTTATTTGTCATCCCGATCTACAAGAGAAAATGCAGAAAATTTGTAGTATTCAAGCAATGAGGAATATCATTGCATGCACGACATGACGGCACTGAAACCATAATATAACAATTTGGAATGTCTTGTGGTAGGAAATCTTTAACAGCCAAAGTCCAACCTGGGCAGCCTAGTTAGAATTGTACCAAATCATTTTTGTCACAACAAAATGTTCTTCTTTGTGGCCGTCTGTTTGCTGCAAGCTAGCAGTCCATGCGTAGGCTAAGACGTCAAACTAAATCAGTTATCTGTACAAAATAAGAAAGCCTTACCGGTGGTTCGTCAAAGGGAACCGGTTGGTTGTTGCGTTGTAGAAGCATGGCTAGTCTTTTCAGGTTAAACTCCGTTACTGGCACATTATCTGCGACCATTTTCTCGTGGAGTTTGACTGCATCTTCCCAATTGTTGCCCTGGTCTGTTCAAAAGACAAAATACACAATAACAAAGTAAAAAATGTCTAACATGCGACAAAGATCCAAGGAGGTTTAAGGTTTTACTCCTAAAAACTAAAACGGTTTGAAAATGGCCATCTGTTTTCAATATTTCAGGTCTTATGAATATTTTGAAAGTTGAAAGATTCATAGTAAGTCTGGAACATCCACTTAAATCTCTCAAGGAATGAGAACAAAAAATCACTCAGGATGTATGAGAATCTTTCTGGAATTTTCTCAGAAAAATCTTCAAACCTTCCCAAAATTTCCAATTAAAGGCTCAAAAATTGTGACCCTCTGTAACATATTGAGGAATGTCTCTCGAGTTTGACTTTTTGAGATTAACATGCCCGAAGAAACTAAATTTATATTCCAATCCAAAAATATGATCTGAATGAACGGGCACTATACTGCAAATGCACGGAGAACACATTTGGAGAAAAACGGCCTTAAAAAAGGTTTCAACTTTATCTGTCTGGAGATTTAATGGTGTTAAAGCTTTCCAAAAATACAAGAATGGTTAGATTTACAAAGAGTAATTTCTGCTTCCATATGAACCCACCGTAAGCTTTGAACAGATAGAAATAAATGGTTTGCTTGTCCAGATAGTCACCATCTGATGTCATCTCAAGAACATTGTTGATTTTACCCACCTGAAAAAAAAATCAAGTAACCCACAATAAAAACCAGAGTTGTAATCAAGTCAATCACAAGTCATTCCACAAGTCACTCCACAATTCTGGTCTCAAGCCTTGTAACAAGCTATTCAAGCATTCCTTTGTGATCTGACTTGTATCTGACTTGTATCTGACTTGTATCTGACTTGTATCTGACTTGTATCTGCCTTGTATCTGCCTTGTATCTGCCTTGTATCTGCCTTGTATCTGCCTTGTATCTGCCTTGTATCTGCCTTGTATCTGCCTTGTATCTGCCTTGTATCTGCCTTGTATCTGCCTTGTATCTGCCTTGTATCTGCCTTGTATCTGCCTTGTATCTGCCTTGTATCTGCCTTGTATCTGCCTTGTATCTGCCTTGTATCTGCCTTGTATCTGCCTTGTATCTGCCTTGTATCTGCCTTGTATCTGCCTTGTATCTGCCTTGTATCTGCCTTGTATCTGCCTTGTATCTGCCTTGTATCTATCTGCCTTGTATCTGCCTTGTATCTGCCTTGTATCTGCCTTGTATCTGCCTTGTATCTGCCTTGTATCTGCCTTGTATCTGCCTTGTATCTGCCTTGTATCTGCCTTGTATCTGCCTTGTATCTGCCTTGTATCTGCCTTGTATCTGCCTTGTATCTGCCTTGTATCTGCCTTGTATCTGCCTTGTATCTGCCTTGTATCTGACTTGTATCTGACTTGTATCTGACTTGTATCTGACTTGTATCTGACTTGTATCTGACTTGTATCTGACTTGTATCTGACTTGTATCTGACTTGTATCTGACTTGTATCTGACTTGTATCTGACTTGTATCTGACTTGTATCTGACTTGTATCTGACTTGTATCTGACTTGTATCTGACTTGTATCTGACTTGTATCTGACTTGTATCTGACTTGTATCTGACTTGTATCTGACTTGTATCTGACTTGTATCTGACTTGTATCTGACTTGTATCTGACTTGTATCTGACTTGTATCTGACTTGTATCTGACTTGTATCTGACTTGTATCTGACTTGTATCTGACTTGTATCTGACTTGTATCTGACTTGTATCTGACTTGTATCTGACTTGTATCTGACTTGTATCTGACTTGTATCTGACTTGTATCTGACTTGTATCTGACTTGTATCTGACTTGTATCTGACTTGTATCTGACTTGTATCTGACTTGTATCTGACTTGTATCTGACTTGTATCTGACTTGTATCTGACTTGTATCTGACTTGTATCTGACTTGTATCTGACTTGTATCTGACTTGTATCTGACTTGTATCTGACTTGTATCTGACTTGTATCTGACTTGTATCTGACTTGTATCTGACTTGTATCTGACTTGTATCTGACTTGTATCTGACTTGTATCTGACTTGTATCTGACTTGTATCTGACTTGTATCTGACTTGTATCTGACTTGTATCTGACTTGTATCTGACTTGTATCTGACTTGTATCTGACTTGTATCTGACTTGTATCTGACTTGTATCTGACTTGTATCTGACTTGTATCTGACTTGTATCTGACTTGTATCTGACTTGTATCTGACTTGTATCTGACTTGTATCTGACTTGTATCTGACTTGTATCTGACTTGTATCTGACTTGTATCTGACTTGTATCTGACTTGTATCTGACTTGTATCTGACTTGTATCTGACTTGTATCTGACTTGTATCTGACTTGTATCTGACTTGTATCTGACTTGTATCTGACTTGTATCTGACTTGTATCTGACTTGTATCTGACTTGTATCTGACTTGTATCTGACTTGTATCTGACTTGTATCTGACTTGTATCTGACTTGTATCTGACTTGTATCTGACTTGTATCTGACTTGTATCTGACTTGTATCTGACTTGTATCTGACTTGTATCTGACTTGTATCTGACTTGTATCTGACTTGTATCTGACTTGTATCTGACTTGTATCTGACTTGTATCTGACTTGTATCTGACTTGTATCTGACTTGTATCTGACTTGTATCTGACTTGTATCTGACTTGTATCTGACTTGTATCTGACTTGTATCTGACTTGTATCTGACTTGTATCTGACTTGTATCTGACTTGTATCTGACTTGTATCTGACTTGTATCTGACTTGTATCTGACTTGTATCTGACTTGTATCTGACTTGTATCTGACTTGTATCTGACTTGTATCTGACTTGTATCTGACTTGTATCTGACTTGTATCTGACTTGTATCTGACTTGTATCTGACTTGTATCTGACTTGTATCTGACTTGTATCTGACTTGTATCTGACTTGTATCTGACTTGTATCTGACTTGTATCTGACTTGTATCTGACTTGTATCTGACTTGTATCTGACTTGTATCTGACTTGTATCTGACTTGTATCTGACTTGTATCTGACTTGTATCTGACTTGTATCTGACTTGTATCTGACTTGTATCTGACTTGTATCTGACTTGTATCTGACTTGTATCTGACTTGTATCTGACTTGTATCTGACTTGTATCTGACTTGTATCTGACTTGTATCTGACTTGTATCTGACTTGTATCTGACTTGTATCTGACTTGTATCTGACTTGTATCTGACTTGTATCTGACTTGTATCTGACTTGTATCTGACTTGTATCTGACTTGTATCTGACTTGTATCTGACTTGTATCTGACTTGTATCTGACTTGTATCTGACTTGTATCTGACTTGTATCTGACTTGTATCTGACTTGTATCTGACTTGTATCTGACTTGTATCTGACTTGTATCTGACTTGTATCTGACTTGTATCTGACTTGTATCTGACTTGTATCTGACTTGTATCTGACTTGTATCTGACTTGTATCTGACTTGTATCTGACTTGTATCTGACTTGTATCTGACTTGTATCTGACTTGTATCTGACTTGTATCTGACTTGTATCTGACTTGTATCTGACTTGTATCTGACTTGTATCTGACTTGTATCTGACTTGTATCTGACTTGTATCTGACTTGTATCTGACTTGTATCTGACTTGTATCTGACTTGTATCTGACTTGTATCTGACTTGTATCTGACTTGTATCTGACTTGTATCTGACTTGTATCTGACTTGTATCTGACTTGTATCTGACTTGTATCTGACTTGTATCTGACTTGTATCTGACTTGTATCTGACTTGTATCTGACTTGTATCTGACTTGTATCTGACTTGTATCTGACTTGTATCTGACTTGTATCTGACTTGTATCTGACTTGTATCTGACTTGTATCTGACTTGTATCTGACTTGTATCTGACTTGTATCTGACTTGTATCTGACTTGTATCCGACTTGTATCCGACTTGTATCCGACTTGTATCCGACTTGTATCCGACTTGTATCCGACTTGTATCCGACTTGTATCCGACTTGTATCCGACTTGTATCCGACTTGTATCCGACTTGTATCCGACTTGTATCCGACTTGTATCCGACTTGTATCCGACTTGTATCCGACTTGTATCCGACTTGTATCCGACTTGTATCCGACTTGTATCCGACTTGTATCCGACTTGTATCCGACTTGTATCCGACTTGTATCCGACTTGTATCCGACTTGTATCCGACTTGTATCCGACTTGTATCCGACTTGTATCCGACTTGTATCCGACTTGTATCCGACTTGTATCCGACTTGTATCCGACTTGTATCCGACTTGTATCCGACTTGTATCCGACTTGTATCCGACTTGTATCCGACTTGTATCCGACTTGTATCCGACTTGTATCCGACTTGTATCCGACTTGTATCCGACTTGTATCCGACTTGTATCCGACTTGTATCCGACTTGTATCCGACTTGTATCCGACTTGTATCCGACTTGTATCCGACTTGTATCCGACTTGTATCCGACTTGTATCCGACTTGTATCCGACTTGTATCCGACTTGTATCCGACTTGTATCCGACTTGTATCCGACTTGTATCCGACTTGTATCCGACTTGTATCCGACTTGTATCCGACTTGTATCCGACTTGTATCCGACTTGTATCCGACTTGTATCCGACTTGTATCCGACTTGTATCCGACTTGTATCCGACTTGTATCCGACTTGTATCCGACTTGTATCCGACTTGTATCCGACTTGTATCCGACTTGTATCCGACTTGTATCCGACTTGTATCCGACTTGTATCCGACTTGTATCCGACTTGTATCCGACTTGTATCCGACTTGTATCCGACTTGTATCCGACTTGTATCCGACTTGTATCCGACTTGTATCCGACTTGTATCCGACTTGTATCCGACTTGTATCCGACTTGTATCCGACTTGTATCCGACTTGTATCCGACTTGTATCCGACTTGTATCCGACTTGTATCCGACTTGTATCCGACTTGTATCCGACTTGTATCCGACTTGTATCCGACTTGTATCCGACTTGTATCCGACTTGTATCCGACTTGTATCCGACTTGTATCCGACTTGTATCCGACTTGTATCCGACTTGTATCTGACTTGTATCTGACTTGTATCTGACTTGTATCTGACTTGTGATTGACTTGTGATTGACTTGTGATTGACTTGTGATTGACTTGTGATTAACTTGTGATTAACTTGTGATTAACTTGTGATTAACTTGATTACAACTGATAAAAACCGATTGGGCAATGTAACCAATGTATAGAAAATTAACAAGAGTTGGGATTTGAACTTGCAGCTTCGGAAACACTGAACCGGTGCTCTATGAACCGATCAACCTTGTCCCATGTAGGTGTTTTCCCCCAAGTTCTCAATATCTTTGTTCCGGCAGTTCCAGATTCAAATCCCACGCCGTGTCAATATTTAATTGACTGAATTTTCAAAACAACATATTTGAGGGAATCAATTTATCCAGATGTGATCGTGCCCCTTGGATCATTACTGATGTTACACTTACTGAGAGGGTTTAAAGGGACTGCGCGAGAGGATTTTCATGACATGAATACATGTTGGATGACATCATCTCTGTAATTTTTCGGCTCTGTAGTAGGGCAATAATTTTTGGGTAAGTTAGCCCAAAACTAGGCTTAAAGCTACTAAAGGTATGGAGCTACACACAGAAACAGAATCAAAGATGCAGGAGGTAGGAATTAAGATTCCTCTTGAAGCAGGAAAGATTGTAAGATGAAGGAAACATGCACCAGGCAAAGAATTCCCATAGAGATACAAAATGAGGGGAAAAACTATTCCACCTCGAGGTACAGCTACAGTATATGTGACCCGCTCCAGAAAAAGGCGATATAAGTCGCGCTATGCATTTACGTGTTATGGCCCTTTCAACTTTGAGAGGGTGAAATGTTTCGTCAAAATTCATTTTTTGTTTTTTGTCTTTAATGACATCTTAAATATCTAAAGTTTCAGGTTTGGTGCACAACAATGTTGATTTCCGTGAATAAAGTGAAAAAATTACCTTTTTAGAGTGCATTGTTCCATTGCATTGTATTAGAACTAGCTATTTCAAAGTCTGTTTTTTCTGTTGTGCAATTTGAACTCCACAGAACTAATTAATATGCAAAAACACGATATCTCCAGAACGGAGAGGGCTTTGGAGCTCTATCATGTACCAAATGAAAGCTTACATTGCGGGCTTTTCAATCATACATAACACTCATTTTTCATATTTTGCGACATAATATACCTTTTTCCAGAGCGGGTCACATATACACTCACTCTCCTGAGGACATATTTAAATGTCTCTAATTCTAATGTTGGGTATCTGCAAGGAAAATACCCAGAGGAATTCATATGTGACCCGCTCTGCAAAAAAAGGGCACATAAAGGGATGTATGCTTTTAGGCGTAATGGGCCGTTTTAGTATGTGAAGAGGGTGAACAATTCTTCAAACAAGTGATTTTGAAGGGAGGGATTTTTTGCATCTTTGATACCTATATTATCCTACTTCATGACCAAAATCTTTGATTTCACTGAATAAAGTTAGAAAAAGAATGTGTTTGTGTCGAGTGCTTCAATCTATTGCTTTGCTTTTTGTTTTTTAAATAGCTTGTTTCTCCTCAAGTTATTTCAAGAAATTCCTGAAAACAAACATGCAAATTTCCAAATATCTCGTGAATGCAGAATGCTACCGGCCTCAGACATATATACACCATATGAAAGCTTATAAAATGGCCTTTCCATCTATATGTAAAACACTATTTTCAAATTTTGTAACATAATTGCCCTTTTTGCAGATTGGGTCACATATGTTATTAGTCCTTGGGATGACTATGCAATTTAAAAAAAACATTGGGCATTACGTACGGGAGACTGCAAGGGAACCTTATTCCGGACTTACCCTGACGGAACTCCTGTGACAAGGAATTCCTTCTACCAAACAAACATAGTGTCCTCTTGCATAAATAAACTCTACAGATTATAAAATACTTGTAAACCACCACCTTATTTTTATTTTAAAGGTAGTGTACACGATTGGTAATCCTCCAATTCTTTTTTACTGAATTATTGCGAAATACCATACTAGACTGTATAGTGTCTCAATCATCTTGTGCTGTCGTTGTCAAGAAAAGTGGAAATTTATATCGTTTTCCAACGATTTCCAGCTGGAAATCGTTGGAAAACTGCCCTGTAGCCTTTAGTCAAGGCGCGCGTGGCTACCCGGACGAGTGGCGCGCCCCGGACAAACAGGCATTCAGGGCACGCCACGCGCACCTTGAATAAAGGCTATCATGCGCCAGACGGTTGAAAACGAGCGCCGTTTTTCTCTCGTTTTTTCGCCATCCAACAACGCAAAACTTTGAACAGGTCAGTGGAAAGATATTTCCTATAAAATACTAACCCCCAAATCCGCCCATTTCTGAAAATTGCAACAATGACCAATCATGTACACTACGTTTAGATAAAAACATACATTTAGATCAAGCACGAAGCCATGGTCATATGCGTCAAAACGAATCGAACTGGAAACAACCAGGAATATCAGGGACTATCCAAGCAAACCTGACAACTTACCACGTCGGAATCCCTACCAATCAGAGAGATGATATAACCTATCAACCCTGATGACTTATCCTTGATGACCGTGTATTTCTGTCCAACAAATCAAAGAGAAAAATTCAGCAATGTCACGGGGGGGGAAAGGCCAATCAAGGGGATATCAAGGGGATATCAAGGGGATATCAAGGGGATATCAAGGGGATATCAAGGGGATATCAAGGGGATATCAAGGGGATATCAAGGCGATATTTTAATATGTGGCTGTGGTGGCACTGACCTCAGCCATTTCTTTGGCCTGTTGAACCTGATTGCGGTCCAGATAAGCGAACAGCAACTGCCATATTCCGCCATCAATGTCTTGACTGCTTTGCCTATCAAGCATCTGTAACACTGTCAACAAAATATGCAATTTTATAATTCCTACCTCCAAAATCTACAAATGATCCGTAGTTGGAGAATCAAAATGTTCAAAGCCAGAGCTCTTAATAAACATTCATTGCACCAAGATTTCCACTAATATGGTTCTTTGTCCATCATCTGACCGCTGCAAACTGGAAATCTTTGACAAGCTGACTAGCTTTAATGAGCTCCAAGCTCCAGTTTTGACCTCATGATTATTCAGTTATTCAAGCCGGCTAGCTTCCCATTCATCAGCAAGGTTTGAGGTAAGAAATGTGGCACCGCAAAGAAAAACAGCGGTACCGCAATCAATACCGCATCTGGACAATATGAAATGCTCCCCGACACGGTGAGTGCACAATTAAGGCCAACAGGGCACTTTTGAGGAATCCTTGGTTATATTCGCAGACATATAAATAGCTATAATATACTACTGAATTGTCTGGGTGTCTGTTCAAACTATAAGCATACATTGCAAAAAATGAAATATAATCTTAAGTGTACCCTGCTCCATGTCCGCTTCCCGCTGTATTAACTTGGTGAAGAACGACCTCATGCCAATCCGTCTAACTCTGGTTGTATCTTTCTCCAGTTCCTGCTCGATGAAATCCACTGCCCCCGATATATCATCCCTACAAAGACGGCAAACATTTCAATTTTGACGTTCAAACATTTGCAACGATATCTGACCTGGCAGCACAAAATGACCAGGAAGTCGCACTGTGGTATTCTGAATTACAAGCAGAAAGGACAATATGTGGAGCGCTGTGGCCTAGTGGTCTAGTGTACTACAGATTGTGGGTTCAAATTCAGCAGGGGTCATGGTGCTTGTGTCCTTCAGCAAGACACTTTGTCACAAGTTGCTTCTCTCCACCCATGAGTAAATGGGTAGTGATGGTAATGTGTTTGATTAGCTCATGTGCACCTAACTTGCAGCCGGAGCTATATACTCCCCAGGTTTCAGGAATGATTAATAGGCCTGATGAGCAGGGGTAATAATGTCAGCACTTTTAGCACTATGATCATGGTGGATATGTGCGGTTAATAAATATACATTATTATTTATCTGTTATATTAAGTTTCCACTGAAAAGCCAATATTGAGATTTTAACATTTTCACATTTCAAAGCCACTATTCTATCATATCCCAAAGTTGTAAAATGGAATTCAATCTCGAAATATTTATGTGGGGTGATTTTTTTATTTTTATTCAAGTTACAGTGGGCACAGGTCACAACCTTTGAGCTTGATTTTCTTTCAACAAGGGATCAAGACTCCAACACATTCAAAAGATTACAGCAGGGCCTGTGAATGAGCTATTCAACGCACAATACATCCAATTCAAGCTTATTAAATGTATTTTCAGGAAATACCATTCAAGTGAACAAAGAAAACTGGCAGGAGCGGGATTTGAACCTGCGACCTCGGGAATACCGTACTGGCGATATACCAACTGAGCCATCTTACCCTACATGTATGTTGGCAGTCTCCCATATATAACTCAGATAGCTCAGTTGGGAGAGCACCGGTATGGTATTCCGGAGGTCGCAGGTTCAAATCCTACTCCTGCCAGTTTTCTTTTTTCACTTTGAAAATTTAGTTTCCCTTGTAGTTTGATGATAAAATAGCATTATCTCAATTTTCAACTATTGCTACTCATCTGTTTCATGGTGTCAGGTCACACATTAGTGTAGGACTTATGACGTGCAAAGAATATCCATTAAACATTGTAACCTGGGCCAACATCAAGGATCTGCTCAGCACAAACATTTACTTAGCATGAAAAGTCTAAATCAAAACAGGTTTTGATTTTCATGCTAAGCAAAACAGCAGCTGAATACCAGTTACAAGCAATGTACATCACATACAAATTTGGTTAGCAATTCCCTTTTTACCAACAAAGAAATTTCAAGCCAAGCAATTTGTTGTACTGGGCAGCTCCATGATCGCTCTGCTTAATACCACGAGTGAAAATTCCTGCTAACTAACTGGTAAATGGGTCATTCTGACTGACACATTTTTTTAATCATAATTTTGGTAAAATATAATTTACATGATTTAAAACTTTCTAAAATATTTCCCACCCAAAGACTGATGTTACATGAAATAACTGAATCAAATGTAATAGTACTTTTAAAGATATGGATAAATGTCACACACTGTGTCCCAACCTGGTGGAATGACCCAATTAGCAGAAGATTCTGTGCTTACATTTAAGGTATTTGATGGTTTAGCAAGGAATTTTAGTCTGTGTGCATATACATACATCCTGTAAAGGATTCCGTGCTTCAGGGGATTAGTGCAGACATTTTTAACTCGCTAATTTTGTCACAGAATTGTAGGCGGTCAGCGCAGAATCCAGCATAGTGCACAGTGTGTCAAAATACAATTCTGACGGGAAGGTGAGTTTTGAAGGGGGTGGGGGGGGGGGGGCTGAGGTGTCTCACCAATGGTGGAAGTTATCCCGCCTGGGTCTATAGGTCTGAAAATTGGGATAATTTCTCTGGTATCTATTGAAGACTTACCCTCTATTTAGATCTGGACCCAGGAAAACTAAGAGTGGTAGGGCTATCAACCTAAAATGTGGCCAAACCCACCACCTCTGTTGTAGCATTTTGCCTAGAGTGGGCTTGCATTGGGCGACTTCCATTAAAGGTTTTATGCAACACATTTGCAAACATCAAAAAACAAAACTGCTGAATTATTATTAAATACCTTAATACTTGACTAAGTATTTAGTCTCAAGCATCCTGTGAAGTCACAGCAACCGGTGTGCAGTCATTTTCAATAAAAGTGGAATTTTCTATCAATTTCCAGCCGTTGTCGGCCGACCATGGTTGGAAATAGTCTAGTTCCCCAACTTGATAATTCCCTGACGTCTATATTGCTCCGTTTTGTCTGAAGTATGTTCAGAGAACCAGACTACAAGAATAACATTTTTTCCCAGCATCTATGCACACAAAACTTTAAAACAGGTCAGTGTTACAGTCTTTGCTATAAAATACTAACCACCAAATCCATTCATTTCTGAAAATTACAACAAAAGCAAATGTTGCATACTACTATTAACTCTATTAATAATTAACTCTATTATTAATTAAACTCTATTTAAAATAAAAAAATAAAAAAAATAAAAAAAAAACAGAATTCAATGGATTATGCAAAACAAATTGTAGATCACACACATGCTTATTCCGAGGATTATTTGTTCTTTATATTAGGGACCTAAAAAAAACCACTGCTGTTGCTGCATGAAATCGAACAGTGTAGGTTTGGTGTTTGTCAAAAAACAGGGCAGCAATTGACAGGATCCCAACTACTGAAACGCATGCCGTGATAACCCAGCGCATTGTTCCACCCTCCAACTGGCTTCACAAATACAAGGTACACACAGCGTGACATCAGACCTACCTCTGTACGTAGGCGCCGAGTATCGACTTTCCCATCGGGAAGCTTTCCCCCATCTTCGCTTCAAATTTGCTCTTCATTTCCTTCAACTTGTCCAAGTCCCCCCTCTCTTCGAAGTTCGTCGTTAAGACTCGCATCCCAGACCTCAACGGGAAAACACCTTCCTCGATCTGTTCATCATATACCTGAAGGGCAGCTTTAAACCCCGCAAATAAACCCAAAAAACTAGACTTTAATGATTGATGGCAGCATTTGTGATATGGCATTGCATTCCGAGTTCAAGTCGATTTGGGGATTTTTTACATTTTTACATCTAAAAACCCACAGGATTTCAAGTGGACCCAGGTAAAAAAGTAGAACAGTAAGATCAATTTTTTTTAAAACAGGACGAAAGTAGGACTTTGGAGGACAAAATCTGGGTAAAAGTAGGACTTTTGCAGGAGCAGTTTTCTTTGTTACTCACCCATGTCCACAGCATCACAAGCCTCATTTGGCATGTTCTGTACTCACAACACTTGTGCTCCATCCTCAACTAAGCTCTTGGAAGTAAAGTTGCAGTACTCCTGCACCCAAGCCCTTCATTGTGTGATTTTCACATTTAACATGACAGTGTGTAACACTTATAAATATTTAATTAAATTTCATTTTTCGGAGTTGTGGGACATAAAAAATAGGAAATAGTAGGAAAAAATTGGAATTTCAAGAAAAAAGTAGGAGCAAGCTAAGCGAAATTAGGAAAAAGTAGGAAAAGTAGTGATTTTCCTTAATTGCCGGTTGGGGCGACACATAATGCTACAGAAGAGTGGGTTAGGGCGACGCAGTCGAATAGGGCGACACATAACTGTCGCCCCATTGTGAAAGTCGCCCCTTGCACAGGAATTATAATACTTGAAAGTCTGTAAACTGTAAATGTTTTGTTCTAGATGTTAGGGTTTAAAAGGCCCTAGATTATTTGCAATTATTAAAAAAGAACTGACCAAAATTTTGTTCAAGCTTTAATAAATACCATTAAAGTTTGAAGACTATGAAAGTCCCAAGTATTTTGTGAAGTTATTCTTCCCGCCATGGTAAGATTTCAAATTTGTGTTTTATCGTTGATTTCAAACATACGTAAAATGACACACTTTTTGAGATTCCTGTAAATTAGGACAAAATATTAACTGACCAAGCTGAGAAACTATGTTTAAAATGAAACACGCATTTCTTTTAAAATTCATTACTGAACCCGAGAGCTGCCAATGCTTGCTCAAGGCACCACTCACCTGCTTCGTCACCCTTGTTTAGATATTCCGTGATCAGTTTGTTCCTAAGATTCCGGCTAAGAAAAAAATCTTCCAAATTTTTGGACCTGAAACAAAATGTCAATAATAAAAAAGTTCAATCCTTTATTGACCTACCAAATGTTTCATGATTTTTCTTCAAAAATTGAAAAAAAGGCACAAAAATTCAGTTTTTATGTTGTAAATTAAAGATCTCTGTAAGGTATTCTGTTTTAAAAATATAAATGTTAAAACCTCCAAATTTGTAGGTTTTTGAAACATCTTATGAAAGGAAAAGAGTCCTGAAAAATAGCAAATGCTCACAAACACACAGATCAAGTTCTGAAACTACAGTCATCAAACAGGGAAATGACATAAAACCACACAAAATTTATCAATTTGTTTTAGCCTCGCAAAATTCAAAAGCAAAAAACACAAAATGTAACCGTGCTACAACAACTCAATTTCCTCAACGTGGGTACCAAATAGAAAAAATAATGTATACAGTCGTCAAAATTGATCCAAGGCAGGGCCAATAAACTAGCAATGGTTTAGCTATGTCCCACAAAGGGCAGTTCCACAAGCCGTGCCCCCCCCCCCCCCCCCCCCCAAAAAAAAGATAGGACGCCAGAAACTGTTTCACAAATAGCCATTACAGGCTTTCAAGCAGACCCAGGTGAAAAAGTAGGCGAATAGCAAAGAGATGTAATCAAGTCAATCACAAGTCAATCACAAGTCAATCACAAGTCACTTCACAATTCTGGTCTCAAGCCATGTAACGAGCTATTCAAACACACTATATAACATAAGAATTCCTTTGTCATTGTTCATCCCATGTAGCTTGTGAGCTGACTTGTGATTGGCCTTTTGATCTGACTTGTGACTGACTTGATTAGAACTCTGGCAAATAGTAGGACAACAATTTGAAGGGAAAAAACAGGACAAAAGTAGGAGTTTGGATGCCAAAATCAGGATAAAAGTAGGACTTTTAGGGCCTCATTTGGCATGTTTTGTACTCACAACACTCCTTTCTCAAATAAGCTCTTGGAAGTAAAGTTGCAGTACTCCTGCACCCAAGCCCTTCATTGTGTGATTTTCATATGACAATGAGTAACACTGTTACGAAAAATATTCAACGAGATTTCATTTTTCGGAGTTGTGAAAAAATAGTAGGAAAAAATAAAATTCCAAGAAAAAGTGGGAAACATAGGAGCAAGGTAAAAACATTAGGAAAGAATAGGAAAAGTAGGAATACTTTCAGTTATTTTCTGGCACTCAGTAAGCAGCATTGAAATAGAGTACCGAAGTCTGACGTCAGTTGTCACGATAACTAGCTCTAAACAAATGGGGATTTTGACTGTTCCTTTGTTAACAGCCAGTCATGCAAACACATTGACACAAAATAACAAAAGTATTCTGGTTCCAAACATTGCAGTGACGTCATCACTTTGGTACTCTATAGTGCCACCAACAACAGAAAGACCATCCCCCACTCCACCAACATAATTAATTTTCCAGATGGGACATGTTGGGGGTTAATTTCTGTTTTTTATGTTTTTGTATTTTCAATGGTCTGTGTTTTTGGCCCCCCCCCCCTCAAAAAAAGTTAATCTGGATTCGCTCTTATGACCTAATAGTCCTCACATTTCTTTGACTCTGGTGAACTCCTCAATATTCTTATGCTTAAGACTCTCCCACAGGATCACATCGTAGGCTGGCATCTTGAGTGTCACTCCCTGGCTGCGAGCCTCCTCGAGTAATGCCACTGCTCCTTCAAGATTCTAAGAGAGGAGGAGAAAAACAAAATACACAGGGCGTGTACATTTTCATCATCATTCAAAGTGAACAAAGAAAACTGGCAGGAGCGGGATTTGAACCTGCTACCTCCAGAATACTGTACCGGTGCTCCACCAACTGAGCTATCTTAACCTATCTTGGCAGTCTCCCAATTTGTCAGTATCTTTGTTCGGGTGGGCGCTAGTCAGAAGTCACAAACACAGAATACCGTATAGCCAGGGATCACGCCCCAACTTTACGATACATTGTGGGGATCGCTCGATGAGTAAACGAGTTTTTAAAAATGACTCAATTAAATTATTAATCAACCCAACGCCATGCCACAAGTTAAGCACTCTTTGGTGAAATCATTTGCTGGTCTTTACCGTGAGCAAATATTCATGGCACTGCTTAACTATTAGCAGGAAAGTTGTGGTAACGATAACAGAAAACATTTGCTAAACTCGGGAATATTCAACAGCCAAGTATTGTTGCATCACAATTCTAACCCCTTGTGTCCAGCTGTTATTGATGGGGGCTGGTATGCCAAGTCAAGTGGAAATGCAAACAATAGGCACCACACTGAATAGAGTGGTCCTATTCACCGCACTTGGAGCCCCTGCTTTTGTGTGAATGAGAGCTTTGTTTGAAAAAGCTCCATCTATTCATTACACTCCCATTCAAGAAAAATAATAGTTGAAACATAAATGGATTGAGTATGCACAGAAATGCGCATATAGAAAACAAGAGGTTAGACAATTGTACTTGTAAAATTAGCAAACTCTTCACTCTACTTACAGCTTACGACGTCTGCAAAAAAAAAAGCATTCCAGAGTGCATACCTAATGTTTCCTTCAATGTCGACATAATCATACCAAAGGTTGTCATCGTGGCCAGACTCCACATTTTTCCTGGAGTTTGACTGGAAACATTAAGTTTGACTTACCCCTGATTTCGCTATGGCGATGATTCTATTCTGGAAGTCCATTGCGGGATCTTCTTGGGCCAGGTCACTCTCCGGCATCTGATGAGGTAACAAACCAATGCATGCATGAAACCATGAAAAACAACAAGGAAAGCCAAAATCAATAATCTGGCCCCCCAAAAAAGAATATTTGTGTTGCCCTCCGCGACCGACCCTGAGAGTCACAAAAGTTAGGTGGCGTTTTTTTTTTTTTTTTTTTTTTTTTTTTTAAGACATTTTCAAAATCTCACCTTTTCCCGCACCACATGAACAAGTTTTAAAATCATTGTCTTTAAATACAGCTACGACGTGCATTTTGCCATCTCACTTTTAATTAAGCTTACTTTTTGCCTTCCGACTTCTGAGTTACATGATATGCAGTATTGTTTTCATGGATGGTTTAAAAAAAAAAATCAAATAGACCAACCAACCCTCCCTCCCGATTTTTCCCATTTAAGGGCAACACAATTTTTATTTTGTTGGCCTAATTATGTTCGGACAGACGTTTTTTTGCTCTTCCCACTTTGAGAAGGAAAAATATTCTTACATCTTCCCCAATACAAGTACCGTCATCCGACACCAATCGTGTGATCCTACAAAATGATTTATTAGTTTTTGCTTGTACTACTAGCTGGATGGTTTAGTGGATAATTAACCCTAACAGCCCAAGGCTTTTTACTAGAATCCTTCCCTAACCACACAAACTCCAACACTGTGTAGTAAACCAATGGCACATTCTTTGTACTTAGACAAAATCAGGGCATCAAGTCCCATGCAAAGTGATGGTGCCAAGGCTCTACAGTACCCAATCACACAAAATTCAACACAAATGGGGTGTTTGATTTTGGCAGGTTAGGGAAGGTTAGGGTTAATGAAAGTGGAGCCCTGCTGATTATCCCAAACCCTGCCAGACGCAGCACAGTGCATCTGTGCTGACAGCTCCACTTTGATAGAGTCTGTACACAAGTCAATGCAACAAATTATGCAATCTGATGCGTCTGGCAGGGTTCTAGCAAACATGCCCCGGACATATGATGCACGATATGGGGCAGAGCGAACCCCCCCCCCCCCCCTCTTTTGTGTTGGTCATTGTGTTCCCGGAATCTCAGGAATTCTTTTCAGAAGTCTAGGGGGGATGTGTTAGGTAACAATAGTCTGGAGAGTGTATAGGGTATAGGGACAAAAAGGGGGGTACCCCTCTGCCCCATATCGTGCTGGGTATAGCCCCGGAGGGTTAGGGTTTTAAAGTCTGAATTTTTTCCCACGCTCTCGAAACTCACTGTGCATGCCATACACAGAGTGCTAAATACTACGCCAAAAGGGAACAAAAAATACTGTTTAAATTAACAAAATCCCCAACGTGAATTATATCTTCTGAAATACAAAGTAGATCAAAAATATGATATAGCATTGGTAGAGCTGACATCACAGTTGCAGGCAGTGTTCATACTTTGTGTGATTCAACATATACATGAAATAACAAACCTGTGAGAGTTTGAGATCAATCTGTCATCCGAGTCACAAAAAAGTGAAAAATCATTTCTGGTTTAACATTGATTTTCTGCTTATATTTCGACTGTTGAAATCAAACTAAGCCTTCCTGGAAGTCTTTAGATACAATTTTCTCAAGAATGGCAGCTCTTCGGGTGGAAATATTTCTCAGGAGGATTGGTACTGGTGCCATCTTTAAAAACAGTGAGCTTTCAGATTGAAACTAACATTTTTATTATTGCCTTCAACAAATGGCTTAGAAAAGAAATTCATTTCAGTTTTTGCTTTTTTAAAAGATAAACTGTCTTTGCTCTTCAATATTAAATTGGATTTTTTTCATCCAATGACTTTTGAAATTGTATGTTGTATTTTAATGGGAAAACAAACTTTGTCCTTTTTTGGGAGTCTGATCCCTTCCAAAAAAAGGCTTTTATTCTTAGTTGCTTTCACACCTCTAACACACAAAAGGACCACCTTTGGAGAACTTAACTATTTTCAGGCTGCTGCAAGCAATTCAACATGTCAACAATTCAACATGATTTTTCAATAACTTAAAGCATGGCAGATTTTTCACCCAACGTCTCATTTTAAGGTGAATAACTTTTGTATTATCAAGCCACAAGGGAAACTGACTAGGTCATTTGAATGGATTTTCAAGGAGAACAAAGAAAACTGGCAGGAGTGGGATTTGAACCTGCGACCACCGAAAGGTTGCAGGTTCAAATCCAGCTCCTGCCAGTTTTCTTTGCTCACTTTGAAAATAACTTTTGTATTGTTAGAAAAGAGTGCAGCCAGTACATTATACAAACAAAATACATTTCAGTTCCACTAAAATGGTCCGTGGCCAGCCCAATCTAACCCTCACCATGTCCGCTGTAATATGTGGAACCTCGAAGGGGACTGGCCTGCTGTACGATTGCAGGACGTTGGCCAGGTATCTCAGTGTTCGATCCTTGGGCACGATTCCTTCATCTTGCATCGTGGTCCACACCTGGAGACACTTATCTGGGTCTTTCTGCCGGGCTGGAGAGGAAAAATTGCAGAGGATCTTGAAATGAGCCCATCACAGAGTCGCAAAGAATTTAATGGACAGCGAATAATAGTGTAGCGATACAAGGTTCAATCCTAATATTCTCCAGATGCAGTATTGATTGTGGTACCTTGTTGATGAAAGGGAAGTCGGGTGGATTGAATAACTGATTCATAAATACCTAAGACAGTTTACCCGCTCCTATTGGTCGAGAGCCCGCCACATGGATGGTTTTAAATGGCCGATAAAACACAAACCGGTTTTAAACACATTTTCCAGTGTCACATACAATTTTGACTCCTTTGTAATCTGGTCCCTTTTATTAGTTGAATACTCGCGCGACCAGTTTTTACAAAACAAGGTTAAATTTTTCAACAAAATCATTGGAAATTTATCATTTTCGTTAGTATTTGCTAATTTAAACAAGAAGGTATTTTATGAATGGGAATAAATATGTGCTGCGCCGGTTTTAAACAAGTACGTTTAGAACCGCCTTGGGGCCTGGACACTGATAATGACCCGAGCCGAATCATGAGGCAATCTTCAGTGGCATCTTGCCAAAAGCCTGGGGATTGAAAGACTACTACTACTACTGTAGTATAGATTAAATTGTATTACTCCTATTATATATTAAATTTTGTTCATTTTTTTATTATAAAAAAAAATATAAAATTCAAATTTAAATATAATTCATCTCATTCAAATATAATTGCCTTTTTGAGCAAAGAAAACAAAGAAGAGTAAAAACCTTGCCGTTACCATAAAGCTGTAACAGATAGAAGTGGACGTTATCTCGGTCGCATCCGTACAAGTCCCTCGTCATGGCAACCAGGTTTTCTAACGCCTCAGTCTGGTTCTTGCCGATGCACTGCTCGGCATACCACTGAAGGCGTCGATCCTTGGCGACCATACCTGGGGTCTGTCAGGTTGAAAAATGCCATAGGTATAAGGATTTTGTTGTTGTGTCAGAGGAGTTTCATTTAGTGCAAGTTTTAAGTTGTTGGCTTTCATGTGTTGGTCATATGTGATGCGTTCAAGCAAAATCAGTCGCAACTCGGCAATCCTTGTTTTGAGACATGGGCCAAAATATCTCCGTAGTGGAAAAAATCAAAATTGACTTTTTCACAAAAACAGAAGGGAAAAACATTCTTCTTTCACATGAAAATATGACATGTATTATAAATGTGCTAAAAATGACTCAATTAAAATACTTCAACTTTAAACTTGATTTTCTCAGTTTCATTCTTTTTAATGTGCCGGTGTTCAAATACTTGTATAAACTTTGTAACCAAAGGTCGTATTCACATGGGGTTTTCACTAATATGGAGCTTGAAGTACGCTACAAATGAATATGTAAAAATCCCAAAATTGACCAGGGCCTACTTCAGACTGATTTTGCTTGATCGCATCACATATACTGTGCTGTGTACTGAGTATACTTTGCACAGTTCACCCAGGGAGGCCATCTTTTTGGCGGTGTCAGTAACAATGTTTTTTTGAGGTACCTGCATAACCCACCAGGTGCCTCTTATGATGACCCTATTCTTGATTTACGATTACACACAGGCGGTTTCCTCACAGAATAATTCATTACCGACGAAAGAGTTAATGAGTTCTGTTAAATTTTTTACCTGAATTGTGAAAGTGAGAAAAAAAAACTGGCATGGATGTTTATTATGTTTAAAAAGTTGGGATTTCAATTTAGAAACCCATTGCAAAGTACGGAATGTGGTACCTCTGCAGAAATAGCGGTACTTCAAACAGTATCGCCGGTTTAATAAGGACATCTTCCCTAACTTTGAGTTCCATTTTGTCAAAACAAGGGTTCATGACTCTTGCTACTTCAAAAGGTTATAGCATGGGCTTAGGAATATGTTATTACAACACATTAAGGATGGGATGTTTACACGTTTAAACGTTTAAATGAGAAAAAAATCAAATCCGTTTAGAAATTTTCCCAAACATTTAAACGGATCTCGAATTTAAAAAATTGGACCTTGTATTTACACAATCTACATTTTAGTTTTATTTACAAAGAATCTAGGATCTTTGTAAATCTATTAAATTTACAAAGAAATACAAACGCCTTTAGTACTACACAGTGTATACAATTGTTTGTGTTTGATGTTTTCAATACGCCGCTGGGACAAGATCAATGCTCGACGTGGACGGCACCTCTCCTACGTCCTACACAAATACTGGGACGGGCGGCAGCCTTTTTGCAATTATTGACTATTAAACGTTTAAACGCTACGGGAAAGTTTTGCTAAACGTTTATCAAATTAAACGTAAATTCCCATCCTTACAACACATCACTATTTACGCTTCAAACCTATACTTTCAAAAAACATAATAATCACAATGTGCAAGTTTTGCTACATCCCACCAGTTTTGATGACTTGGAACGGGGTTAAATGTTTGATTCGTGTCTTTACCTCAAAAATCTTCTTCGCCTCTTTGAACTTGCCCGCCGATAGGAAGGCAAAGATGAGGTCGTAGAGCATGTTGACATCGCCATGGTGATGGCTGGTAAAATCCATGGCTGCAACAGAATGAAGACATGCTTTTAAAAAGGCCAGTTAAAATTACTCGGACATGGCTGAAAAAAAACCTGTCCACTCAGCTGACGTAGACCGTTACAAGGTTCTGGTCCTACTTCATAGATGTTCCTCTAATAGAGGATTCATAAACCCTGCCCCTTCATGTATTGATCTATCACGGCCTCGTCCATACAACATGTCAGTCAAGCATGTCAGACCTTTGTCAGACCATAGTCTTGGCTGCGATTGGTCAATGCATGAAGGGGCGGGGCTTAGTCTTTCACATAAAATAGCATATTTTAAACAAAATATGAAAAAATGACCGAGAAAACAATTACCTTTCAATGGGAAAGTACCATTGAAGGTTGGGAGAATCTAGACGACCCTGAAAATCTTTCGTAAAGTCCATAATAGTGGTGTTAAGACAGAAATGTCTGTCAGTCTTTACATTGCTTTTATAGGGCTTTCCAAATTTATTGAGAAATATTGTTTTACATAAATTCACACCAAGTATCTGTCTATTTTATTGATATCCTTCCTTTTTTTCTGTTTGGAAAAAGTTCATGCCAAGGCAAGCCTTTGAACGTCAATCAGACAAATTTGTACGATATGAATATGCATAAGAGAACCTGCATAGATAACAAACCCCTTGAGAAAATATCAATAGAGGGCGCCCTGATCATCTTTGAGACCACTGCAATGTAAATAAATAGCATTGCAGCCAGTTTCGCATGTTGATATATCTGTTAAACTTTTCAAAGTTTCCACTTGAAAATCCAAGACACTAATTATTTTGATGTAGGGCTGTTCATTTTCGAATGATTTAGTATTTGAATATTCGAAACTGGGTTTGACTGAATATTTGAATATTTGATACTCACCGATCAAGTTTTTCACTGCATGCCGCGCCGGTAAACACAAATTGCACGTAAAAGCACGCCTGTGTTTTACGTGTGGCGATCTATATTAAGGACCGTTCGATCGGCATTTGTTTGCATGCCCCTGTTGTATTAAGGGTTTTACGGATGGGAACAATAAACCTCCATCCACAAAAAGTTACGATTGACAACAATGCGGAATTTGACACTGCTGAGCGCCGTAACTTTTCTATTAAAATAGCATCAGAGTCGTATCTGTACGTGCATATATATATTTTTGAATATTCGAACCGGCAAAATGGTATTCGAATATTCGGGACACCCCTATTTTGATGTGTTTTCTTGAGGTGATGGAGCCCCATAAAATTGACTGCTTTTATGCATAAATGTTCCTGGGGCCATTTAGAATAATTCCAGCTGTGTTCTGTATTTTGTTTCTTTTGCTTTGTAGGTCATGACAGGGATACGATTGTCAATGAAGGAAAAAAGTCTGAAAATTGATGAAATGTCTGAAAAATACATATCTTTCTATTATAATAATGTCCTTTCTCCGAGATTAAAAATGTCTGAATTCAGATAAAAGTCTGAAAAATCTGATGCCTGTCATGACCTTCTTTCAACCCCGTCATATTTTGATTATTTTGGCACGCACCAAATCAAAGAGGAGAACAAGAGCTTTCCAAAAATGTATACTTTTATTGGGTTATCTCAAAAGAATAAGCCGTACTAAAGCTGAAAAACATCAAAAATAGTAAAATGTGTGCGACTTTCAAAAAAATACGATGGTTAAAGGCCTGCACCAGTAAGCCAGAGATAGTGGGTTTGAGTCCCACCCAAGTGAAGTGTTTCCCAAAGGTTCTCGGGCGGCACTGACCATACAGTGCTTAGTACTACGTCGGGGACTCGATAAGGACACAAAACTTGTTTAACCTTAACTCCCTGTGTGGTGTGAAAAATCGTATTGAAATTAGAGGATTCGGGACTGTTAGGGTTAAATATATATCATGATCCCCCCCAACTCAAATTCCATCTATCACTTTTTTTGCTGAGAAAACTTCCGCAAGTAGTTTGAGACTCAAATAAAAAAGAAGTAAGCCCCAAACCAGCCATCCTTGCTCGTTATTTCCTTGTAAGAGTGGATTATACCCTGCAAAATAAAAAGCTGCAATCACAAATGCAGATGTTTGAATTCTGAGTTGTAAAAAGAAAAAGCTAAACATTCTATAGCCCCAAAAAACCTGAAATATACCATCATTATTCGATGAAACGTAACAAACATGTCTCAAGCGTGGCCGGTAGAGGTCAAAAGTGAAACCTGGTCTTAAAAATTAGTGTTTCCATATTTGTGGGAACTCAATTCCTAACATTACAGACCTACAGGAGGCCTGTAATTTGAATTGTGGCAACAATCATTGTCTCTCTGAAGCCAATACTGTTTGAACTCATTCCTCCGTGGTTCTATAAACACTAGGAGATACCTTTCTGCAGCTGTTCGGTGTCTCCGTCTTCAACCAGCTTGACGAGGATGTCATGGAAGTGCGGCATGACACTGTACTTGGTCTGACAATCCTGTATGCACTGCAAGGCGCCCGGTATGTCGTTTCTGTAGAGGAATTGGAGATAGACATATGTACAACATGAGTACAATTAACTCTTAAGTCATTCAAACCTTAACTTCATAAAGCAATTGGTAACTTGTGCCGATCTACAAAGTTGACAAACTTGGTTACCAAAGGAATTAGGAGCTGGATGGGAATGTTTTCCAACCCCATTTTTTTCCCCCCTGAAAATGTTTTTTTTGCAGGGTTTTCACATACTCTGTGCTCAACGAATATTTGATTTTCTTTAAATTTAAATTTTTATTTTAAGATTTGAAAAAGAAAATGTTTTGAAAGTCTTCATATACAATCTTCTCAAGGATGACAGCATTTCAGATGAAAATATTTCTCAGGATTGGTAATGTTACCATCTTCATAAACAGTAAAGCTTTCAGATTGAAAGTTATCAATTTCTCTGATCATTACCAAAGCTATATTATACCTTAAAGGTAGTATACAACATTTGCAAACATAAAAAAAAAAAAAATACTGAATTATTACGAAATACCATACTAGACTAAGTTAATAGCAGTCTCAAGCATTCTGTGAAATCATGGCACCTGGTGTGTTGTCGTTTTTTTTAAAAAGTGGAAATTTATATCGTTTTCCAACGATTGTCGGTAGAATCATAATTTTCAACAAAATCTCAAAATCGCTAACAATTATTCCCAAGGCATCTTGCAGCTGTTCCTCTGTTCGTAGCTCTTCCCAATTATGCCTGGCTTTGACATACTGCATCACATATTATAAATTATGTAGAATCTTGTAGTTTGTGTATTTTACCCCCAAATGCATGCTGAAGACGTTAGGATTGAGGACCAGTCAGCTTGTCAAAGATTTCTAGTTTGCAGGGGTCAGACCATGGACAAAGAACCCTATTAGTGGGGGGGGGGGTCTTGCTGCAATAAAGAGCTCTAGCTTGGAACACTTTAATTCACCATTGTCCACTGAGATGGATTAGCCAGAGAGCCAGGGGATTAAGTGATGCTGTAATTAGATTCTTTGTAAAGCACTCCCAGCCGAAGGACCACACACCAGGGATGTAGTCAAGTCCATCACAAGTGCCTGCAAGTGCCTGCAAGTGCCTGCAAGTGCCTGCAAGTGCCTGCAAGTGCCTGCAAGTGCCTGCAAGTGCCTGCAAGTGCCTGCAAGTGCATCGCATGTCCATCGCATGTCCATCGCAAGTCCATCGCAAGTCCATCGCAAGTCCATCGCAAGTCCATCGCAAGTCCATCGCAAGTCCATCGCAAGTCCATCGCAAGTCCATCGCAAGTCCATCGCAAGTCCATCGCAAGTCCATCGCAAGTCCATCGCAAGTCCATCGCAAGTCCATCGCAAGTCCATCGCAAGTCCATCGCAAGTCCATCGCAAGTCCATCGCAAGTCCATCGCATGTCCATCGCATGTCCATCGCATGTCCATCGCATGTCCATCGCATGTCCATCGCATGTCCATCGCATGTCCATCGCATGTCCATCGCATGTCCATCGCATGTCCATCGCATGTCCATCGCATGTCCATCGCATGTCCATCGCATGTCCATCGCATGTCCATCGCATGTCCATCGCATGTCCATCGCATGTCCATCGCATGTCCATCGCATGTCCATCGCATGTCCATCGCATGTCCATCGCATGTCCATCGCATGTCCATCGCATGTCCATCGCATGTCCATCGCATGTCCATCGCATGTCCATCGCATGTCCATCGCATGTCCATCGCATGTCCATCGCATGTCCCTGCAAGCCCTCCACTGCCAATCCCAATCACAAGCTATTCAAATGAGCTTTGACAAAGGCATTCCTTTGTCATTGTTCATTAAGTTACTTGTGATTGGCTTTATGAAAGGACTTCTGACTGGGCTTGCGAAAGGACTTGCAGGGACTCGACTACAACTCCGTCACACACTCCTTGTGAATATTGCGGTGACGATATTGCCTGTGTACACGAACCTGTACAAAAGTTGATTATATCAGCCAGCTGGGGGTTAATTCTAGTACCGCAAAAAACCGCTTTCAGACATTATCAAATGTTCCCTTGCGACACTGACTTAAACTTACTTGACAATATAGGCCGTCACGACTGGTCCAAGAATGTTGCCGTTGACTTTGACGAGGTCCAGGGCCACCAGCTCATCAAAGATCTGCCGCGTCTGGTCGGCAAGGCCCTCGCGGGCTATCTCGTTTAGGAGGTGGAACATTTGCTTCTCTTGTCGGTCCGTTTCGATATCCCGTCCTTTCATCTCTTGGACCAGGGCCAAAACCTCTGTGAAAACATGATTTGAAATTGTTCAGTATTTCTAAAGATAAATGTTGGGAAAAAATAACTGGTATCAACCCTAACAGTCTTGAATCCTCCAATTTCAATACGATTTGTTGACACCACCTAGGGAGTTACAGTTTATAGAGCAATGAAGTCCTTTACAATTTTATCCCTAGGTTATAATGGGCAAGGTTTCAGTAGGTAACCATTTCAATAAACCTGTCTGCAATCAAGTCAGACTGATTTTTTTTGAAAAACTGCCAATGTTCCCTTAAGAGTACAAGTCTGAAGAAGCCTGTGGAGATAAGATAACATTTTTTTCATGTATGTAAGCAAACAAACACACGGCACATACCATCCATTCTATTCTCCTTGGCCAGTGCACAGATCAGGGGTCGGTACTTAGACAGGTCCAGCTTGAAGTGGGGGTCAGTTTGCTCTCTGAAAAGCATGTAAATACCCGGGTTTTTAAATTTTACTATCAGAGTACAATTCAATCATTATTAACTTGGTTTAATTCTCGCACCGTTAACAACCGGAAGAAACTAGAACATATTGTGAAAAGTGCTGGCAGGATTATAGGTGATGATACCGAGGATCTTCAGAAGTTTAGTCCAAAATAGTCTGAGTAAGTTCAATTGTATTTTGTCTGACAATACACATCCTCTTAACCCGTTGATTGTTATAAATAAATCAGGTAGAATTCGTCAGCTAAGTCTTAAAACAAATAGGTTTAAATTTTTGTTTTTTACCTAATGCCATATACAATTTTAACTGTAATTTTAGTAGATAATCTGTTTTTGTGTATATCGCCATTGTGCAATGTGTATATTTTAAATATTTGTGTGAACTCTTACTGTACAAAGGATAACAAATTTCACTTGCGTCACATCACGAATAGAAGTTAATTGAATTGAATTGAGTCCGGTAAAGTGTAAAATTTACCACAATAGTGTCCAGGTTAACCTCAAAATCCACAGAGTAAAAACACATACGTTCGAGTACACGTATACTGTAATCCAGCGACAGCCATTTTTAAACGTCTATCAATGCAGAGTCACACTGTACGTGCGTCACAGCTATTCTTACATTCGAGGCACATGTGCTTTTTCCCAAGTTGCGAACACATCATTGGCTGATGGGGCATGAAGCGCATGGAAAAATTAACGCTCGACGCTAAAAACGCTTGACGCCAAGACACCCCTGCAATACAGCTGCATCTAGGTTTGAAAATTCAATCAAATTACCTAGTCGATTTCCCTTGTGGTTTATTTGACGATACTGAAAACAGCTTATTTATTGCATGCTTTCCTTAAAACTACTTTAAAGCATTAAAGCTATGAGTAACTGACATCACATCAATGGTGTACTCACAGTTGCTTCTTGAATTGGAACGCTTCATCAAACCGGTTGTGACTGCAGCAGACACTCATTAAGGAGGCGTATATAGCTCCCGTCGGCTCATAACCCTTGGCCTCAAACTCTGATATCAGCTCCATGGATCGTTCGTAATTCTGATATATCAAGAGCAATCAAATCAGTGTAGGTTAGTTAGCCCAAGGTTTACCATCAATTTTCCGAACTATTAAGTCCCCAGCCCCCTGACATACTGCCCAATCTCAGCCGCAACTATGGTCCAACAAGTCACATTCGTGATTGACGTGTGGCATGTCCAGAAATGTCTCATTCAGGGTTGATAATCTCCCAAATCGTAGGTCTAGTGCAATAGACTACATGTAGGTCAGGCACTACACAAGATCATAGCAGGCCGTTGAGCTTAGTGGAAGGAATCAATTTCACCAAACACAAACGAAATACTTACGTCATTGGCCGTGTAGTGGAGGATGAGGCGTCTTAAGACCCCTCGGTAGTTGCTGTCTTTCTCCCTTAGATCCGTCAGGTTAGCTTCCAATTCCTCCGGAGAGATATCCTATAGGAAACAGGAGCAACGGACGGTATAAACATGGTCATTTTACAGTTTTTTTTAACCGTAACCCCTGTGGCACTTTTACTGGAAAGTACCCTGAAAGTAACCTGTCAAAATCCAACACTGTGCAGTGAACATATGGCACATTCTTCCGTGTATTAGTAATGGTGCCAAGGCTCCATTGTCCTGAACCCATCAAAATACAACACAACATTAGGGCTGTTCATTTTCGAATAATTAACTAGGTTTGACCAAATATTCAAATATTCGATACTCGCCGATCAAGTTTTTCATGCGTCAGCTACAATTGGATGCCACGCTGGTCAATCAAAAAATTTTGCATGCATATATTGTATCAAGATCATTACGGGACGTATAACAAGAAACCAAACTCCAGCCTGTGTTTTTCCATCCACAAAAAGTTACCGTCGACAAAAATGCTGCATTTGACACTGCTAAGCGCCGTAACTTTTCTATTAAAATAGCATCAGAGTCGTATCTGTACATGCATTTTTTTCCAATATTCGAACCGGCAAAAAGGTTTTCGAATATTCGGTTGACGATCGAATATTCGATTATTCGGTATATTCGGGACAGCCCTACACAACATGGTGTTGGATTTTGCCGGATTTGGGATGGTTAGGGTTAATATAGGGGATAAAAGTGTAATGGCCCAATTTTTACCCATCAATAATGGCCGAGAAAGGCGGGGCCAATGTTAATGTTAAGTTCAGGTCAATATTGACTGGTAAAAATCGGGTCATCACATTTTATTGCCATTCATAAATGCCTTCTCATGAAAAAAACATGGATCTCTTTCAAAAAGGATAAATACGAAGCTTTGCCACCAGATTTTTGTTTCTTCAATTTGTATAGTACAAAACTTGTGCGTTCGTATGTGGTGACAGTCTGTGCGTGTAAAGGTGCTCCACGACGTGCCCCACACGCATGTTGTCGCCGTTGTCTGACATATTAGGACGTGCGCCTCACTGGTGCTGTTTCCGTTGTGTATCAGCTTACACCAACTGGTTCCGATATGTTGCTTATAAAATAACTCCCAGCTTTGGTAATAATTAAAAACCAAATTAATTACTTCCAATTTGAAAGCCTACTGTTTATAAAGACGGGATACAGGATTATCGTATTGTCCTGCTATTGTTCATACTTTTAACTTTTTGGCAAGGGCCCTCATTGGGTTAGGGTTAGGGTTAGGGTTAGAAATCTCAAAATACACAGCGTTACGGATGTGGGGTACTTAAATTTCTAAAGACCCATTATGGGGTCCCATTGTCCCTATTGTTGCCCTTTGTTCCCGGTACCCCGTAAGTGCCAATGTGTAAGCAAACAAGAGATACAACATTTTATATGCGCCAAAGCGATGATTGTTATTTTAATTTCACGCATTTCGTGTGTGCCTTAAATGCCCTCCCCACTCCATATCGGCTGAGAAAATCCAGTTCCGAAGCAGACTTAAATATATTTAAAACCGCTCCAGCGGTCTTAAACAAAGGTTAAAACTCGCAACCAATAGAAATCAGTAAACTGTCCCAGGCATTCCAGAATATGGATTACGGCCAGATTTTTTAATTTTTTTTTTATTGAAATCACCCAATACAAGGCTAAAAGCCACTCTCGTTAAAGGGTTACCATCAGAGTTTTTCTTGGTTTTTTTTTTGTTCGTTCCCAGATCTAAATACAGGCTAATTCTTCAACATATTCCAGAGAAATTATCCCAATTTTTAAACCTACAGACCCAGGCTGGTTAACTTCCACCGTCGACGAGACTAACTCACACACACCCCTATCTGCAGATCAAGGTCATCCAACTATATTATACACCTCTTTCAAGAAAGCAATTTCACGACCCCCAGATCCTAGAATAACACTGAATGGGTTCCCGTCATCAAAAAAGGCCAACGGAGGTCAACTTACGTTGTTGGTGAGGAGGTCGATGTTACTCATGGGGCTACTCATCACTTCTTCCGGGTCAAGGAGTCGGTGGGCGTGGGGCTTGAGCATGGGTAGCTTGATCTGATCCAGGACATTTCGGATACCACGGAAACGCTGCATCGCAATATGAATTCCCTGTGGTGGAGAATTTAGAATATATATTATAGAATTTTGTTATATATATAAATATATATATATATCCCAGTGATTCTTATTTATTGTTCACTGTCTCTTTCTTGATAACCGTACAAACATTTATAGATAACAAGTACAAGTTACAGTTCCAATAATATCGAAAGCAGGTTAACCTTGGCCTAACGTAAAAAATGTGTCCCATTTCTGATAAAATTTGAAGCCGACTCCATTAGTATAGAACATAAATTTTTCCATCGAATAATAATTCTTCACGTCTCTTTTTAACACTTTTTATACACATGAAATCTACAAATCAACAAGATCAAATTAACCACTTTGCTGTTCACGTTAGTATTCATAAAAACACTTCATTATCCATTGCAATAGAAAGATTGGTCTTCTCTTTAATCCATAAAAAAACCGAGGACCAAAATGAAATTGTATGGGTACAGGAGCAGAAGAGATGGTGTAATGTCTCCTCTTCATTATTACAAAATGTACACTGATTAGTGTCTGTTTTATTGATTTTAAACAAAAATGTATAAGTGGCCAAGATCCAATGAATCCTATAGAAATATACATATGCAGATGGTGCAGTTAACGCCCTTTGGGACACCCTTTGCTGTTGCGTTAACTGCAGCATCCTCACATCTGAAGTGCCTGCCCAACTGACACGGAAATTTGTGGAAGAAATTACATAATATCAGCCCTTCCCTGTTGACAAATGTTGTCCATTTCCCTTTCTTCACAGTGATGCCCTAGCTCAATGGCGCAAAACTGAAAGTGTCCAAAACAGCATTTGCACCTGTCTTAGTAAAGTGCTCATTATGTCATAATGCCTGATTGGATTACATCACATAAGGTGTCATATGAAAGCAGACATTTTAACCTTTCTGGTACATATATATTAGTTTTATGATCAATCCCAACAAATTCAGGAATACTAATTTATTTCTCGGTTTCCTTTTTTGGGGCACGGTGTATAGTTGCTGTAAATTTCATGCAAGTACCTTTTTTTATATTTTAATTCAGTTTGTGGAATCCAAGCATGGTATGGCATCACTCATCCCCGAAAAATTTCACCAGCGACTGATACATCATCATTTGGGGTGGTTACAAATACTCCTTGTCGCCATAGCAATAACCCTGGCTGTGTGTTGACCGCCATGGGACAGATGTATCGGCACGTATTAATTTTACGTGTCTGTCCCACAACATGGCTGCATAGTTACCCTGAAACACGACATCGTATTTGATACAGTCTATAGGAGACTTGGCCTATCCGTGCAACCATTTGTGACCCGCTCTGCAAAAAGGGCACATCAGATGTGAAGAGGGTGAAAAATTCTTCAAACAAGTGATTTTTGAGTGAGGGAATCTTTTGCATCTTTGATACCTATATTATTCTAGTTCATACCCAAAATCTTTGATTTCAGTGAATAAAGTTGGAAAAAGAATGTGTTTGTGTCGAGTGCTCCAATCTATTGCTTTGCTTTTTGTTTTTTTAAATGGCTTGTTTCTCCTTAAGTCATTTAAAAAAATTCCTGAAAACAAACATGCAAATTTTCAAATATCTTGTGAATGCAAAATCCTGCAGGCCTCAGACATATACCATATGAAAGCTTATAAAATGGCCTTTCCAGCTATATAAAACACTATTTTCAAATTTTGCAACATAATTGCCCTTTTTGCAGAGTGGGTCACATTTCACAGTGCATTGTGGTGTTTATCACCCAAGTTTTGCATAGGGCTCCCTCAACTTTTCCAGAGACGTAAACCTTGTATAAACTAATATTACCTACACTGGTACTACCTAATGCAAATGTCACAAAGCATCTTGCTCAAGAACACAAGCACCACAATCCTAGTGGCAATTGAGACGTCTTGAGATGACAGCCTGACTGAACTACTTGACCCACCTGATCGGCAAGCTTGGAGAAGGTCAGCTGAAGATGGGGCCGGAGTTCACTTGCTCTATTGGCTGGGATGGCTCGAACAAGGTCGTAGAGAACTCCACCCAAGTAGTCTGCCAAGAAAACACAGAACACTCCATCTTTTATTACATCCATGGGGGAGGGGAGGGAGAAGGGGACATTCATTTCCACAATGTTGTCAACCCACCAAAAAAAATAATAATAACAATAAATAAATAAACTAGAGGCAAGTGTTTGTGGACAAACACAGGGCTGTTTCGAATTTTTTTATTGTTAGTTTGGATGTCAAATGTGTATGCAATATTTAAAGTTGTTTGTTTGTTAACAATGACGGAGGGATGAAGATGTTGTTATTGGATGTGTGAAGGATTGGTTTAAAAAAGGAATCGTGTACAAATGCTATGGGAAATAGCCTAGCGAATGCCCCTTTAAGATGACATCACATAACATGTAATGACTTCATCATAACGTCATGTCAATTTTCATCTATTACACCGGGTGGCATACCTAAATAGTGTGTTTCAACTGAATCGGACTTGTACATTTGTAGATATATGGCTTCGAAAAATGCCCCTTTAAGATGACGTCACGTGACATGTGATGACGTCATCATGACGTAAAAGTTCGCCACACGTTGTGAGCAGTTGGGGTAAGTGTCTGCCAAGTTTAAAAGTAGCCAAAGTGGCCAGTAAGAAAGAAAACGTTTACAAATGCTAAGGGCAATAATCTAGCGAGTGCCCCTTTAAGATGACACCACGTGACATGTTATGACTTGATCATAACGTCATGTCAATGTTCATCTATAACACCCGGTGGCATACCTAGATATTACGTTCCAACTTAATCGGACTTGTACTTTTGTAGATATATGGCTTCGAAAAATGCCCCTTTAAGATGACGTCACGTGACATGTGATGACGTCATCATGACGTAAAGGTTCGGCACACATTGTGAGCAGTTGGAGTAAGTGTCTGCTAAGTTTAAAAGTAGCCAAAGTGGCCGGTAAGAAAGAAAAAGTTTACAAATGCTATGGGCAATATTCTAGCCACTTGAAAAAAGATTTTTTTTGATGACGTCATCATGACGTCACACAATTTTCGCTTTTTAGGGCATATCTTTGAGACATACCAAAGCTATAACAAAAAGAATTTTGAAAATATCTTGTTTTGTTCGCTAGATATATTGAAAAGAATGTTACGATTTTAATACTTCAAAAATTCAGCGACTTGAAAAAAGACTAGAAATCAACCCCTTTTATAAACAGCAAGCACATAATAGCCATGGTTATCTGCCCGTCCCAGAATTCCTTTGTGTTATATTGAATTTGGTCAAAATTTTGAAATGGCTCTTATTTCTTACTTGAGTGAGCCACGATCATGAAATTTTGGAATTACGTACAGAAAAATTCAATGAATGCATTTTTGTAATCGGATTGACCCTTACATGCGTTTAAAAAAAAAGATTTGTTGATGACGTCATCATGACGTCACAAAATGTTCGCCTTTTAGGGCATATCTTTGAGACATACCAAAGCTGTAACAAAAAGAATTTTGAAAATATCTTGTTTTGTTCGCTAGATATATTGAAAAGAATGTTACGATTTTAGAACTTCAAAAATTTAGCGACTTGAAAAAAGACTAGAAATCAACCCTTTTATAAACTGTAAGCACATCATAGCCATGGTTATCTGCCCGTCCCAGAATTCCTTTGTGTTATATTGAATTTGGTCTAAATTTTGAAAAGGCTGTCATTTCTTGAGTGAGCCACGATCATGAAATTTTGGAATTGGGTACAGGAAAATTCAATGTATACATTTTAGTAATCGAATTGACCCTTACATGCGTTTACAAAAAAAATAATTTTTGATGACGTCATCATGACGTCAAACAATTTTCGCTTTTTAGGGCATATCTTTGAGACATACCAAAGCTATAACAAAAAGAATTTTGAAAATATCTTGTTTTGTTCGCTAGATATAATTTAATGAATGTTACGATTTTCAAAATTCAAAAATTCATAAAAAATCACGTGATGACGTCATCATGACGTAAAAGTTCGGCATACATTCTGAGCAGTTGGTCTAAGTGTCTGTTAAGTTTAAAGGCAATCGGCTGCATAAAAGTAGCTAAAGTGCCTGGCAGAAAGAAAACGTGTACAAATGCTATGGGCAAAAGTCTGAAAAAGAAAAAAAAAAAAAGAAAAAAAAACTAGACATATGGTACAGTGTTTGTGGACAAACACAGGGCTGTTTTGTTTTTTTGTGTAAAATTTTGTGATTAAAATGAAATTTCAAAAATTTCAAAAATCATAAAAAAATTGCCGATGACGTCATCATGACATCATTTCAGATTTTGCATGCTAGTGACAGTATCTACCTACCCACCAATTTTCATGACGATTGGACCTATCCTTATATGTGTTTTAAAAAGGCACATTTTTGATGATGTCATCATGACGTCACACATTTGTTTCCTTTTTAGGGCATATCTTTGAGACATACCAAAGCTATAACAAACCGAATTTTGAAAATATCTTGTTTTGTTTGTCAGATATATTTTAAAGAATGTTACGATTTTCAAAATTTCAAAAATTCATAACAAATCACGTGATGACGTCATCATGACGTCATTTTGGATTTTGCATCCTAGTGCCAGTATCTACCTACCCACCAATTTTCATGACGATCGGACCTATCCTTATATGTGTTTTAAAAAAGCACATTTTTGATGACGTCATCATGACATCACACATTTTTTTTTCTTTTAGTGCATATCTTTGAGACATACCAAAGCTATAACAAAAAGAATTTTGAAAATATCTTGTTTTGTTTGCCAGATATATTTTAAAGAATGTTACGATTTTCAAAATTTCAAAAATTCATAACAAATCACGTGATGACGTCATCATGACGTCATTTTGGATTTTGCATCCTAGTGCCAGTATCTACCTACCCACCAATTTTCATGACGATCGGACCTATCCTTATATGTGTTTTAAAAAAGCACATTTTTGATGACGTCATCATGACATCACACATTTTTTTTTCTTTTAGTGCATATCGTTGAGACATACCAAAGCTATAACAAAAAGAATTTTGAAAATATCTTGTTTTGTTCGCTAGATATATTAAAAAGAATATTACAATTTTAATATTTCAAAAATTCATAAAAAATCACGTGATGACGTCATCATGACGTAAATGTTCGGCATACATTCTGAGCAGTTAGTCTAAGTGTCTGCCAAGTTTGAAGTCAATCGGTAACATAAAAGTAGCCAAAGTGCCGGTAAGAAAGAAAACGTGTACAAATGCTATGGGAAAAAGTCTGAAAAGGAAAAAAAAAAAAAACTAGACATCTGGTGCAGTGTTTGTGGACAAACACAGGGCTGTTTTGTTTTTTTGTGTAAAATTATGTGATTTAAATGAAATTTCAAAAATGAAAAAAATCATAGAAAATTAGCCGATGACGTCATCATGACGTCACATACATTTTCATCTAACACATGCTGGCATAACTAAATACCACGTTTTAACTTAATGTGACTTGTACTTTTATAGATATATGGTTTCCAAAAATGCCCCTTTAAGATGACGTCACGTGACATGTGATGACGTCATCATGACCTAAAAGTTCGGCGCACATTCTGAGCAGTTTTTGTAAGTATCTGCCTACGACTTGTCTAACGACTTGAAAAAAAGACTAGAGATCAACTCTTTATAGACAGCATGCCACATGAAAGCCATGGTTTCTGTCCTTCCCAGAATTCCTTTGTGTTATATTTAATTTGGTCACAATTTTTTAGATGCCTGTTATTTCTTTATACTTGAGTGAGCCACGATCACGAAATTGTTGAATTAGGTAGAGAAAAATTCAATGTATAAATTCTTAATCGGAACGACCCTTACATGCGTAAAAAAAAAAAATTTGATGACGTCATTATGACGTCACACAATTTTCGCCTTTTAGGGCATATCTTTGAGACATACCAAAAGCTGTATCAAAAAGAATTTTGAAAATCTCTTGTTTTGTTTGCGAGATATATTTAAAAGAATGTTACGATTTCAAAATTTCAAAAATTCATAACAAATCACATGATGACGTCATTATAACGTCACTTTGGATTTTGCATCCTAGTACTAGTATCTACCTACCCACCAATTTTCATGACGATTGGACCTATCCTTATATGTGTTTTAAAAAAGCACATTTTTGATGATGTCATCATGACGTCACACATTTTTTTCCTTTTTAGGGCATATCTTTGAGACCTACCAAAGCTATAACAAAAAGAATTTTGAAAATATCTTGTTTTGTTTGCCAGATATATTTAAAAGAATGTTACGATTTTCAAAATTTCAAAAATTCATAACAAATTACGTGATGACGTCATCATGACGTCACTTTGGATTTTGCATCCTAGTGCCAGTATCAACCTACCCACCAATTTTCACGACAATCGGACCTATCCTTATATGTGTTTTAAAAAAGCACATTTTTGATGATGTCATCATGACGTCACACATTTTTTTCCTTTTTAGGGCATATCTTTGAGACCTACCAAAGCTATAACAAAAAGAATTTTGAAAATATCTTGTTTTGTTTGCCAGATATATTTAAAAGAATGTTACGATTTTCAAAATTTCAAAAATTCATAAAAAATCACGTGATGACGTCATCATGACGTCACTTTGGAATTTGCATCCTAGTGCCAGTATCTACCTACCCACCAATTTTCATGACGATCGGACCTATCCTTATATGTGTTTTTAAAAAGCACATTTTTGATGATGTCATCATGACGTCACACATTTTCTCCTTTTTAGGGGATATCTTTGAGACATACCAAAGCTATAACAAAAAGAATTTTGAAAATATCTTGTTTTGTTCGCCAGAAATATTGAAAAGAATTTTACGATTTTGAAATTTCAAAAATTCATAAAAAATCACGTGATGACGTCATCATGACGAAAATGTTCGGCATACATTCTGAGCAGTTAGTCTAAGTGTCTGCCAAGTTTAAAGCCAATCGGCAGCATAAAAGTAGCCAAAGTGCCGGTAAGAAAGAAAACGTGTACAAATGCTATGGGCAAAAAGTCTGAAAAGGAAAAAAAAAAAAAAAAAAAAAAAAAAAAAAAAAAAAAAAAAAAAATCTTAACGAAAACAAGGGCTGTTTTGGAAAAGTTTCCAAAACAGCCAAAAAGAAAACTAGAGGCAAGTGTTTGTGGACAAACACAGGGCTGTTTCGAATTTTTTTATTGTTAGTTTGGATGTCAAATGTGTATGCAATATTTAAAGTTGTTTGTTTGTTAACAATGACGGAGGGATGAAGATGTTGTTATTGGATGTGTGAAGGATTGGTTTAAAAAAGGAATCGTGTACAAATGCTATGGGAAATAGCCTAGCGAATGCCCCTTTAAGATGACATCACATAACATGTAATGACTTCATCATAACGTCATGTCAATTTTCATCTATTACACCGGGTGGCATACCTAAATAGTGTGTTTCAACTGAATCGGACTTGTACATTTGTAGATATATGGCTTCGAAAAATGCCCCTTTAAGATGACGTCACGTGACATGTGATGACGTCATCATGACGTAAAAGTTCGCCACACGTTGTGAGCAGTTGGGGTAAGTGTCTGCCAAGTTTAAAAGTAGCCAAAGTGGCCGGTAAGAAAGAAAAAGTTTACAAATGCTATGGGCAATATTCTAGCGACTTAAAAAAATATTTTTTTTATGACGTCATCATGACGTCACACAATTTTCGCTTTTTAGGGCATATCTTTGAGACATACCAAAGCTATAACAAAAAGAATTTTGAAAATGTCTTGTTTTGTTCGCTAGATATATTGAAAAGAATGTTACGATTTAAAAAATTCAAAAATTCAGCGACTTGAAAAAAGACTAGAAATCAACCCCTTTTATAAACAGCACGCACATAATAGCCATGGTTATCTGCCCGTCCCAGAATTCCTTTGTGTTATATTGAATTTGGTCTAAATTTTGAAATGGCTGTCATTTCTTACTTGAGTGAGCCACGATCATGAAATTTTGGAATTACGTACAGAAAAATTCAATGTATACATTTTTGTAATCGGATTGACCCTAACATGAGTTAAAAAAAAAAAATTGTTTGATGACGTCATCATGACGTCACACAATTTTCGCCTGATAGGGCATATCTGTAATTACATACCAAAGCTATAACAAAAATAATTTTGAAAATATCTTGTTTTGTTCGCTAGATATATTGAAAAGAATGTTACGATTTAAAAAAATTAAAGATTCAGCGACTTGAAAAAAGACTACAAATCAACCCTTTTTATAAACAGCATGCACATTTAAGTCATGGTTATCCGCCCTTCCCACAATTCCTTTGTGTTATATTGAATTTGGTCTAAATTTTGAAATGGCTGTCATTTCTTACTTGAGTGAGCCACGATCATGAAATTTTGGAATTACGTACAGAAAAATTCAATGATTACATTTTTGTAATCGGATTGACCCTTACATGCATTTAAAAAAAAAGATTTGTTGATGACGTCATCATGACGTCACACAATTTTCGCCTTTTAGGGCATATCTTTGAGACATACCAAAGCTATAACAAAAAGAATTTTGAAAATATCTTGTTTTGTTCGCTAGATATATTGAAAAGAATGTTACGATTTTAAAACTTCAAAAATTCAGCGACTTGAAAAAAGACTAGAAATCAACCCTTTTTATAAACAGCAAGCACATAATAGCCATGGTTATCTGCCCGTCCCAGAATTCCTTTGTGTTATATTGAATTTGGTCTAAATTTTGAAATGGCTGTTATTTCTTGAGTGAGCCACGATCATGAAATTTTGGAATTGGGTACAGGAAAATTCAATGTATGCATTTTTGTAATTAGATTGACCCTTACATGCGTTTAACAAAAAACATATTTTTAATGACGTCATCATGACGTCACACAATTTTCGCTTTTTAGGGCATATCTTTGAGACATACCAAAGCTATAACAAAAAGAATTTTGAAAATATCTTGTTTTGTTCGCTAGATATATTGAAAAGAATGTTACGATTCCAAAAATTTAACAATTCAGCGACTTGAAAAAAGACTACAAATCAACCCTTTTTATAAACAGCATGCTCATTTAAGCCATGGTTATCTGCCCTTCCCAGAATTCCTTTGTGTTATATTGAATTTGGTCTAAATTTTGAAATGGCTCCTATTTCTTGAGTGAGCCACGATCATGAAATTTTGGAATTACGTACAGAAAAATTCAATGTATACATTTTTGTAATCGGATTGACCCTTACATGCGTAAAAAAAAATAAATATTGTTGATGACGTCATCATGACGTCACACAATTTTCGCCTTTTAGGGCATATCTTTGAGACATACCAAAGCTATAACAAAAATAATTTTTAAAATATCTTGTTTTGTTCGCTAGATATATTGAAAAGAATGTTACGATTTTAATACTTCAAAAATTCAGCGACTTGAAAAAAGACTAGAAATCAACCCCTTTTATAAACAGCAAGCACATAATAGCCATGGTTATCTGCCCGTCCCAGAATTCCTTTGTGTTATATTGAATTTGGTCTAAATTTTGAAATGGCTGTCATTTCTTACTTGAGTGAGCCACGATCATGAAATTTTGGAATTGGGTACAGGAAAATTCAATGTATACATTTTTGTAATCGAATTGACCCTTACATGATGCGTTTACAAAAAAACATATTTTTGATGACGTCATCATGACGTCACACAATTTTCGCAATTTAGGGCATATCTTTGAGACATACCAAAGCTATCAGAAAAAGAATTTTGAAAATATCTTGTTTTGTTCGCTAGATATATTAAAAAGAATGTTACCATTTTCAAATTTCAAAAATTCATAAAAAATCACGTGATGACGTCATCATGACGTAAAAGTTCGGCATGCATTCTGAGTAGTTGGTCTAAGTGTCTGTTAAGTTTAAAGGCAATCGGCTGCATAAAAGTAGCCAAAGTGCCTGGCAGAAAGAAATCGTGTACAAATGCTATGGGCAAAAGTCTGAAAAAGAAGAAGAAAAAAAAAAAAAGAAAAAAAAAAAATCTTAACGAAAACAAGGGCTGTTTCGAAAAACTTTCGAAACAGCCCAAAAAAATAAATCTTAACGAAAACAAGGGCTGTTTCGTAAAACTACGAAACAGCCAATAAATATATTTTCCTTTCTTATGCAAGCAAAATGTTGCTGTGGTATCTATATCATTCTAATGGATATGTCGGCCATAGGAGACTGTTGGAAAATGATTTATGACAAAATTAAACTACTTTTTTAAAGAGAAAACTTATTGTTTTCATTTAAATGGCCGTGACTTTGCTTAAAAATTTCCGATTACGTCGCAAGAAACAGCAATGAAAACTAACATTTCATGGCACATCGTATTGTTTTTTTCCCCCCACTTGTACACGGCTCCCTACAAGGAAAATATCTACAAGGAATTAGTTGCTCCAGTGAGGAGCAGCTACTTTAATAAGGCAATGGGTTACCAGCGAATTGGTAACGATGATAACCGTACACAAAGGTTAGCAGACGGTGGATGCAGTGATTTCTACTGTCTGAACTCCTTTAAATTTGGACAGCCCTAAACAAAATTAAAAGAGTGTGGAACTCCAACATGACAAGACGGGTAACGCTGAGCTTTTTTCTAGCCACAGTTGAATCGGTGCTGCTCTATGGGTGGAAAAGTCACTTAGCGGCACCTATACTCTTATGCTGAGAGCTGTACTCAACATCAGCTGGAGAGATCATATCAACAACATTGATCTGTTTGGGAGCTCCCTAGAGTTGGGGATAAAATTGCCTTCAGAAGGATGGAGTTAGCAGGACATTGCCACCGTCATCCTGAGCTACCCACGAGCCAGCTAATACTCTGGGAGCCGACACATGGGAAAAGACTCAGAGGCCAACCAAAGGCATCATACATTAATGTACTGAAGAGGGACACAGGGGTAGAAGAGACGAGGGAGCTAGATACGTGCATGGGGAATTGTGAAGAATGGAAGATCCGTACCAGGGCTCGGCTGTGGCCGACTTAGTGAGTGAGTGAGTGAGTGAGTGAACTCCTTTCATACCATTCCACCAGGATATGAATAACTTGAAATACATGAAAAATCACAACGTTCCTACCTGGCTTGGTAATCCCATTGCTCTGATCTTCCTTGAAATTAGTCCACAGACTGGTCATCAGAGTCACAAGAGGCTCCACCTGGGGGGACCTGTGATGGAAGGGGTGATATACATGGTGAGACTTACACACACTGACACATGAGCCTGCATCCATATCAAGCCAGTCCAAGATTTGCTATTCACTAAGGCAGGAATGCAAAATTGAAGAGGTCTTGGTTTATACCCTCAAAGTTTTACTGGGATGGAGTGCCATGCACCACAAGGTACCCTTTAACCCCTTGTGTTCAGCTGTTATTGATGGGGGGCTGGTATGCCAAGAGCAGGCTGTGCAGCCAAGCGTAAACACAAACAATAGGCACCACATTGAAGACAGTGGTCCTATTCATCGCACTTGGAGCCCCCTTTCGTGTAAAATGAAAGGCTTTGTTTGAAAAAGCTCCACCTATTCATTACACTCCAATATAGTTGATATATGGCCTCATGGCTTAATGTATTGAACTACATTGATACTCGGTGATACTGCAGATTGTGGGTTCAAGACCGGCTGGGGTCATGGTGCTTGTGTCCTTGAGCAAGGCACTTTGTTACAAGTTACTTCTCTCCACCCAGGAGTAAATGGGTACCTGTGAGGGCATTGATGGTTATGTGTTTGATTAGCCCATGTGCGCTTAACTTGCAGCTGGGGCTGTATACTCCAAAGGGAGCTGAGGTTTCAGGAATGATTAATGTGCCAGATGACCAGGGGTAATAATATTTGTAAAGCATTTTGATCTTCCTAAAAGTGCTATAAAGTACCTGTATTATTATTATTTTTATAATTTTCCTCAACTGCCGGTTGGGGCAACATGATGCTCAAAAAGAGTGGGTTCGGGCGACGCGGTCGAATAGGGCGACACATAACTGTCGCCCCATTGTGAAAGTCGCCCCTTTGGAGTGTTTTTTAGTAGGGTGCATAGGGGAAACTGCTCTAAATAGGCGACTCGCGCATCGCCCTTTTGGGGTTATTTCGGGCAGAGTGGCCCATTTGCCGCATGCACAGGAATAATAATTTTCCGTAATTGCGGGTTAGGGCGACACATAATGCTACAAAAGAGCGGGTTGGGGCGACAGTGTCGATTGGGGCGACACATAACTGTCGCCCCAATGTGAAAGACGCCCCTTTGGAGTATTTCTTATTAAGGCACGTGGGGAAAGTGCTGTAATGGGGAGACGCCTGTGTCGCCCCGTTGAGGTTATTTTTTAGAAGTGTGGCCCGTTTGTCGCATGTATAGGAATTCTAATTTTCCTCAATTGCCGGATAGGGCGACACATAATGCTATAAAAGAGTGGGTTTGGGTGACGCGGTCGAATAGGGCGACACATAACTGTCGCCCTATTGTGAAAGTCGCCCCTTTGGAGTGTTTTTTAGTAAGGCGCGTGGGGGAAGTGCTCTAAATGGGCGACACTCGTGTCGTCCCTTTAGGGTTATTTCGGGAAGAGTCGCCCATTTGCTGCATCCCAGGAGATTTATAATTATAATTATAATAATAATAATTATTATTATTATTATTATTATTACATCAATAGATTGAGTACATGCAGGAATGCGCGAATAGATGTAAACCTACCAGGTGGTCTTTTTCAAACCGTGGCTATGTTCGTCGTCGATAAATCCAAGAGGTTAAAACCCTACATTACTATGGGGTTGAACGTCGAGTTTAGCCCTCTCTTGAATTTTGAATTCAGAGATACCTCTACTTTAACTAGCTGGACAAATCTCCAAGGCAGTTACCTGTGGAAGGAGTTGACCAGCCCTGTCCTAAAGAGAGAGACATCCACCAGTTCAGGGTAGGTATTCACTGTGAAGAAACACAAATCAACAAAGCTCTTCTTGGGTCATTTTATTATAAATGTGTCAGCCCGAGTAGCATCGGGAGGCGAAGTATAAAGCACATTCAATGGAATTCTACAAACGGAAAAGATTTATGGATGTTGATATCCGAAATACTAATTACTTGATCCATCAGGCCGTTCAGATGACCATAATAGCCTGAGCTTACTTCTAGAATGTCAGGCGGCCTGTAAGCACAGTTAGAGGGTGTCTATGCCTGTGTTGTTATTAAGGCTGAAACGATACATCGATATATCGGTGCATCGCAATACATTCGTTCACGATACGATATATCGATACAAATTTTTGATATCGATACTAACAGCGGCAGCACGCCAAAACAAAATTGCAAACAACCGCGATGCACGAGAAGCGCGAATTGTAAAATTAAAAATGCGAAGAGTTTAAGTCTCACCTTTCTCCCGGGCGCACGCGAAATGTTCATGCGGCCTACTTCAGGCGACGCGTTCGTGAACAACAAAATGGTGTGGGACTGGGATTATGTTCCAATTGCACTGTTCGTAAGTTCGAGCACGTCAAGATCACGAACTCGGCCGTACGCTCATGTACACTGAACATCGTACATGTACGATGTTATGTACAACACGCACAGTGCAAGCATGTGCATGTACATGTACTTTTCATCAAGCGTCACTTGAGGGCGCCCTACACAGCGCCAGCGGTAATGAACTGGTACCTTTCTTACCTTGCAGCGTTTTTTATGCTGTAGACCATGTAGTCTCTGTGGAACTACACTGTTTTTGCAATTTTCAAGTTACTATAGCTTGCCATATGCATGATATCATTTGGTATGCGTCTTTTGGTCGGGACATAGCAAAATTTGTACTTGTGAAGTTTTCATTTTTCAGCCACCGCCGCGATGCATAGCATAAGCAAACCTGATGTGAGCGGATCTACCAGTACCAGTGATACTACGGAAGTTTCTGGGATTGAGAATTCCCCACCTTGGGCCCTGATTAAGTTCATCTGTTATGATTTTATTGATTTTTTTAAAACCAAGATATATCGCAATATATATCGTATCGTTTGGCATGTACATGTATCGTTATACGTATCGTAACACAGGCGTATTGTTTCAGCCTTAGTTGTTATTTCTAATATTGTAACCAGCCGATCAACTAATACTGTGGTAAAACAAAATACCAAGGTATTTTGTTTAGCAGTAATACTGACTATTAAAGTTAAATACCAGTGTTGTATGAATATCCAACTCCCATGAATATCTTACTCTTTAACCATGATGCACAACTGTGCTTTTATAATGAACACAATTCTTTGGCAATAACCTGTAACCTCATACCAACCCTTACCCATTGTTTCTCAATGTTTTGCTGCACGGGGCCTGAATCCTCCAATTTTAATATGATTTCCCGCACACCCTAGGGAGTTAGGGCTATTAGCATGCCCAGTATAACTGACAAAAGGAAGCCTGATGTTGATAAGACACCGGCATAACCCTAAGCAATGGTAAAGGGTTCCTTGCACACTGCCATAACTTTTGAAATTTAACACAGCACAGGTTGATAACATGAGCCACCCCTACAGTACTTCATAAAGCCACACTATTAACCCTTTCATGACCAAATTATTTTTCTTACACTGAATGCACGTGATAGTTTGTAGTTTTATGTAGATTGCGTATTGTAAAATAGAACTGCCGATTATTTCTGCCATGAAATAACAAAAAAGTGACTCTTCAGAGCTATTTTTATCAAGTCCCCTCTTGCCCGCTGGTGCCATTTGTCTAAATGTCGTCACTGCGGGCAGCAAACAATTCTGACGTCCTAACACAAACTCCCCTTTTGTAACTAGACACAAAAGGGGAGTTCCTGTTATGACGTCCGATTTGTTTGCTGCCCGCATTGACGACATTCAGACAAATGCACCAGCGGGCTGTGCTGCGCTAGAGGGGACTTGATAAAAAAGCTCTCTGAAGTCACTTTTTTGTTATTTCATGGCAGAAATAATTGGTTGTTTTATTTTACAATACGCAATCTACATAAAACAAAAAACTGACGCAGACTTCTCTCAGCAATCAACATCCTCTTTCAAAACCGCTATTTGTCAATCAATTTTTGAACATGTATAAAAGCATCCCTCTTGACTTTAACAATTCAATCAACTCACGTAACTGGACGACACCGTCTAGTCTGTTGTGGCTTACTTCGTGCCTGCAGAGTGCTGCTAGGACCTGCTTATCCATAGATACACCGACATCCTTCACAGCAACAGCAAATGTATAACATCAGACACATATATACGTCACACTTCAGATTCGTTATCCGAGTCTCATTCCTGACTTTCCCCAACTTTCCTGAATTTTCTTCTGACAAGCTTTCCACTACCCAGGTTTGAGTTTTTATTTATAAATGAGATAATTTCCCAAAAAAGGTTGACAAAAAGAAAAACTCAACTGATTTTGTTTAATAAAGGTAGTATACACCATTTGCTTTTGTTGTAATTTTCAGAAATAAATGGATTTGGGGGTTAGTATTTTATAGCGTGCTAGCAAATACTGTAACACTGACCTATTTGAAGTTTTGTGTGCATAGATGCTGGGAAAACAGACAAAATTCTGTTCTAGTAGTCTGTTCCCTAACCATACTTTAGACAAAACGGAGCAATTTATAGAGTCTATTTCTAACGATGGTCGACTGACAATCGTTGGAAAACTATATAAATGTCCACTTTTCTTGAAGACGACAGCACACCAGATGCCATCATTTCACAGGATGCTTGAGACTGCTATTTACTTACAGTCTAGTACGGTATTTCATAATAATTCAGTCGTTTTCTTTTTTTATGTTGCAAATGATGTATACTACCTTTAATATTGAAGTATCAACAGTGTAATTGCCTTTCACTACACAATATTTCAATGGTCTCTAGGTGTTGGGTGAAAAGGAAAAGTCTAATTATGTAACGTGGCCTACTAAATTGAGTTGAAAGTTGGATTATGGCATTCCAAGTTTAATACAAACAATAGCAATTTTTTTAGCAAAAAGTCAATTTAGAGATACAGGGAACAATTAAAATCATAGCAACACCCAATTGACCTATCACGGTCTAATCGCGTCAACGCAGCTTGTAAATTATTGTCCAATCACATCAATTATAATTCCACGTGGAATGCGCAAAAAATTCCCATAGGATTGTCTAAGGGGCGTGGTTAACTCGTAAACGGCGATAGGTCAATTACCTTGAGTCTTTCCACTATCGTCTCAGCGTTGTCGCCGATGGCAGGAATGAGATACTTGGAATAGGTCTCTACGTTCACATGCACTCCTGTATCTACCATGGCCTTGGCAAGCTGTATCACACCTAAAAAACAATATCGATGTGTGACTGAGTAATACAGTTCAGGCCAAAGCTATCAGCCCCCGACCTCTCAACAACATTTTAATTTTCCCGTAACCCTCAATCAACTGCAAAAGTGATTATGAATTCTATGTAGAATATTCTGACTGGAAGAGACTTGATTGCAAATTTTTTGGAATTTCCTGAAATCTTCTAGAAGGATCCAGTACCAAAACCAAAGAATGCAAATAAAAATAAAAAAATTAAATAAATCCTGAATTCCTGAAAAATTTCACAGTAAAGCAGTTTGTGCAGTATTTCTGAATTACTCTAGTTCATTCCAAGATACTGAAGGAACTTAACTCTTTCACTACGGTATTATAATAGGGGCTGTGACGTAATTGTTTTACAGAATGTTTACAACGAGCCGCTCTGAGCGACTTGCCGGCAGGAATAGGCTTTTTTTTCGAGCCGCTGTGAGCGGCGCGCCGTAGCGGAAGAGTTAAGAACTAATGCCAGCATTCTAACCTTGTCATTTTTGCTATTTCTTGCTCATATACAGGAACTTAATCAAACATTCCATGAAACTTCTTGGATTTTTCTCTGATTCCACATGAAAGTACTTCCCACGGACTTTTGAGCTACGAGTCTTTTCTTTAGAAATCATGTTCAATTTGATCGTGTGCTACGTTTTTAACCCTAACCTACCTGAATCCATCAAAATCCATACCCCTGTTTTGGAGGATTTCGGCGGATTCAGGATACCTCCGTATTGAAAACTGGGGGATTTTGATGGATTGAGGATTGTAAGCCTAGCGGTACTGCAGGATTTTGATGGATTCAGGATACCTCCATATTGAGCGGTCACCAAAACCAACTTTTTTTGCATGACAAAATAGGTGGATTTTGGCGGATTCAGGATACTGTCTAGTAAAGTTACCCAAGGGGTTAGGGTTAGTCACCCAATAGAAGGCTAAAAGCCACTCTAGGTAAAGGACTACAACAGAGGCAGTAGGGTTAGCCACATTTTAGGTTGCCAGCCCTACCACCCTTACGGTTTTCCTGGGTCCAGATCTAAATACATGTACATGTAGAGGATAAATCTTCAGATACCAAAGAAATTATCCCAATTTTCAGACCTGTAGACCCAGGCGGGGTAACTTCCACCATCGGTAAGACCAACTCACCTCCCCCGATAAAAATCCAGCTTCATGAAATGAAGTTGGATGATTTGTAGTCCTAACCTAAGTGCTTCAGTGCTACATAGAACTAATGCAAGCAACTGAGGGGGTAGTTTGCTATATGGGACAACAGCTAGATATTTCAGGGCTCAAAATTCATTCTAGACCTTTAGACCGAGTGATTCAGCACTGGTCTGGCAGACTCTGAGACCAAACTAGACCGGTGGGCTGGTGATATTTCTTCTAAATAATCTTACATTTTCTTTAGGATAAATCTTCATTAAATACCAAAGAAATTATCCCAATATAATTTTAAGTGGATAACTTGTACTACAAGACGAACGATCAAATCGATATTTGTAATTCAAGCCCTGTATTCAACTATTACTTACCCTCATTGTTGCCTTTGTTAGCTTCCGCAGACATCATGGGCCAGAAGTAGTGTGGCCGCACTGGTATACCCTACGTAAAGACAGCGGTTGTGAGTATATCAAAAGGGTTAACAGGGAATTTTAAAAAGATTTTCAAGATGTTTCCTATAATAACCAAATTTGTAGCCCATAGACCATCTACAATTATGGTCAAAAGTTGACGTACACTGCAGTCCTGCAAACCGATTCCCAAATCATGCCAAAGCTGCCAACCAAATCTATTTTAATTTATTTTTCGTTTTATTTAACCAGGGTAGTCCCATCAGTTATATAAAACGAAATAAAACAAAAAATCTAAATGATTATACATGCATGAGGAAGGACTCTGGAAATATGATTCTACTGAGAAATTACAAGAAAAATTAGCAAGACACAAAGTGTTTACGTACCAGCTCGGTCATCCGCTTCATTATGCCAATAATGTACTCTACACAGAAAGAGAAGAAACATAGGACCACACAGTATTTAGGTTGTGACCCAACACTTTCAGAAAACACCTGACATTCCGAAAATTTGTATTCTGTACAATGACTTTGCTAGAATTAATAACTCACTTTTTTTCTTTTTTATTTAACTTTCTTTCTTTATTCTTAAAACCACCCAATACAAGGCTAAAAGCTACTCTAGGTAAAGTTACGTTCAGAGGTGGTTGGGTTGGTGACATTTTGAATTGCCAACCCCACCACCCTTACGGTTTCATGGGCCCAGATCTAAATAGAGGATAATTCTTCAACATATTCTAACGTTATCCCAGAAATGATCGCCCCAGGCGGGGTAACTTCCACCGTCCATGAGACCAACTCACCTCCCCATATGCATTGACACAGGCTTTATATAGCCAAAGGTCCTTGTGTCCTTGAGATAGACACTTTGCAGGGGCAGTCAGGTTGACTGAGTGGTACTTTCCTCGTCTTCCAACACTGTGACCCAGGTTCAAATCCCAACTTCGCCGACATGTGGATGGGGGGGGGGGGGGGGGGGTTGGAGGAGGGAGGGGTTGGTCTGCCCAAGGATGGAAGTTACCCTGACTGGGTCGAAAACTAGGAAAACTAGGATAAATTCTCTGGTATTTGTTTAAGAATTATCCTTGATTTAGACCTGGGCATAGGAAAACCGTTAGGGTCGTGGGGCTGGCAATTCACAATGCCACTAACCTACCACCTCTGATCGTAACCCTTTGCCTAGATTGGATTTTAGCCTTGTATCAAGTGATTTCAATTTAAAAATAATAAAAATCACTCCCGTGTTCTTAAACATGTTAATTCATATTGGAATAAAATCCACAAGATCACCAAAAGGATATGAAATGGCTTCAGAATGCCTAAATCAAACATTGAAAATGATGGTAGATTGGATGCACAGGTGCATGGAGTAGGGTTAAGTATTTAAAATTCTATTTCATGTGACCTTTAATAAGCTAAAATCGGCTGTAACCCTCACCATGAGTGACTACGTCCCCATGGTTTCTCAGACCGACATGGAGGGCAATGATGTAAGGCGAGGTGTGGAGACCTTCACTGATCATCTCATCTAGGTACTTGAACAACGTCACGTGGGGCTGGCGAGAAGGAAAGTGGTACAATTGAGCATGATATGAACAAAGGTCATAGAGGGCTAGTAGGGCTGTTAATTTTCGAATAATTTAGTATTCGAATATTCGAAACTGCGTTTGACCGAATATTTGATACTCGCCAATCAAGTTTTTCATGCGTCAGCTGCAACTGCATGCCGTGCCGGTAAAAAGTTGCACACAAAGCACGGTGGTGTTTTACGCGCGGCGATCGATATTATGGACCGCCCAATCGACTTTTGCCTGTGCCTGTTGTATAAAGATCATTACGGGTACATATAACGTTCTGATAACAAGAAACCAAACTAAAGCCTGCCTTTTTGCAGTAATTATTTCATAAGTTTCAAGGGTTTTACGGACGGGAACAATAAACCTCTCTCCACAAAAAGTTACCGTTGAAAAAAAAGTGGCATTTGACACTGCTAAGCGCCGTAACTTTTCTATTAAAATAGCATCAGAGTCGTATCTGTACATGCATGTATATTTTTCGAATATTCGAAACGGGAAAAAGGGTATTCGAATATTCAGTTGACGATCGAATGTTTGAATATTCGGTATATTCGGGACAGCCCTAAGGGCTAGCTCCACATTTCCTCACACAGGGAAGGGGAGGTGTGTTGGAAGTTATCCCATCTATAGGTCTGAAAATCGGGATAATTTCTCTGGGATCTATTGAAGATTTATCCTCCACTTAGATCTGGACCCAGGAAAACCATAACGGTGATTAGGGCTGGCAACCTAAAATGTGGCCAACCCCACCTGTTGTAGCCATTGACGTAGAGTGGCTTGTAGCCTTGTATTGTAGAGCCAATGATTTTCCGTTTCAGAAAAGTCAATTTTCCGTTTTGACAAATCTTCATTTCCATTTCCACCATTAGAACAGTGTACACAAAATCTGTTTCATTTCCATTTGACATTATTTCATACATGTAAATGAATGCACAATGAAAGAGGCCAATTCCGTCAATTCTGTCATTCTGTCATTGGCCCTAGTATTGGGCAACTTAAAACAGATTCTTTCAGGCTGTCGTGGGAATTGCTATGATTGGTGGGTGTGCGTGTTGTGTACATGACTTCAGAACAATTGAACTTATCTGCATGCGACTCTCGTGCACGTCTGTAAACATTTAACTTTCAGGCCTGAAATGGCGTTGCTGTATTCACATACTTAGGTTACGTGTACGCATTTACATACGCTAATGTCTTCCATGCACGAATGGCCACACATTAATTTATTCAAGACATGGTTAGAAGGAAGCATGACTTGGAGTAGGAGTAGTTCTGTTCATTTTCTATCAAAACGACTGACTTGTCCATTTCTGAATTCTGTCTATGGATTTAGGGGCAATGATACTCAGCCACCCGCGACTGTAGCCTTGTGACATAGGTATTAAAAGAGCTCCTACTTTATGATGCAATAATTAATACATCTATGACATGTATATTTTTGGAATAATAACCCTATTTTCTCGGTTTAGTTTTTTTTTAGATTCACCCTGTATATAAAAGATACAACAGAATACAAAAGAAAAACAAATCTGGAACAGAAGACAAAAAAACCTAAAAAAAGAACAAGCTTGTCCTTAGAAAACATCAAAAACAAACAAAAAAACAAGCGGGCATTTATAGACAGATACATAAATGTATATGTTGTATAATGTATTTGTGCAAAGCCACAATCATGGGTACACCTTTTTTTGGTGTCCATGTTATGAACAACATTTTGAAAAACAATGATGTACACATTATTTGAGATTACACACGAATCGGTCATCCAGCTTTATGTCAACTTGGAATAAAAAGTGCTCTAAGTGTGGCAAATCCTAATTTTTCAAAGAGCTATTCAGCATTGCTCTGTCGTTCATAATGGTGTCTTTGTGACAAAGAAAGTGTACCCATGATTGTGGCTGTGCACATTGACTAATTACAGATATAGAAATGGAATGTATAATATAATATGTGGGCTATAAGGAAAAAAATGAGATAATAATGAGATAATAATTAGGGATATAATATTTTGGAAACGGGTAACCAATGAAGTGAGCGAAGAACTGGGGTAATGTGTTGTCATGGTGATAAGGTGGCTACCATGGGTAAAACAAATAAACAAACAAACATTCTTGCTCCTCACCGTTCCAAGTTGCACCAGCGTATCAACAAAGAAACTTCCCTGATTCTGGTGATCACCGTCAGCGGCCTTCAGCTGACGAGCACTGAACATCTTCAGGATTGAGAAGGCCGCTTCTATGTGACCCTTTGTCATAAGACTCAGTGACAGGTTGATTGTATCTAGAAAGATTGAACGTCAGAAGATCAAGATGGAGCTCTGTTATAATAATAACAAAAAATGCTACAGTAGACTTCTGCCCAAAACCTAAAGTTACTATGGGGTTTTTCGAAACCCTGGCTTCGTCTCCGTCTTCGGCTTCGTCTCCGACATCTGAATAACTGAGAAGCAAACCAAACATAAATATTTAAATTTTTGCTTCCCTAATCAACCGAATGAATATTCCTGAAGCAGAACATGCACCAAAATCTAGAATATTTCCATTTTGTTTGCTTGTCAGTTATTCAGAAGTTCGAGACGAAGCCAAAGCCAAGACGAAGCCAGGGTTTCGAAAAACACGTGCGCGTTGTGCGACGACCTTTTGCATTCACACGCGCGCGTTAGGTCACGCGGGTCATTCGGGATAAAATGTCATTGTGCACATGCGCAGTTGAAATACCGAACTGGCTTATTGGGGCGGGACGCTCAATCTTCATTCTTAACACGTAATAAACCAGTATCATTTAGGAAGAACAAACAGAGGACAAAATGTAGTGAGCGGATTTTTGTCGTTTAAAAATATAGTCTTCCATAATTTGTGAGCAGGTAAAAATGCACTAAACTAAAATTATTAGTCACAGCATTTGACCCAGGATGTTGCAAATTGCAGAATCAATTCTGGACATCGGAATACATAAAAAAACGACAAACAAACAAACAAAAAGACCAAAACCCTAACCCCCCAGGGTGCATATTGGGGTGCATATTGATGGATTTAGCAGGGTTAGGGTTAAACTCACCTGGGATAAATCCTGCTCCAAGTCTAACTCTTTCCAAAACCTGATGGAAACACGAACAAAATGCCTTTCAAACAAATTCTAAAAATCGTTTTTGGTCAGAATTCAAATGCAAAAAAAATATTTAAGGTCAAAATCCCTCCTCATTATGCTAAAAAAATGTGTTGCCCTTAAATGGGAAAAAATTCGGGAGGAAGGGTTTAGTCGATCATTTTTTTTTTACCAGCGGTGTAACTCAGAAGTCAGGAGGGAAAAAGTAGGTTTATTAAAGTTAGATTCACGGCAAAAATGCACGATTATGCCATTCTATTTTAAGACAATTATTTTAATAAAGCCAGTTAATTTTGTGTGGGAAAAGGTGAGATTTTGAACATTTCTCTTTTTTGGGCCTGATTTGATGCCAATTGACCTGTCGCGGTCGAATCGCGTCAACGCAGTTGTGAATTATTGTCCAATCACATCAATTATAATTCCACGTGGAACGCGCAAAATCTGAGACAAACCAAAATTACAACACAAAATGTCCATAGGGTTGTCTAAGGGGCGTGATTAACTCGTAAACGGCGATAGGTCAATTTGATGTTGGGCCTGAACACCAGATGCAAAAATTCCTGAATATATCCCTTTAGGGCACACGGCGTTCAGCTGTACAAGGCTATTCACCTTGGAAATGTGTTGCTGATGTCCTGAAGTGGCCAGAGTGTAGGCGACGCTAAGATAGTACCGGTCTGCTATCTCACCAACTTGAGACTCCGCCTCCTGAATCACCTGATCAATTAATATTTATTCGTGAATACATGAATAATAAATGAGAATTGAGTTTCATGAATAAAATTGGGTTTCTCTCGCTTATCTCATGTATAGAAATCTGGAGAGATCATTTGGCTGTTCAAGTAGACGACACCGTCCGTCATTTTTTTCAACTCCACGCGATGCTCAAATGTATGCAAAACTAGTACAAGCATGATGTATGCAGGCACTAGACTAGGCTACAATGATTTAATATGGATGTTTCACGAGTGGTGATATGGCGGCTGCTGGTGAAAATTGTTCACACAGCTTGCTGTAGGCTAATGAGCTATCCAGATCTTTATGCATGGAGATCAGGGGTTTCTTTAGGCTTTTCAGCTACAGTATCATATGTGACCCGTTCCCACGAAATGGGGATAAATTAGCAAAAATTTGAAAATCAAGATTATGGTCTTTCCTGAAAGTACAGGCTAAAGGCTATAATTTGATATATTGTGTGTTGTGGTATCTCGTTCCTAGCCCCTTTTAAAATTATCAGTGTCTTGACCCCTTGTTTTGAGAAAATGAAGCTCAGAGTTTGTGATCTGTGCACACTTTAACCCGAGTTCAAAAAAGAAATCATTCCAAAAAAAATATTTCGTAAAGAGATTCGGTTTACAATCTTTGGGATATGATAGAATAGAGTTTTTTAAATATACAGTTGTCAAAATCCCAAAATTGACTTTTCAGTGGAAAATTGTTGTTTCTGCTTTTAACTCAGAAAGCCATGGTGCGACTTTAAGCTCATTTTGTGCTGTCAGGTCACATATATGGCCTGGCACTTCAGATATAAAGAAGGTGCAGTTAGCACCCTTTGTTGTGTTAACTGCAACATCTTGACATCTTGAAGTGCCAACCTGCCTGACACAGGAATTTGTGGAAGAAATTGAAAAAGATTACATAATATCAGGTACAGTGCCATGGTCAATTTCAGCCCTTCCATGATAACAAAGGTTGTCCATTTCCCTTTCTTCACAGTGATGCCCTAAGCTCAATGGCGCAAAACTGAAATTGTACAGTGTAGTAAAGTGCTCATTATATCATAATGCCTGATTGGATTACATCACATAAGGTGTCATACGAAAGCTGACATTTTAACCTTTCTGGTACATATGTTTATTTTGTTTATCCACCCTGTATATCCAGTGTAGGAGCAAAAAGTTACGAATACAACGGAATACAAACGCACATACTACATTTTTACTTACGAAGAGGCTATAATCCCATTCTTAATGTTATGGAAACACTGTGTTTATACTGGAATTCACACTGACCCTTTCAATGCCTTCAATGTCACCCTTCTCAGCTACAGCACACATGAGGGCGCTGTACGTGTCCTGACTTGGCTCCAGTCCAACATTCCTACGACACACGACACAAGGCAAAGCATCAAGCCTAGTACTCAACATGAACATTGAACTAATCACACATGAAACTTCAGTGGTGAAAATTTGCCCTAGCTGAAATGTGTTCAGCTATTGGACTATTAGCAATGCTAATTGTCTGCTTTATGTTCTTGCAAAAAACAGACAGGGTTCATTCTCGAGGCCAATTCAAACATGCGCAACTGTCGTGCATAAACCCTCCTACTGTTATAACTATCATAACCTGTTATAACTATCAAAAAACCTAAGCCCTTCCTCTCTAACAGCTTGTGTGTTTCAACCTGAAACTCGATGGGTTTTGATAGGTAGGGTAGTTGGCTCCATTTTGGCACCGAGAGAGGGAGGGTTAATGTCGCACCTTTTCTAAATACACACAAATCAACGAGTGTGTTTCCATTTACGCGACAAAGTTTCACAACAAAATGTGCACTGACAAAATTGTTGCGTGACAAAGTCACATATGTATATATTGGCTGCAAGGCATCATCCCAATCTCGACACAGCACATTGTTTCCTCACATATCAATGCACTTTGTGTTATATTCTAACCACAGACAGTTGAATTGTTTAAGGCCTGCACAACAGATGTCTGCTGTGTCTAATTCAGTTGGTTTGCATTTAACAGTAGAGCAGCAGAAATAGGGCAGTTGCTTCAAACGTCAAAAATTCTACCGAACGTATAATTCACTTATTCAAGATGGCCGACCAGGTAGAGACATTTTATGACACTCAAAAACATTCAGCTAGCGACAAAAATGTGCATTCCTCTCCAACAGGTTTCGTCACAGTGAGTTGAAATTTGCCTGGCAAAAGTTCAACGTTTGAAGCAGTTCTGGCCTTCTAACGAAAGATTGGCAAAGACTGTTGCAGTTTTGGCGCAAAGCCAAATATTTGGGATTTATTTGAATCAGACACACAAGTTACATCATTTTAAGAACGTTGAAATTTAGAGTAGACAGTAGAAGGTGAAATGATTGTACCTCATGACATCGAGGATGTTACGTGCATTTTCCATGTCCCTAGAAGGAAGAAAGAAAACAGAAAGGCAAAACGGACATTAAACAATTTATTTAGAACACACTGTTAAGACTTTTTGTACACGGTCAATTAATCATTCCATTATTTTTTAGCATTCTCAAATAAAACAAAACAAGTGTCATATGCTGCATGCATATAGGTTTACTGCACAGTGTTGGATTTTGACAGATTCTAGGGCTGTCCCGAATATAGCGAATATTCAAATATTTGAATATTCGATCATCAACTGAATATTCGAATAGCTTTTTGCCGGTTCGAATATTCAGAAAAAATATATATGCACGTACAGATACGACTCTGATGCTATTTTAATAGATAAGGTACAGTATTTAGCAGTATCAAATGCCACATTTCTTTTGTGGACAGAGGTTTATTGTTCCCGACCGTAAAACCCTTGACACTATAAAATAATTATTGCAAAAACTCAGGCTGGAGTTTGGTTTCTTGTTATCAGAACGTTATACGTAATCGTAATGATCTTGATACAATGCGAAAAAATGTCCATCAGGAGGTCTATAATATCGATCGCAGCATGTAAAACACCGGCGTGCTTTGCGTGCAACTTTTTACCAGCGCGGCATGCAGTTGCAGCAGACGCCTGAAAGACTTTATCGGCGAGTATCGAATATTTGAATATTCGGTCAAGCCCAGTCTCGAATATTCGGTCAAGCCCAGTCTCGAATAATCGAATACTAAATTATTCGAGATTCAAGAGACCTCCAGTAAAAGTGCTTCAGAGGTTACGGTTAATGCAGAGTAGCTCAGTAGACCAATACGAGGCTGGGTTCCACACCAAGCTTTACCCACTCACAAACTTCTTGCTATTTGTTTCCCATTTGTTTCTTATTTTACTTCTGAAGGAAGCCTCACCCTGCTCTGGCGTGGCCTGTGATGAGTGAGTTGAAGACACCCTCTGTGACCGGTAGTTCCTTAATCTTCATAAACTCCAGGATCTTGGTAGCTCCTTGGATATCACCAAGGAGGCAGTACGCACTGATTAACCTCTGATACGTCACCTTCAGAGAGAAAAAAGACAAAGGGGGCAATGTCATTTTTGTTTTTTTCTCGGGGGTGAGATTGGCTGGAAATGAAAAATCCAGGAAATCTGCAGTTTGGGGGTCACCGAGGACCCCAGAGCAACATAGGGTCTATGATTTGTTTTTGCCCATAGGCACCCCTTAAAATACCCGTTTCTGTTGGTCTATAGATATCCACTTTTACTGGTAAAAAACCTTTCAGTTAAAAAAAATCCTCACAAAAAATCCTGATAAATCTCTGTAAAACATTACAGAATCAAAACAACTTTTGGGGGATTATTGCGATACTAAGAGCAAGTTCAATCAAGTACTATGTTCAACTATTCTTGACAACTGTTGGACTAAAGTTGCCTGAACGCTGGCTAGACGACCACGTCTAGTCAACTAGATGGAACCAACCTACAGGGCATGGTCGCACTGGTTATCAAGAGCAACACTGCTCGTACTAAACTTTGACAAGTGAAGTGGGTACCAGTGATACCATATTTCGACTAGCTATTGTTCGCACTTGAACACTGCTGTACAGGATCGACCACTGGTTAACAAATGTTCCTTGATTCAACTTGCTCTAAATTCTTATTCCCCAACCCCCCTCCAACTCTTGGAGATCATTAACATTAACCTTTGTTGTAACCTGCTCAGGTCTTCATTTTGCATCAAATTTTACCGTCTTGAAATCATTCCAAAATAAATTCACTTCCACAGGTCACCTTAGAAATTAGTCACATGTCGCCCCCTAGTGATTTGAAGATGTTTATATCAGTTTATTGAGGCGACACTACGATTAATTTTACCGACAACCCTATGTTCATAGGACATTCTGTTGCCAAGTTATAATGTAATAACTGATAACGTGGGCCGACAGTGAACAGTTCTCTTTAATAACGGCCAAACCTGCAATTTAAAAAAGACTACCTGGCTGGTTGTCTCTATATGCGCATTCCTATGCATACTCCATTCGTGCTTCAACTATATTGTTCTCGAATGGGAATATAATGAAGAGATGGAGCTTTTTTCAAACAAAGCTTTCAATCACACGAAAGGGAGGCTCCAAGTGCGATGAATAGGACAACTCTAATCAGTGTGTGGAAACTATTGTTTGTGCTTACGCTTGGCTGCAAAGCCTGTTCTTGGCATACAAGCACTCATCAATAAGAGCCCTACACAAGGAGTTAGGGGAGATGGTTTTTGTATTGTGTAACTTGTAAACATGTTACAATGTGTGCTATCAAATTTGCACAGTTCTGTAGACATTTTGCTCCACTTAATATTGGTTATCATATTCATTATAAATCAAATATCCAAAAATGTCCCAAACGTACCCTGTTTGGTTCCACCGATTTTGACTCCATGTTGGCCAGAAATTCTGTCGGAGAAAACGTGTGCTCGTTCTGCAGATACACCTTCAAGAGTGCATTGTAATGGCTGACATCATAGGTTATACCTGTTCAAATGCAAGAGGGATTTAACAAAGTCATAAAACTACGGCGAGGAACAGCTTTGTGTGTACATCACGGCCCGTGTCATTTACATCTGGATCCAAGCAAGTGTAAGTCCAATTTTGCAGGGATGCTAAGCACACAATTTCCCGCTTACGGAACCTCCATTCATTTCATAGAGACCGTAAGCTTCAGGCACAGGAAAGAGCAAGGATTTGCTTATCCCCAACTACCCCAAGCCTTGCAAACTCCAACAACAGATTTTGTCAAGTTTTGATGGGTTCAGTACTGCAGGGCCTTGGCACCATTACTTTACATGGAGCTATGATGCCGCAATTTGTCTAAGTCCAAAGAATGTGTAGCTCTAGGTATACTGCACAGTGTTGAATTTCGACAGGTTGAGGAAGCCGCCTAGTAAAAATGTCCAGGGAGTTCGGATTAAAATAGTGACACAAATAATCTCCATGCAGTCGTTAGCATGACATAGTGCAAGAGCTGAGTTGGTCTCATCATCTATAAGTCTGAAAATTAGGATAATTTCTCCGGAATCTGTTGAAGAATTATCCTCTTTTTAGATCTGGGCTCAGGAAAAGGGTGGTAGGGTTGGCAATTCAAAAATGTCGCCAACCCTACCACCCCTGATCGTAACCCTTCACCTAGAGCTTTTTACATTGTATTTCAATTTTTTAAAAGCTAGCACAACTTTCCTGCTGTAGATAGCGCAAACTTTTCTGCTTACCGTTAACCCCTTGGGCACGGTATTTTACGGGAGACGTCAGGCTGTCGCGGCGGTTCTGGCAGCCAAATCGAACCGCTATAATGTGTTTGTGCAGTCAAGCGTATCATAAACAATAATCCAACAATGGATTGAAACTACACAAACAGCGGCCAGTGGCGTCATCCGGCCTGGTGGCACTGTTTTTTTTGCGCCCACAGGCGTCATCCATTCGCAAGGGGTTAAGCAACCTATGAAATTAGGCCCAAGTCAAAAGTGCTTAACCATACTAGTGTACATCACATATACACTATTTTTCCTACACTTAGGCAAAAAAAAAAGTTTTGGTTCCAATTACATGGCATTTGAAAATATGGTAGGTACATGTAGTTAGGGATTTTGTTTTTGCACTTCTTTTTGTGCTGATCACGTGTAGTCAAGGTTGTAGTACATGCACAATGTATGTACAGCATTTATGGTTTTGTTTTTTGTTTGTTTACTTTTTTCGCAAAAAAAATCATCAGGGCCGTTAAAATAGGGTAGGTAGGGTAACTGGAATCAGAACTATTTCTGGGGCCTAAATGCATAAAGATAGTATAAGCAAAGGCTTACAACCATTTTGTTAATATTTACACTGTCAATCTGGCCCATTGATGCACATACATGTAGGTGGGGGAAGAGAGGTGCAATGCTTTTTATGGGAGGGGAGAACCCTTGCACCCTACCACCCCACCCACCTGCCCAGCTCTGCCCCAGCAATACAAATTTCTAGACGAATCTGACTAAGCTTTAATGAGCCAAGATGAAGTCTGCCATGATAGGGGGGCCCCTTCTATACCTGTGCAGTAAGCTATGACTGAAAGTATTGATTGTATCCAGTCATCTATATTTGGGATTGACAGAAGGATGGGAGGTGGAGGCCCCCAAGCAATGGCTGTCTGTATTCTAGAGGTCGCAGGTTCGAATCCCGCTCCTGCCAGTTTCCTTTGTTCACTTTGAAATTTTATTCAAATGTATCTAGTCAGTTTCCCTTGTGGTTTGTTTGACGATGTATCCAACTTTCACAGACCACCAACAACGAATTCATCTATATTTTATACACACATTAGTTAACCCTAACCCCTTGGGTAACTTTACTAGAAAGTATCCTGAATCCGCCAAAATCCACCAATTTTGTCATGCACAAAAAGTTGGTTTTGGTGAATGCTCAATATGGAGGTATCCTGAATTCATCAAAACCCTGCAGGACCGCTAGGCTTACAATCCTCAATCCATCAAAATCCCTCAGTTTTCAATATGGAGGCAGGCCTTGAATTTGGTAATTTTTAGGGCAAGGCCACTTTGGCCTTGGATAAAGCAAAATTATGGAGGGCACCAAGGCCAGTAAGTAGGGCACCAAGGCCAAATTATATCTGCAGAAAGGGCACGGAGGGCGCGGCACTGTTGATGTTTTTCCGTTCAAAACGTATTTAACTAAGAGTAAGAGTAAGACTATGAGGCCAAAAACATACTGCTTCCGATCACATGGGTATTCAATTATATGTGAATTTCAGCCTAAACTATTTCCGTTTACGCTACGAAAGCTATAACAAAAAATTGCCCAACAAATTATCAAAACTTGCCCTAATTAATGTCAAAAATATTTACGGTCGATAATTCTTAAAAATCATGGAGAATTTAGGTCGTACACATCACTATGCACAATGCTAATTTATAACCATAACGCTAACCACGATGGGAAACTGGCCAACACTGTCCGTTTATCCATGGAGAAATAAATTTCTCCATGGTTTATCGTACGGTGGTAATGCGTGCGTGATGCACTTTGTGTGGCGGGCGATAAACCTCGTGTTGCGGCAGGAAATGTCGGGGAAACACGCTGCGGTGTACAAGCGGTACAACCTCGAAATAAATTCATGAACACGGAAAATGCATACACAGACAAAATAGATCAAGTTCTGTGAATTAACGTGCAGAAATCTTCTTTCTCTATCGATTTTTTGGGCCTAATTATTCATCGAAACTTTTGACAATCGGAACACCGCGTGTTGTGACCAAAGTTCATGAAGTTACTGTACGTATGTAGCGCGCCGAAGGCGTGCTTCATAGCGCCGCCTACAATTAGAGCGCGTTTCCTCGTACACGAACATCGATGTGTATTGTGAGGCGCGCACGTGCAAGTACTGAGAAAAAGAAAGTCAGTTGACTGCACGTAAACGTTGCCGTACATGTACATGTACATACTCCTGCTGCTTTGTGTGTACGTACGAATACACACATTTAATCTTGCGGTGGGGGTGTTGATGCTTGAAGTATCGGCACACTCCGAAACTGGACCAGATTAATAGTTTGTGTGCGACGTGCATGAACTGTGATTCTGTACTGTACGCGCGATCGTCAACGTGTTGTGCAGCGAGATTTTATGAAGGGCTGGCATGACATCGAAAAAACAAATGATATGAAGGATTGTACTTGTAGTGGCTGTGTTTTTGCAAAAAGGGCACGACGGCCAAGGTAAATTTGGGGCAAGGCAAAACTGGCCGTGAAGACGGAGATTTTGTGTGGGGCACCGCGGCCAGTAAGAAGGCAACGACGGCACTGGCCGTCGTGGCCGTCGTTCATTTCAAGCCCTGTGGAGGTATCCGGAATCCGCCGAAATCCTCCAAAACGGGGGTATGGATTTTGATGGATTCAGGTAGGTTAGGGTTAAAGGTGCATCAAATGCATACAATGCATGCATCACATGCTTCACATCCAATACTTTCAATCAAAACTGGATTAAAAAGGGTGCGAGTTTTGGAAAAATGGGGACGGGAAAGACGACAATCGGCTGGGCCGGACTGCTCACCCATAGTGGCCAACTTGTCCCAGATCCTGTGCACCAAATCTGTCCTCTCATTGGACGGTACCTCCGGTAGCAAAGAGCCGCAACTTCTGATGAGAAGCAGTGCCTGATTGGGGGAAGCAGATCCTGAAAGAACCAATCATTTGCAAGTCAGTGAGCCTGTTAACCCTTGTGTCCGGCTGTTATTGATGGGGGGGGGGGGTTGGTATGCCAAGAACGGGCTGTACGGGCAAGCGTAAATGGGCAATTTTGCAGTAACGGAATTACACTGCAGAGGAATTTGGGCTGTATTTCTACATGCTGTGGATTAGTCTTATGACCTACCTGATTACAAACACTTTTTATATGGTCTGGTTATACCCCTGCTATCATATCAAAATAACAAAATTAAACTTCCTACATGCAGAAAGATCCAAGGCCAAAAATGTGTTGGCAACGGAATTACGTCAAACAATTATGGGTTTTTTTACCTTAATTTCCAAATAAAATTCTATGAAATCTCTATAACCAATAAAGATATTCCCAAACGGTTTTTGGTTCCTTGCTACATGTAAGCATGCATTGAGCCTCTAATTTAACCCTAACCATCCCTAACCTGCCAAAATCAAACACCCCATTGTGTTGAATTGTGTGTGATTGAGTACTGTAGAGCCTTGGCACCATCATTTTGCATGGGACTTGATGCCCTGATTTTGTCAAAGTACATGTGTCAAAGAATGTGCCATTGGTTTACTACACAGTGTTGAATTTTGGCTGATTGGGGAAGGTTCCTAGAAAAAACAGCTGGGGGGGTAGGGTTAATGGTGATTTGATCAACTTTTAAATTAGTAATTTTCCTCATTTCCCATATGGAATTGCACAAATGCAAACAATAGGGCACCACACTGAATAGAGATGATGTCCTGTTCATCGCACTTGGAGCCTCCCTTTTGTGTGAATGAAAGCTTTGTTTGAAAAAGCTCCACCTAATCATTACATTCCAATTCAAGAACAATATAGTGGAAATAAGAATGGAAAGAATACACACAGAAATTAGCGTATATGGAAGACAACCGGCCAGGTGGTCTTTTTGAAACCACGGCTATGGCTGTCGTCTGTATTCAAGAGGTTAAGGGGATGATGTCCTCTGTTGTGTTTTTACATTAGTCTCCTTACGGGATACTGGAAAGAAAGGGTAACAATGGGGACAATGGTACCCCACGAGGGAGTCTTTAGAAATCGAGGTACGCCACAAAGTTAACACTATGGCTTTTGAGATTTCAATAGGGACAAAAAGAGAATAAAAGAAAAGTAAAGTCTACAATTGAATAGAGGTACATTTTTACCCAAATTGAAAATCATGTACAAAACATATGGGAGGCCTTCCGAAAAAGTATAAACAAAAGAGGAACAATGGGAGGTACGCGATTGCCGGTGTTTACACACTTGGGTGTGTTGACAAGTGTTCAGTAATCAGTATGGACGTTTGTGTAAAGGCCGCCTCCTTTTTCGGTGGGCCTTTTCTCCAAAACAATCTACAGAAAATGCAATTTGCATATTTGAATCAATTTGGTGGACTAAGCTGTTGACGGAAACCATCTTTTAAAAAAAAGAGACGAAGCCATCTTGGAAAAAATGCCTGGCAGGATTTGTGGTATCCAGTATGTCGGGGGAGACCAAGAACACACTCAAAAAGCATTTCTATGGCCATCGATCGACTGTGAACACCAAGAAAATGGACACCCCTGTTGGTCATCACTACAACTTGCCTAACCATTCCATTTCTGATATGATTCTACAGGGCATAGAATCACTGGGCCACCGCAAGGACTCAGTTCGCCTTAGCAGAGAGAAAGTTTGGATGAAACACGTCTTCGGACTATTCAACCACATGGTCTCAACATCCAGGAAGGGAATGATTAACTCTTCATTTTTCCCCCATTGTCATTTGTTTACAGATTATCCTCCTGGCAAACCCTCTTAGGGTCTCTTGCCCACTTGGCCACATGGGGTTATCTTTCCATTTCCTGTTTATCCTTGCCACTTCTCTTTGTTCCTTCTCTTACCCTATTACCACCTTCAATTCAACCCCCCACCCCCCCAAACCACACTCCTTTGTTTTTTCCCCCAGCTTCATCCTTCATCTTAATCCCTCCCCTCCTTCATCCTTACCCTAACCACACTTCTTTGTTCCTTTCTTCCTGGCTGTCCTTTCCCCTCACTTTGATGTTTACCCACTGCCATGCTCCTTTGAGTTTCTCCACCCACCCCCTCATGCATGTGTGTTCCCTACATGTTTATTTCTTGTACTCTGTCATTTGCCTTTGAGAAAGAACTTGCTTAAGTTCGAAAGGTCAGGCCAGCTAATTTTTATATTTGTTTTACTAGTAATACGGAGAGTTAACGGCGCGGCCCTAACAGCCCATGTTTGGGTCACATGACCAAAGTATCAATGGATTGACCAATAGGATTTCAGTATCGGGATTTTGGCTGTTCCATTTATTGCTCTTAAACCTCTCTTTACCAATGTTGGGTTTACTCGACTAGCCACAGCACCCCTGTTGCTTACCAATGTTGATTAAATTGATTTTAAGGGCTTTATCACTGCTAATCTTTAATTTAAATTTTGAATAAGGCATTTTTCAATTTTTTTTTCCTGAAAATGGCTAGAAACGCTGCATCAAATATAGTTTTTTAGCATAACTTTGGAACGGGAGGTATGATTTCTAAAAAAATTTCAATTTTGTGTTTCTTTCAGCAAGCTCTTTATTTGGAGTCTTAATTCAATAGTATTGGTACATGTTTTAAAAATAGTCTGACCTGCCTACTAAAAGTGGCATTAGGGCCAAAGAAATTAGGTCTCATCCATCTCACCCATTTTGCAGACTTCATCAAAGACGACCATTAGTTGGTTTTTGGTGATCCGCCCTGTTCTCCGGACCATATCGTCAAGACGGCGCAGCACTGCCCGAAACTCATGGTCTGGCCTGACCATCTCACCCACTGGAGTGTGAGTCTGTGAGCTCTGCTGCAGAATCGAAGAACTGGATGCTAGTCTGTGGGAAGAAATGAAGGGCAGGATAATTTTCAACAATGTGTGAATATTAATTTAAAAGGCAAAATAAAAAAATAATAAGAAGTTAAGTTTCCCCGCCCACTTCTTTTAGAGGATATCGCCGTTTTTTGTTTACCTATTTCCCCTTTTCTTCAAAAACATCCGTAAAAATTACAAAACAATGAGAGGAAATAACTTCCAGTCGGTCATAGTGGATCAACAGTCGAGTTGTATGACATCACAGGCCCAATGCAATGGCATGGGCTATGCGGAGAAAGGGTCGTAGATGGCATGAGGATATTTATTTTGACGTGTTTATTTTGCCGTCAACCGGTCTTGCCTTTTTTCCCCAAACACTCACTGCGCATGTTCAGTGCCGGTCAAATAGGTAAAATAAACTGATGCTGGTTCACGCCAAAATAACCATGGCACTCCCTATTTATTTTGCTGAAAACAACCAGCTTCAGGGGTGAGATTGGCCAAAAATGAAAAATCCCCGAAATCTGCAGGTTTTTTTTTTTTTGGGTGGGGAGGGGGGGGGGGGAGGGTTCGACACCAGAGCAACGTACATGTAGGGGTCTATGGTTTGTGGGCCTATTTGCCTAAGTACTAAAGGCACCCCTTAACCCTAACCCTGCCAGACGCAGCACAGTGCATCTGTGGTGACAGCTTGACCTTGCTGCACTCTGCACACAAGTCAATGTGACAAAGTATGCAATCTGATGCGTCTGGCAGGGTTTCTAGCCAAAATACCCTGGAGGGTTAGGGTTAAAATACCAATTTCTATTGGTCTATATCCATTTTTACAGGGTAAAAACAGGCTTTATAGGGCAACACCTCAGGAATTCCAGATTTCAAAAGAGATTCTTTAAAAATTCTGAAACGAGTAAAAAATCCTGACAAAATCCTGAAATCGGGAAAAATCCTGACAATTCTCCCTACTCCTAGAACTATGAGGTTCCGACATGAACCTCATAGGAAGACGCCGATTTTTCCCATAGGCTAGTACAGCAAGAATAAGAACGTCATTCCCATGCAACACGTTTCTACATTTTTCGCCGTGAATTACTTCATGGCTGCCCCCCAAAAATAATAATATGCCGCATTTACATCCTCACCTTGCTTGCGCCAAGTAAATTTTCGCCTGAAACGGGTCCAATTTGCGGGAAAAAAATGACAAAAATCTGCAGTCGTTCCGAAGCGATCACACACGCACACCATCGAGGAAGCCGCACACACGAAGCTCCTGTTTTGCGGGGGGGCCGTGGGTCGGTCAAGTCATGATTATTCATCGAAAATTTGTAGCGCGGTACGGCAGGCAACTGCCGCGTGTCCGTTATATACCATCTGCGACGACAGGCAATGCATGCAGACGGTATATAACGGACACGCGGCAGTTGCCTGCCGTACCGCGCTTCGAATTTTCGATGAATAATCATGACTTGACCGACCCACGGCCCCCCCGCAAAACAGGAGCTTCGTGTGTGCGGCTTCCTCGATGGTGTGCGTGTGTGATCGCTTCGGAACGACTGCAGATTTTTGTCATTTTTTTCCCGCAAATTGGACCCGTTTCAGGCGAAAATTTACTTGGCGCAAGCAAGGTGAGGATGTAAATGCGGCATATTATTATTTTTGGGGGCAGCCATGAAGTAATTCACGGCGAAAAATGTAGAAACGTGTTGCATGGGAATGACGTTCTTATTCTTGCTGTACTAGCCTATGGGAAAAATCGGCGTCTTCCTACGAGTATGAGGTTCATGTCGGAACCTCATAGTTCTAGGAGTAAATTCTCCCCTGCAGCTTGACCAGTTTTTAATAAGAATCCCTATAATCCCTATATAATTAAATAATTTCCTTACCCCCACGCCATCCAACTCAAATCCCCCCCCCCCCCCCAAAAAAAGGGGGGGGGGGCCTCCCCTGGATTTGGGTCCCAATATCATGAATTTTCCATGTGACCGTAACTAGCCATAGGAAAACACGTGCGCGTGCACATGCAGCCGGCACATGGCCGGCAAACGGGACTTTCAGACCCCCAAAAAGATCAGTCAGTCACACACCTATAAGTTTCTGAGATTGGAGCGAACGATCTCTGCAACGTCTGCCGTCCCGCCGATGATATAAGGACACTGGATTGTCCATGGATTGTTCTTAACAGACCGGGTATCCCGCGAAGAATTTTCGACGATCGCAGCAATGACGACGCCATGTTGCCTTTTAAATTATGCAATATCAATCAATTGAGGGCGCACGTTGTCCGTACGTACGTCTGATAGGGGTGCGTTTTGGCATGGAGGACGGATATATAGATGCTTCTTGTCGGTGAATTTCTTTGGGAATTTGAAATAAGCGAAAATTACGCATCATTATGAAATCCTCAAATCTCCAAAGTGATTAAACAAAGAGAAACAACAGAACCAGTTTTCGGTTATGACCGCCAAAACTGGTTCTGTTGTTTCTCTTTGTTTAATCACTTTGGAGATTTGAGGATTTCATTATGATGCGTAATTTTCGCTTATTTCAAATTGTCCCCAAAGAGTACCACCCCTAAAAATGTGGTTTTTCCCAAACCGGCCAGCTGCCATTATTCATACAGCATCCCTCCACTTGCCAAGCCAAATAGAACCAATTTTAAAGCCAAAATTTATCAAGTCTTTACAAAAGTTGAAGCACAGAATCCCCAGGTTATGATAGCTGATCGTAATTACACAATCTATCAATTGCATGACCCCCAAAATGTATTATTCCAAAAAAAGTTGTGGGTTTACAATTTATGCTAATCAGTTTGGCGCAGCAATTTTGGACTATTTAGTGTGGTGCACCATTGATTATGGCACGCCAAAGCGGCATTTATTCAACCCTGCACGGCAACTGTCAACATTACAAAATACACCACAATTTTTTTTTAAATTATACAACAGCAAGATTTACCGCTCAACATTTAAAAAAAAACATGGAAACATTTTTAATAATATGTGTCAACATTTCTTTTGTTCACTCGCTTAAAAACATGTGCCAACATGGTCAAAACATATGTCAACATTGTAAAAAAGATATGCCAACCCGCTGAAAAACATGTCAACATTGTACAAAAATATGTGCCAACCCGGTGAAAAATGTATGCCAACATTAAAAAAAACAGTAGTCAAGATTTACGTCAGAAATAAATGTCAACATTGTTTTAAAACGTTATGCCCTAACTTTGTAAAAAATATCTGTCAACATTGTACAAAAAAATGCGCCAACCCGCTGAAAAATATTGCAACTTTTCCAAAAATATTTGTCCAGATTCACGTGAAAAGTACACGTCAACATTTGCCAAAAATGTGCCAACTCGGTAAAAAATATATTTCAACATTGTAATAAAAAAAACATGTGCCAACCGGCTGAGAAATATATGAGAAGATTCACGTGAGAAATACATGTCAACATTGCCAAAAATATGCGGCAACCCGGTGAAAAATATGTCAACATTCACGTGACCACTTCCAAGTCCATTAAACTGGTTCCCAGTCCGCATTGATAGGCACATACCAGCCTATGCGCCAACCAGTTGAGGGGCCGTCCATAAAGTACGTACGCACGAAATGCCGATTTTCTTTGGCCCCCCCCCCCCCCCCCTGTACGCATGGCATACGCAGTGGCTCCAACCCCCCCCCCCCCCCCCTCCCTGTACGCATACGCATTTCACATATCTTTTTGATTTCTCAGACGTTTTTCAAGCCCCAGGGTGGGGATTTTGGTCACTCATTTTGCCATTGTTTCCCCATTATCAGAAGTTAAAAACCAAGAGGTGGGGGTGCCCCACCCATGTATGTGGGGGATTGTCACTAAAATTTTGCCCCATGGGTGGGGATTTTGTCACTTCAAAAGTGACAATCCCCACATCTTGGGTGGGGCAGCCCGGGGGGGGGGGGGGAGTGGTGGGGGAAGCAATTGATAGGCGCATTACCTCCAGTACAAGAGCGAAGTTTTGAACAGCACGCGGGTAAAATTGTACTGCCGGTTTATAGAGCAGTCTTTTTGTTGCGATCTAAAAATAGGCCGGAGTTGGCTGGCTGTGGCACTGGGAAGACAAATTTACTTTTGGTTGGGGTGAAGGGTACAGTGTTATGTTAAGGGCCGGTCACACTGGCCACGACAACGATAACGGAAACGAAAACGATGCGAATAAACGCTCCCCATTGGTGGATGGAACGCGCGCGTATTACACGCGCGACAATTCCATCAATCAATGCCGTTTATTCTCACCGTTTTCGTTATTGTCTTCGTTATCGTGGCCAGTGTGACCGGCCCTTAAAGGTACACATTGCTTTGGATTCATATAACTATCCCTTCAAATTGCGTGGTTTTTGTTTAATTTCGTGACAAATAACGATCTGCCATTTTGTAGAACCAAATTTTTGACTCCACAAAATGGCGGACCGTGTTCACCAGTCGTATTTCCAGTCGCAGCTGGTTGAAGTATGTCTGGGCAATTATTATTACAATAACCATGTGTTAGCGATATTCAATTACTTTGTTTGTTGGAATACTTTTGTTATTCCATTATGGTCAAGCCGCAAGCCTTGTAAGGAGCTTGTGTAGCCTGGCCGGGTGAAGCGAAGCCTGCCCCGCGTCTTGGGTGATATATGGTAGGGATATCGGGACTGTCTCGTCGCGGGACACGGACGGTACTCGTAAATGGATGGCGCCGCGGGGCCAGCCTGGCGCCAACGCATTATGTGGTACAAGAAGGTCTGGTTCCCAATGCTGTTTTACGACTGGAAATAAGTCTATGTTTCGCGGGTCAGATGTCAGGGGTCAGAGGCCAATTTTTTGTTTTGTAATCACTACTCACTAATTACAACACATTATACAGGTCTTTTTGCATGAACAACTCTTATAAAAGATAAGGAACATTTCCAAACAGCAACATTTCATGACATTTGAAGGCAATGTGTCCCTTTAACATAACACTGTACCCTTCACCCCAACCAAAAGTAAATTTGTCTTCCCAGTGCCACAGCCAGCCAACTGCGGCCTATTTTTAGATCGCAACAAAAAGACTGCTCTATAAACCGGCAGTGTACACCGGAAACGTACAGATGTACTTGTATCAATTTTACCCGCGTGCTGTTCAAAACTTCGCTCTTGTACTGGAGGTATTAATGCGCCTATCAATTGCTTCCCCCACCACTCCCCCCCCCCCCCCCCCCGGGCTGCCCCACCCAAGATGTGGGGATTGTCACTTTTGTATGGAATTCTATAGACGACAAAATCGCCCCGACGGCACGACGCGACGGCACGACGGCACCGTCGCGTCGTGCCGTCGCGTCGTGCCGTCGCCTCGTTCCTCATTACTTTTATGCAGTGTCAAAGGCGTCGCGTCGTGCCGTCGTGCCGTGCCGTCGCGTCGTGTTGTATCGTGGTGCCGTCGCGTCGTGCCGTCGTACCGTCGCGTCGAGCCGTCGCGCCGTCGCGTCGTGCGGTCGCGTCGTCCTGTTGCCTGTTTTTCTATAATTGTATACAGGCCGTCGCTTCGTGTCGTCGTGCCGTCGCGTCGTGCCGTCGTACCGTCGCGTCGTGCCGTCGTGCCGTCGCGTCGTGCCGTCTAGCCGTCGCGTCGTGCCTTCGAGCCGTCGCGTCGTGCCGTCGCGTCATGCCGTCGAGCCGTCGCGTCGTGCCGTCGCCTCAGACTGGTGGAAATAGGGGGCGCTCTTATACAGACGTAGACCCCTTTCCTATGGTGAACTATTTACGACACACCGCTTTACCTCTTCCACACGCAACGCGACTATACGACGCGACGGCACGACGGCTCCGTTGCATCGTGCCGTCGCGTCGTGCCGTCGCTTCTTTCCCATTACTTTTCTGCACATTCTGGCGTTGCGTCGCCCATCGCGTCGCACCATCGTGCGTCGCGTCGTGTGTCGCATCGTGCGTCGCGTCGTGTGTCGCATCGTGCGTCACGTCGTGCTCGCATCATGCGTCGCGTCGTACTCGCGTCGTGCGTCGCGTCGTGTGTCGTGTCGTGCGTCGCGTCGTGCTCGCGTGGAGTAGTCATGCTAGTGGGCGTGTTTGTTTCACGCAGATCCGGAGCGCGATCAGTGATCCGGAGCGTCGAAAGCTGCTCCGGATCACGTTTTAGGTGATCCTGCTCGCGAGGTGGGTTTGCCGCAAGATCAAAGATGGCGACGTGCGAGACGGACAGAGAAAAATTACGGTATTTTTTCGTAGATTTGAAGCATTTAACGAGCTATTGTGACAGTATTTACTCATAATTCCTTTACAGTGTATTTTTGTTATTAAAGCTATGTACGATTTATTTACTTTTCTGGAAATACTAGATAGTTTATCATAAAAATAGCCCTATACAGAATCTGAGGCAGACGACGACATTGTCGTGTATATACAAATTTTTGGGAGAATACAACTTTCTCATAGTTCAAAGTACCTTTCTTTTGTTATGTGTGTTAAACTGATTACTGAACTTTTTTTATTGCCAAGAGCGCAGTCAAGAAGGGTTCATGCGTATAGCCTACAGGGGCGGATCCTGGATGTTTTGCGTTGGGGGGGGGGGGGGGGGGTGTCTGAAATTTGCCCAGAAAGGTGACTCCTTTGTGGGGGGGGGGGTGGGTGGGGGGACTGACACTTTCTCACCGTTGGTGGCGCCATTTAACCACTTTGTTTTGTTCTTACCCATATAGACTGTAGGGCATGGGCCTGAAATCCTTTCAGAAAGCGATTTCTGTTCTCCATCGTTTGGGGGGACACACAATATGGCTCAAATGGTAGATAACATGTGTATAATCAAGGATTCACTTGATCCCACGTTCAAAAATTGCACATTAATGTGTAATTCCCGAAAAAATCTTCACATTTTTCACTTTAAAGAAAAACATAAGAAAAACAGCGTCCTCGCTTGACCAAAAATATATTTAAAAAATATATCAAGCTCAGTATATTGTGCCTCAAATATTATGATACGATGGGAATTTCTTTTTCATGTTCAAGGAAATGATTAATTTGTTTTATATAGTAAACACAGCTATGTGAATGGTTATTTTCAAAGATTTTATAGGTATTCTATTATTTTTACCAGATTAATTTTCGTCAAATTTGGTTCGACTTATTGAAAATAATTTGTTGAGGCATTATAATCCCCACATTGTTTTTCGACGATAAAGCTGGAGTACACAAACTACATGTACGTGGGGTTTGCTTCATATTTTTAGGTCATTTTTAAGGTCACTCAGGTTAATGTAAAATGAAATATTGTTGGCTTAACGCATGTAGAAACTATTTGTATGCATTTAACTAAAAAGGAGAACGCATGGGGGGGGGGGGTCCTCAACATTTGCCAATCAGTAGATATAGAAATTTCAAAACATGTGCATGCACATGTATTATTAAAGTATTTGCTTCAAGTATTTGCATGTATTTCCTTGTACATGTATAATCCATACTTTCAGTAAAATTCACTATGAACAAAATTAATTCAAACATGCCACTGGATTGACAATTCTATAGAATTTCCAAGGTTATGGGCTTCCAAAAGAGTTATTGCATGTGAAGATAAATCAATAGGATCACTTATAGACTTTATGGCAAATGTCATGTCTAAAAGTTTGATCCACGCAATTCTCTAAATGCGAACATTTTTTGTTTAAAAAAAAATGGAGGGTTGCAAAAATTCAGAATTTTTTTTGTAATTTTATCTGTTAAAGAAAATGTGTTTATTGAAAAAAATGCTATTTTTTCAAAAAGCATGGATAATATTTATTTGCAATTTATGAAGGACATTTTTATAAGGTCTAAAGAAATCAACACAACCCTCAAAAAGGTGAACGACATAATATTACCTCAGTTGTATTACTTGTCATGTTTCAACTGGACACAAAAGAATAATTACATTGTATAAACAATATCATGTACATGCAGTTTTTGTTGGTTTACATGTAGTCTTTGTAAGAAGCATTCCTTTGAAATTTTGGAAATCAAATTGAAAACATTTCCAATCTGATGAAAAAACAGAGCCCTGTGTGTTCTAATATTCTGTTTTTTCAATTTCAAATAAGGGTTTGCCCTTCCCGACCTAGTATTACATGTACATGCATTACAATTAGCATGGCATGCTCAGTGCTTTCCAGTCTATGTGAGGTATAAAAAAATCACATACTGTTTGGGTGGAATTCGAACCCACAACCTTCCACTCTCTTGTGCAGATGGGATCACTGGCAAATTTGATCCCTAGGCAACATGTATATCGCATGCAGTTTGCTGGAAGGGTTAACCCTTATATTTGAGTTAACATTGCAATGACGCAAATCACAGCAATTTCTCATCCTGTGCAAATACCTTAATTTTCTGTTCATTCCAATAACATATTCTCTTCATGTCTATCCATTATTTATAGCTGATATATAATTATATAAAGCCACAGTTAGCAACTTGTTCTCTACATAGTTTGTTACATTGTGGAATGCGGATTGCTATCCTGGACTGGACTATTGACAGGATCAATGTTTTATTATCCACCAAAAAAAATGCGTACCTCAACGTTTGTTTCTTGTTAACAGTTTAAAAAGTATTTTGTAAGGCGGATTTGATTGAAAAATTCTATCAACACATCCGAATTGTAACATTACCTTATTTGAAGATTGTTCTTTCAAAGTGCCTATTTTTCTTCTATTTTTAAGCTTAAAATTGTTATCTAAACAATTTACAACCAAATCTTTCAGGCAATACACATCTGCCATTACACCTCAAAAATGTAACTTGAAAAGATGGTAATCGAGCTACATGTACCGTAATCTTGAAAATATTGAAAAGCCAGAGTTTCCAACTTGTTCTCAACAAAGTTTGTTACATTGTGGATTGCTATCCTGGATTGGACTATTAACAGAATTAAAGTTTTCCCCACCGAAAAATGTGTACCTCAACGTTTGTTTCTTGTGTACAGTTTAAGGATTATTTCTTAGGCGTATTTCTTAGGCATCGCGAGTCTGGAACCAGGTAGTATACCGTCACTGCCATCATGATCTGCTACGAAACACCTCGTTATGTCAGCCGATTTCCCACCCAAATCCTTCCAAATTTGTACACTTTCTAAAAACTTTGTCCACGATGTCTCAGTTATTGGTTTGATGTCTTCAGAAAGTTCAGATAAATGTGCATAGCATTTAAATTTGGTGGACTCTGTTTCATTTTCGTTACGAGTATTGGCCATATTAACTTAAGACGATTGTTTTGACGTTGCCACTGGTTTCGACGTCCCATGGGTGGTAATAATAGCTATGTTCATTGTTTTGACGTTGCCACTGGTTTCGACGTCCCACATGTGGTACGACCCCCTAAACCCCCCCCTCTGGATCCGCGCCTGGTATAGCACAAAACCCTTGCCAGCATCCGAACCGTACCCATGACCGCATGTTTAAAGTGCAAATTGCATCAGGAACGAAATATTTTCTCTCTTTTCACTCTGTATTTTGTCCCGCCAGACACCGCTGTTAGCGCGGTACCCGTTGTTGATTCTGTAGATTTTTTGCTACGAAAATGGGGAAAATTCTATAATTTTACACATTTCAAATACAGAGCTCAGGCCTTTTGTTTACCGCGCGGTTAAGCGCATGCGCGCATAAACTTAGCGGGTTAGTCTGGGCCTGTTTGTTTCACACGGATCGGGAGGGGATCCAGAGCCGAACGAAAACAAACAGGATCGCGAATCCTCTCGCTATATGTTGCATGCTGGGAGAATTTGTATTACACGACAATGTCGTCTGCTTCAGATTCTGTAGGGCTATTTTTATGATAAACTATCTAGTATTTCCAGAAAAGTAAATGAATCGTACATAGCTTTAATAACAAAAATACACTGTAAAAGAATTATGAGTAAATACTGTCACAATAGCTCGTTAAATGCTTCAAATCTACGAAAAAATACCGTCACTTTTCTCTGTCCGTCTGGCACGTCGCCATCTTGGATCTTGCGAACCCACCTCGCAAGCAGGATCACTAAAAACGTGATCCGGAGCAGCTTTCAACGCTCCGGATCACAAACACGCCCTCTGTGAGCCAGTTCGATTTCAACTGCGCATGTTCACAATAACATGACTACTCCACGCGAAACACGACGCGAAACACGACGCGAAGCACGACGCGACGCACGACGCGAGGACGACGCGACGCACGGTGCGAGCACGACGCGACGCACGACGCGACGCGCGACGCGACGCGCGACGCGACGCACGACGCGCCACACGACGCGACACACGACGGTGCGACGCGATGGGCGACGGAAGGGGCGACGTTGAGGAAAGAAAACCTGCAAGCTGGAAAAAAAACGACGCGACGGCACGACGGCACGACGCGACGCCAGAATGTGCAGAAAAGTAATGGAAAAGAAGCGATGGCACGACGCCCCCCCCCCCCACAACCTCCGATTTGTGTGGTGAAAAACAAAAAAATGCTGATTTCAAGGTTATCTTGTAACTTTCAAGAGTCAAAATGTATGAAAAACGAAGACAAACAGTACACAAAATTTAAATACACCGTTGTGTTGTCAGGCATAGGGACAAAAGTGTGCATTATTATTTACATTAGACTTAAGTCCCCTATACATAGGGTATCATGAGCAGCAACCCTAGTGTCATAATTGTCTTCAGCTCCACCCCCCCCCCCCCCCCCCCCCCATTCTCTCTCGCCAACACTCCCATCCCCTACTCGGCGACATGGATTTACGCCACTGAGATAGTCCCAGCGTTCTCGGAAAGATCTCTACAATTTTAGAGCTCTATATGTAGGTGTGGGTGCCGTATTTTCACTTCCAGATAGGGAGGTGTGGTGTGGTGGTCTGAATTGCCTGGGGATAAAGTCAATTGACGTTCTCTTCTAGGGATCTTACTTGTTTGAATTTGTCGTGGTTTGAATTTGATGGTGTAAGGTCGGTGCGGTTTTGTGAGTTTTGGGAAGTAGAAGGCCAGTATATGTTGTGTTTCCAGTTCCAGCGATAGAACTAGAGAGCCGATGTCGCTGGTATCCAGAGAACCTGTCTACATACATGGGATGCTCGAGGATGAGGAGCTCGAGGGAGATGGAGGCGGCGGACTTGATTGGGTCTTGGTCTTGGTACTTGAACATTTTCCAGTAGGTTTCATCGGGTTAATGCACGAGCTGATCTAGCTAAATTTTGGGGGATGGGGACATTTGGAGCGTCCGGCGGGCACAAGTTACACCTACCATTGAAAATGTCTGGCAGTGGCCATTCGTGATATCTGGGACTATGCCGAACATTCTATTAGGTTTCATCGGATTAACTTTCCAGCTAATCTAGCTCAATTACATATAGCGCTTTCCATCGTATCAACGATCTCAAAGCGCTTTACAATTACCCCGTTCATCAGGCCCTGGACCACGCAGCAGCCGATATCAGCGATTATTGGCCTCGACCCTCTCAGGTACCCATTTATACTCCTGGGTGGAGAAAGGAAATTATAGTTAAGTGTCTTTCCCAAGGGCCAAACACCATGTTCTTGGCAGGGTTCGAACCCACGCACCATCGTACATGAGTCGAACACCGTAACCACTGGGCCATGGCGTTCTACAGGAGTCATTTTTTCGGGTTGGATTCGAACCCACGATCGAACCCACAACTACTGCATTTGAGAGTACATGACTTAACCACTAGACCATGTGAGTCACATGGAAGCAATACTTAGTTCATGAGGATTGGAGGAATGCATAATTCCAAGAGAATCAGGAAGGTCTAGTCCTGATGTACAGGCTTTTAATGTATAAGTCTGGTATGGTGCAACGAGTTAATATAGGTTTTACCTAACGATTTTCCAAAATGTGCATTTGAATTTGTAAAACTTGAATTTCTCGCGCTGCTTTTGATAACGACGTATATCCGGGTTTCATTTTCGCAAAAACTAGCATTAGATTATATTTTGTATCATTCAAATAAATGAATTTGCATAACGTTTTATTTCAACGATTACAAATGCGTAATTAGGCTTTCGGTTTGACGTATGCGTGGCCGATTATTAAGAATGTGCAAATCTATTTCGCAGCAAATTGATTTGTCATTGTGACAAGGCCTGAATTTGTTTTCATTTGTTATAATTCAAATTCGCAAATTCTGCATTCAATTTAAATACAGTATCTTAGGCCTATACAATTCATGATACAACTTTGATTGATTCATTAATTAATCAATGTATTGTAGGCCTAATTTGAATCTTAATGTGTTTTTTCTTTTTTATTGGGTCTTTGTCTGAATTGTATTTAAATATCTATCTGTATTTCTTTTTTTAGTAATATTTTGTATTATGTTAGTGCCCCCTGTTCCACCACTGAAAAATGTTAGTGCCCTCTGTTCCCCAAAATATCGAGGGCCCTTTTTCACGTCTACACCCCCCCCCCCCCCCCCCCCAATAAAAGAAAATGACCTTGCTACGCCTATGCACGGGGGGGTCTAACATTTTACAGTGAGGACATGGGGGCACTAACATTTTTCAGTGGAGGAACAGGGGGCACTATAATTTCCAGTGAGGGCACACTAGGGCCAGCAGCATGAAGGAAATCATTTTAATGTTGCGGCATTGTGTACTTACGGGCCCCGTTCCTATAAGAGAACAAAATCCACTTTGAAGTTATTGGACTTACCAACTTATTTTGCGACATTAAAAACCAACAGGTATGTCGTAGATAGAGGGCAGGGTTTTGATTCTTTTTGGTGAAATTTTGGGGTGAAATAATACCCCCCCCCCCCCCCCCCCCCCCCGCTGGCTACGCCTATGCATGCCTCTGCCTCTTTGACTACGATATCGGGGTTGTTTTTAAGGTTGTTAGTGCCAGATACTTATTTGTTGTTTTGCCGATTTCTTAGCTCCATGTGGGCAAGTTTAATAAATTTGGTGGCTGCCAGTCCTTCCGGATGTAGGTTTAAAGGGATGATTTTTTGATTGTTTGTTATGTTTAAGGAATGCAGTTCCCATTCTTTAGTTGAAGGTATTTATGTCACAGAAGTAGGAGTGGGAACGACGTTGAGACCCTTTCACAAAGCAAGTTTCTCAGTTTCAGATAATTGGCTTTTCCATAATTTTGCGGAAAAGCCTTCATTGTTCTGATTTTTGGCTTTTCCGCAAAGTTGCGTAAAAGCCTTTGTTTTTGTTCAGATTTTTTCTTTTTTCTTTTTGGGTACCCGATCCCATAGATTTTGTACGTTTCCTTCCTAGATGTACTTTTAATAGAAAACAAAGTCGTAGTCCCATAAAACATAGATGAAGACCTCATAGTGAAGACGTGTCCCGAACATAGACGTCACGATGACGTCACCAGGGGTCACGTGACGTCATCTTAAAGGTGCATTTTTGAAGAGCCCATATCTAGACAACTGTAGGTCTGATTGAGCTCAAACTTGGTTTGTTGGTAGACCGGCTTGTGTTATAGATGAAAATGGATGTGACGTCACGATGACGTCATCATACGATTTTAAAGTAATTTTTCAGTTTTTGAACCTTTAAAGCCATATCTCGACAACAGAACATGCCAATTTTTTGGTAATAGGTTAGTTAGATCATACACACTTACATATAAATGTAAAAAATGTGTGACGTCATGATGACTTCATCAAAAATATACTTTTTTGAAACACATATAAGGGTAGGTCCGATCGTCACGAAAATTGGTGGGTAGGCAGATATTGTCACTGGCATGCACATTCCGAAGTGACGTCATGATGACGTCATCGGCTAATTTTAGAATTTTTAAATGTTTTAAATTTTATTGTACTCTTAAAATGTTCAAATCGACTCCAATCTTGACACAGGCCAACACCACGTCGCAAATATTTGCTTTCACAATCACAGTCGTGATGACGTCATAATGGGTTATGTGACGTCATTTTAAAGGTGCACACTTTAGGGTCCGATATCTTGAGAACTGTACGTCCGATTGGATGTAATTTTGGTATGCAGGTAGGCCGGGGTGCGTTATAAATGAAAATTATTGTGACGTCATGATGATGTCATCAACGATTTTATAGTATTTGTTTAAATTTTGGACCTTTTAGCTATATCTCATCAACAGAAAATGCTCATTTCAAAATACGTAAGGCGGGCCGTCAGATTACAGACCGTTCGGGCACTGGGCCCGGTATGCAAATTCCTGTCCCCTCCCCCCCCCCCCCCCCCCCCCCCCCGATCGGTATTAAGCCAGAAGCCACCCGGTTACTCAAGCGCGACACCCCGATCGGTCCGAAGTGGTGACTCGGGCTTGAACAAAAGGCAGCTTACGTTTAAGTCTGGCCATTCGCCCTGCTGGGTGAGATAAACTGTGAATAAGACTGGCTTCTTTGGCTTCAGTCTCCAGTAAAATATATATTTTTGGACCAATATTTGTTTCTTTACGTTTTTGTCAACTAGAAATAATATAACAGATTTTGCACATTTTACAGGTTGGAGAAATAAACAAATCGCTAGATGTGTGTCCCAACTTTTCACCTCCATTTGTTTTTTCAAAACGATTATTTCCTCGGAGTCATCTATCTCAGCATTGTACTTGTAATTATCGAGTAGTCCAATACATAGACTCCGATAACGTGCTCTTTTATCTCATGCCAAAGATGGCAAATTGTTAAAAAGCAGTTTAAACAAACATACACACCAGAACTTTCGTTTGAAGTTTTCAATCAGACTTAAGCCCGCCGCACACGAGAGCTATCTGCTGAGCAAAAACTCATTCGAGGCCGTTTGCTCAGCACGTAGCTCACTGTGTGCGGTGAATTTTCGGTGCGTTTTCTGCCTCGCGAGGCCGTGAGGCAAATATCTGTCATGTTCTATTTTGTTCGCCTCGCCAGGCGAAAAACTCACCGTGTGCGGGCAACCTGAGCTACGTGCTGAGCAAAAAAAATGAACTAGCCAATGAAAGTTCATACTCTGTTCACGTGGGGCGTAATACATGCAGCATTTATACATGTACATGTATTACGTGTTTGAGCCAATGGGATGGAACTTTTGGTTCAGGGCCTTGGCCAACGGATTTTATTTTTTTGGTTGAACTTTGTGGTATTTTTCTAAAGAAAAGGATGAAGTGCTTTTTAATTAATTGAGAAAATAGCAAGGAAGAACCGGTATATGCAGGCAAAGTTCAGGGAATGATCAGTGGATTTAATTTTGTTATCATTTCAAGAAATAGCCGCAGTAAGTCAGAATTCGTTTGAGGGGAAGGGGAAAGTGTGAGTTGTTAACGGCATCAACAGAGTCATTCCTCTTTCTTTCCATTATTTTTGGATTTACGGGAAAGGTTGGAGGACGAAGGATTCTGTTGAGCGAAGTATCATGATAGGTTTATGTCAGTGACTGGTCTGCAATCTACGAATAAGCTGGTGGGTATAGGGGCGTCAATCCCATTTCAAACGGGGGGGGGGGGGGGACATTACTGAAGTCAAGAATCATGTGAAGCGCACACGGCGAGGGTCTTGGCGCGCAGCCCTTAATGTAGTGCATAGAGTAGTGCATATACGGTCTGTCTAGTCGGTATGACGTCATCAATGTTGGCCTCTCGGCCAATCAGAAGCCTGCATTTGGCCTCATTAGCATAACTCGTGAGCACAGTTTGAGGAGCGCTATTTTCGATTGGTCGCAGAAGGAACAACACCTTGTCAAAACCCTGCAACAAAGTTCTGAAGAAATGTGGAAAAATTCCCGCCCTTGACAGTTATCGTGTCACAAGAGAGTAATGTGCAATGATCGCCGACAGATGACATTTAAAATATTTATTATTGAAATGTTACATTTCGCGTGTGAGAATTGTTTTTCACCTTCAAGGAACTATACAACCAGTGTTTACTTCAGCTTGTTTTACACATTTAAACCACGTCTTACCAATCTTCGCGGTTTTCACGAAGTGACTAATCCTTGTTGCCAATTCCGGAATGCCTTTGTTGTGACTACAAAATGTATGAAATGCATCGAAACCAAACAAATAGCGCCAACATGCAAACACGTTATTTTAATGCCTTTTTTCTAGCTCTGGCGAAGACATAAAGTTTATACAGATGATGCGTGTTTTTCTCCTACACTTATGATATCATCACAATTTGTACATGGAGGGGGGGGGGGTTTAAAGATTTCCCAGCTTTCAAACGAATTTCGACATTCGGAGACTGTGGGGCGAATTTGTATCGACGTGGAATCTACATAGCTATTTGTTCCTTTGTCAAAGCTGTCATTTAATTCTCGCAAGCAAGCTATCACATTATAATGGCCATTTAGGTTAAAAATGCATAAACTGTGACATCAAGAAAATGTATTAAGCCACCAATGCCTCATTACCACTCCATTAGATCCACGGCCAAATACTCAAATATTAATGTACGTTTCCTGGCTACCAATACATTTATTACTATGAGACGGCTCCATCAGAACAAAAAGGCTGCAGACTTTATTTTGAGAACAATTTATTTAAATTATTCCACGCTCGGGAGAGTTAATTTTTATTAAATTAGTCATAACTGCATGCAAGTAGGCCCTATGGACGACTTCAATAAAGCCAACATGACTCTCTATACTAATGCCACCCCGCCCTAATTTACCTGTGGTGAATTCCATAATGATTGTACATTGCTGTCACTAATTTCCGTAAGTGGCTTTAAAGTTTCAAACTGGTCTGGCACGTTTTCGGTAATATTAGAAGTATATTATACAGTATACACAAGTCTCTTAGTCTATACCTGCATTGCTGTGGTCAGGGGTGAGTTTGGCCGAAAATGAAAAATCCACAAAATCTGCAGTGTTTGGGGGTCGCCGAGGACCCCAGAGCAACGTAGGGTCACTAGGGTCTAGGGTTTGTATTTGCCTACCTGTTTCTATTGGTCTATATCCACTTTTACAGGTAAAAACACCTTCAGGGTAACACTTCAGGAATTCCATATTTCACAAGAGATTCTCAAAAAATTCTGAAATCAGTAAATTCCTGAAATCAGAAAAAATCTTGACAAATCTCACCCCTGTGTGGTGGTTGCTTATAACAAGCTGTCGGAATAACAGTGCGCATGATCAGAAATGAAAAAAAAATTGGATAAACACAATTTTGGCTTTACTTTTATCCGATCTGTATTTTGTTTTGTTAGGTAACTATAGAATTCATTGTTTTAATCTGTCTTTCCGGGGGGAACATTTGGGGGGGGGGGGGTGGGGGGGGGAGGGGGTTAAGGGGGATTCCGTGAAGCATGAGAAATTCCCAATTTCGTAAGCTGTTTCCCCATTGATTCGTGCGTAATATCGAGCCATGTTTATCCGTAAGTTTATCCGAAAGTGGCCAGCGATCGGCCTACTTACTACACATGCATAGTAAAGTTATGTATTTGTAATTCCCAGTTGGCTTATTTGAATCACTTGGTTTCCTCTAACATTGAAACCGTGCTCAAAGTTTAGGTGTTCTCCCTCAGGGCCCAGTTTGAATTGAGAGAAGATGCCGAAGGAAATTTCAGTTTTAGTAGTGGGAGGAAAATCCCAGAACAAATTATTCCTGGGGAATCAGGTAGGGACTGAAAACCCAATCCACATAGTTTATAGTGCACCTGGATGGGAGAAAAGAACCACTACACCAACCTGACCGCCCAAGAATTGCTCATTTTTATCGAAACAAAAATGATATAGAGAAAAGAAATCCATTGTATGTAAAAGATCGCCACGTGAATTTTTATGATCAGTATTGCATATTTGCCTATAGCTGGGAAATTTTGATTGTCCAGAAATCTTAAACGAAAAAGTGACGCGTAGACTACGGTGTCGAAACTGAGAATTTGTTGATACCTTTTAGCAACCACTTTACATGGGAAAAAAATAAGTTAGGAGAAATAAACAAATCGCTAGATGTGTGTCCCAACTTTTCACCTCCATTTGTTTTTTCAAAACGATTATTTCCTCGGAGTCATCTATCTCAGCATTGTACTTGTAATTATCGAGTAGTCCAATACATAGACTCCGATAACGTGCTCTTTTATCTCATGCCAAAGATGGCAAATTGTTAAAAAGCAGTTTAAACAAACATACACACCAGAACTTTCGTTTGAAGTTTTCAATCAGACTTAAGCCCGCCGCACACGAGAGCTATCTGCTGAGCAAAAACTCATTCGAGGCCGTTTGCTCAGCACGTAGCTCACCG